>CAWUHX010000311.1:65849-196537 GCA_963922205.1 Romanomermis culicivorax | reverse complement strand
CACACTCTATCAGATTAAGCAGTGGTATCAACGCAGAGTACTTTTAGTGTAAAACATCAACTTACTACTTCGTAAAAGAAATGTAAACGGAACCGTAGTCGCAGACGTGCACGGCGAGAATTTTGCGGGGGGGTAAGCTCCTCGGACTTCCTATCCAGGACGATAGGGGGCGGGGGGTAGGCGAGCAAAAAAACGGAAAAAGTTCTGCAAAGCTGTTTTTCATACAAAATATGCACAAAAATCATAAAAAAAAGCTGTCTTGAAAAAGTTCAGAGGGGTGTTTGACGATTTTTCAGGTAATGGGTTTAGCCCCTCCTATGTGTATGTATGCGTAACCGTGAAGTTCCTAATTATTAGCAGCGGAACCTATATTTCAAAAGTTTTAGAACCAAAACTATTATTAAAAAAAATCGGAACCGTTTGTAACCTTTAATATTTAGAAAGATAAAGATCTCCAATTGGCGGCCAGAATCGGCAAGTGTTTGCTCGAAAGAAATCAACAATTGCAAAACGTCAACGATCATTTGGAAAATCAAATTTCCGTCGTCAACGAAGAATTAGTACAATTGAAACACGAATTACAACAAAAAATGGAAATTTTGAAACGTTGGACGCAAGAAAATCAATGCACCGCCGATTTTCCGCCGTCTTCTCCCGCCGGTAGCAATTCTTCGACGCCGTCGTAAGTTCCGGAAAAGGAAAATTTTCATATTCCAACCAACTAAACTGATGCGAAATTTTCTATGAATCGATTTTGGAAATTTACCATTGAATATGTTGAAAAATTGACTTCTAGAAAATTATAACTAAAAAAGTTTGGTTTTTTCGTGGGGTTTTTAGATCCGACAGAAAAATTAACACGCTCAATTCGTTGGAAAGAAAATTGACAGCTTTGGAAGAAGAAAACGCCGGTCTCAAGTTAGAAGTAATATGAAATATTCAACTAAATGAAAAAAATTTGCCATTTTAAACTTTCATCTACAAAAACTAAAAAATGTCAATTTTTCGTATAAAATTGTCATTTTTGGAAAAAGAACAGTCAAAAGTGTCAGTTTTACGGTTGGAAAACGGTCATTTTGAAACAAAAAACGATCAAAATGTCTTTTTTTGGTGTAAAATGATTATTATTGATCAAAGAACGATTAGAAATGTCATTATTTTTGTAGGAAAATTATCATTTTTGAACTACAAACGGTCAAAAGTTTTAATTTTTTGGTATAAAACATATACATGTAATTGGGGGGGGAAGTGCTATGGGAACCCCCCAGAAATCGTCGACCATATGGCTAGCCATTGGGCGATCGGCCCCAGGATTTTCCAATCCAATGGCTAGCTATATGGTAGCTGTAGGGACCCCCATACTTTTGGTCGGAAAAATACTGAAAAATGTCAATTTTTTCATGAAAAATGTCAATTTTTGAACAAAAAATGGTAAAAAATGTGAATTTTTTTTGGCGCTTCGCGCCATGAATACATTTTTCCATCTTTTTAGGAAAAAATTACTATTTTTTGAACCTTTTTTCGGTTTTTTCCGTAAAAAATCGATTTTTTTCCTTGAGAGACCCCTCCCCCTAAAATTTTGGGAATTACTGACCCCCAGCCTCAAAAAAGTCGCTCAGCTCACCCCCCAGACCTCGGGGATGTATGATTGGGGGTAAGTGCTATACGAACCCTCTCTCCCCCTAGAAACCTTCGGCCATATGGCTAGCCATTGGGCGACCCCCCAGGATTTTCCAATCCTATGGCTAGCCATATGGTAGTCATGGGGACCCCATAATTTTGGTTGGAAAAATACTGAAAAATGTCAATTTTTGAACTAAAAATGGTCAAAAATATCAATTTTCTCAACGCTCCACACCAGTAATACGTTTTTAAAGTTTTTTACACAAGAAGTTCTATTTTTTGAACAGCTTTTCGGGCTTTTTTGGTGAAACAATCAAATTTTTTTCCTTCAGATACCCCTCCCGCCGAAATGTAGGGAATTAGTGACCTCCAGCCCTAAAAAAGTCGATCGATCTCCCCCCCCCAGACCTCAGGGCCCCGTTATGCTGAGAAGTTACGTGCTACATTATGGGGTATCCTCATGTGAACGTTGTATGGTATATAATGATAGTTTTTGACAAGAAACGGACGAAAACTTAAAAATAGGTAAAAAAAATTTAGAGGTAAAAAATTTTCATTTTTGAACAAAAACGGTCATTAGTGTCAATTTTTAGATTTAAAATAGTCATTTCAGAACGAACAACGGTCGAAAATTTATATTTTTAGGTACAAAATAATAATTTTTGAAGAAACAAGGTCGAAAATGTGTATTTTTTGGTAGAAAGTTGTCAGTTTAGAATAAAATAGCTTCAACATGTAATTCTTTTATGAAATGTTTTTCTAGGGAAAACTGTCTGAAATTTCAATTTTGTTCAATAAAATAGTCATTCCAAAACAAAAACGGTTAAAAATTTTAATTTTTTTAGTAGAAAAATGTTATTTTAGGAAAAAACGGCTAAAAATTTAATTTTTTTGGTACAAAATGTTACTTGACTGATATCTGTTAAAAGTTTCAATTTTGGATTAAAATTGTTCACGATAAAAGATGTCCATTTTTCCTTTTTTGGTCATTCATTAAATTGTTTTTGATTACCACCACTTAATTTTTACAAAATATCAGGCCGATAGAATTTCTACAGGAAAAATTTTCAGAATCGTTTTCTTCACGAATTCAGCGTCGCACCTTCGACATATAGCTTCACGTTTATTTACTTTTCACGCTTGGTTTCCATTCAGACCCAAATTTTTCATTTTCAGGTGAATCACTTAAAGTATCTAGCCGAATGTTTGCACGACAAAGAGCAACAATTGACTCGAGATTTTGCTAAACAAACAAGTAAAGCCTGCTTCGAACATTTTCTTTGTACATTATAACATAGGCGTATAAATTGCGAGAACTCGCTGCTCGAAGTTCTTCAAAATTCGTAAATTTAAGAATTATGTCACCATTATACAAAGATCGTATTTCTCTGGAAATTTATATCCTTTGGACAATAAGTCAATAAATTTTATAGAAACCGATAAATGAAATATAAGAAATGAAGAGAAAGGGAATGTGTCGAAGTTTCTATATTGTACCAATATATAATATAAGAGGCGACCGAAAGCTGCAGTTTCGAGGATATTTTTCAGCTTTCTCATTCGTATTGAATGTTTTAGTTTCATTCGATATCTCATCGAAAGTACCCTCATTGAATGAAGCTATCGCGTGCATGAACGTTCCGTATTCTCAGAAGATTTCATTTTTCAATAAATTTTCCACTTATGTGGAGTACGACAAAAAATAAAACAATAAATATCGTTTGAATTCATGTTCTCTTTTTACCAATTTTTTTCAATTTCCGAAAATCTTTCCGACAAAAAACTACTTTTGTGCAACTTTCTCCACGTAAAAAGAATGCAATTTTGAAAGTTCAATGCTATTTATGATGGAAATGAATTCAGAAAAAATTGGAAAAGAGCAGCTTTAACAAAACTAGCGTCGAAAACTTGATCTGTTGGCTGAAATAATCTAGCCCTCTTTATGGAAAAAACTGAAAACAATTTTTCGTTGAAAATTGTCTTTTTTGTGGCGAAAGATTCAAAAATTTTTATTTCTCTGCATAAAGTTGTCACTTTTGGATAATAAACGGTCAAAATGTCTAGTTTGTTGTTCAGAAAAACCGTCAGAAGTGTCTTTTTTGGGTAGCTAATAGTCATTTTTGGACAAAATGTAAAAAATTTCAGTTTTTTGCAATCAAATGATCATTTTTGAGAAAAAATTGATTAAAAGGTCATTTTTGATAGAAAATCATTTTGTAAAAAGCAAAGCTCAAAATTTTCAATGTTTGGCTAGAAAATGGTCATTTTTAATCAAAAAACGGTCGAAAATAATATTTTTGGGTTGAAAATGATGAATTTTGAACAGGTTAAAAGTTCCATTTTTTCTGCGTTTCAATCCATAAACACGTATTTTTATGGTAGTTCAGAGAAAAATTACTGTTTATTTCACCGGCCATATATGTTTTCAAATTTTCACGCCAAAAATCGATATTTCCTCCCTTCAATGACACCGACCATATATGCACATGGGTGGGGTGGGTCGGATGGTTGTAAACCCTCTTACCTGAGACCCTGGAGGATATCCTTGTCTAGTCCAAAAAGAATCGTTAAACACTCCCCGTGAACTTTTGGAGGACAGTTTTTTGATAATTTTTATGCATATTTTGTATGAAAAACATGCTTGCCAAGCGTTTTTTTGTTCCTTTGTCCACTCAGCTTCGATGAAAGGTCCGAGGACCCTCCCACTGCAAAATTCTTTCGCATTACCCCAGGCAACTCCCCCCCCCCCATTGTTGAAGTTCCGCTGCACGTATGTGGATCACTTATTGGCGGAAAAACCACAAAAATTGGACCGGAGCATATTGAATTTTTGATAATTTTTGCCAATATTATTTCTTGCGAAAACGGTTTTCCATATTCTTTGTTCACTGTCAATTTTCGTTGTTCATTTTCCATTTACATTTCAGCCGTTCTAAATGCTCAATTGAAAGAATTGACTCAAAAATTTGCCACAAATCAAGATCAAATGACGATCAGAGATGATCAATTGGATCAAACGAAAAAAGAATTATTAGAGAAAGCTTTGCTCAACAAGAGAGTAAAAATTTCTCGTTCGATTTTTTTCGTTTTTCGGTTATAAATTTTAAATTTTTAGTTAACCGCCGAAAATGAAGAATTGACTTTGTCATTGTTGGCGGCTCAAGAGACTCAACGAGAATTGGCTCAAGAATTGTCCGATTTACGTGATCGGTACGGCGAAATTTCGGCCATGTTAAACGAAAGTAGAATGGAATTGAAACGATCATCCGACGGCGTTTCGCATAGAGGATCTACATTGGGGTACGATTTTTTATGTTCCAGAAATGAACTCTTTTTGATTTTCTGAAAGTTGTATTTTATATAGAATATTGCATTTTTTCTGGGAAAAAAGAATATAGAAAAATGTTCCGAAATTTCTTTTTCTTTCAATTTTGCTTTCTGATTTTTAATCTTAGATTCTATTCGCCCGGCTTTGCTGGCGATTGTTTGGCCTCTGAAATCGAAGATGCTACTTTTAATCAAAGTGATCAGGGATACGATAGTTTTTTCTCCTCAAACAGCCCACGACATAACATTATTCCTCGTAAACCAAATGACAAGATTTCTCAACTCATTTTTGATAATCACGACTGCGGCGAAGCTTCTACTACCTCGACGCAATATGCAAATTTATGCAAATTAGATAACAATATCGATAGTACGTTAAATAATCTGCAGGATACGGAATTGATAGTCGTTACTGAGCATTTAATATTGAAAAATAGTCCAGAAATGGGCGTTCCTGGAGTTCCGGGTTCCAAAGATTTGGATAATGCCTTGAAACGGTTATCTTTACGTAAAAAGGTCGAGAACGATTATCAAAATTTCAAAACGGAAAGGAAGCGGAGTTCGGAAGTTACAGTAATACGTCGACAAACTTGCTCATATTTACCTCATTTCGCGGGGCATAATAGTAAAAAATTGTTACTTTTAAAACCGTTGCAAGGCTCAGAAACGTTGGCTCATTGGCGCCATTTAGCCGCCACGCCTACTTTCGACGCACCTCCTTCAGAAAATTCGGCCAATGGCGTTCGAGTAAAGGCGGAGTTTCCCATTCTGGACCGTTCCGTCCTCCATTCGCGTTATTATAGCGGAGGCGTCGATTCGGGTATCAATTCGGACGTCGAATCGAATAATTTTAATTACTCATTCCGACAGGATAACACATTAACCTTAACTTACGTGACCAGCGAAATGGTCAGCGAATCGAGGGACGTTTTTACGAAAGCTCGGACGTCAACGTTGGGCGTCGGCGGTCAAATCGTGTCGTTGACGACGGGAGTTTATACGAAATTGGCGCCGTCGATTTCCACGATAATGCATCAATCGGTCAAAAATCCCATCTCTTCGACCGGTATTTTGGAATTAGTAGAAGATAGAAAACCGAATAAAGCTGCTCCTCTGGGACTTTTAGATTTGGCCGACGAATCGCCAAATTATGTTCTTCAAAAACGTGGCGTTTTTTCACGAACGAATATGAATGTTAATTAATTGATATATTTTTTGTATTTTATTTTCGATCTTCTTCGCATCATACTTTCTTGTAGATTCCGATTGCCGAGTGTCGCTTTTTTGATTGATGTTACCATATTGATACGATTTATATCTGAGATTTTTAGCGATTGCTTTTTATTTTTTTATCGCTTTAATTACTGTAGTTCTTAAATAAACCGACAATTTATGACAGGTTGCATTGATGCTACGTTATTTAACAGTAAACGCAGATTATATAACGCGAACTAATAAACCTGATTGTTGATTGTATTCCCAAGTGAAAGTTTATCATTGGCTGAGCCCAGTCGGTTCTATTTCGATTCTCCGGTTTCACCCCTATTCAGCGAAGTATCAGAGCACATTCTCAAAATAACAAATTTTCAAAACAATTATCTTTAGAATGAAAAAAATTGAGATTGGCTGTGGTAGACGTTTTTGCACATGGCCCATTTGGTCCTTCTTTTCGATCTGGTGGATGCTGGTCGTCACACATTTTGGCACCAATCACCAGATTTCTGACATGGCATTATAGCATGTGTTTTCATGACATTACAGCTTTTTATTCTGGTTTGTTAATTATTCACATATCCACGTGCATGTTTCTTGTGTCTTTTTTCTTTTATCGATTTATTTCTTTGGATATCCTTATTTTGTGCTACTTTTTGTATAATTTTTTCAGGTAGTATACTTTTGTTCTATTTCTTTACCTACTTTTTACTACATTATTTTACTTTTCATGTCTTTATCATTCGTTTTTTGTTTTGCCTTTACTGCTTAATTTTATTCATTTCATTTTATTTGTTTATTTCATTTTATTTTCTTCATTTCATCAATTTAATTTTTTTCAATGCAGTTAAGCTGCATAAAAAACAGTTGGAGAATCCTTATGATAATTTTTTGCTTGTTTTTTTCAAAGTTTCGAAAAAATGTTTTTCTTACAGAAATTTTTTTGTGATTTTGGAATGGTCAGTTCGTGCATAACCAACTACAACTGCAGCACAAAATCATGTGAAATTTAGATGGCCAAATGCAACCAAAAATAGACTATCTCAACTCGCAAAAACGATTTTAATTTACCTTATTTGAATATTTATCATAAAAAGGACGTGCGCGTTTACTCTAATGCATAGAAATGTTTAGTATTCGCTCTTTTGAGAATCGCCGTATTGAGATTTCGCTGTATCGAGAATCGCTCTATTGAGACTTAGCTGTAATGAGAATGGCTGTGTTGAGACTTCGCTGTAATGAGAAACGCTGTTTTGAGTCTCGCTATTTTGAGTTTCGCTATTGTGGGTTTCGCTGTATTGTGGACACGCCGATTCTCCGACTGTTTCGTTTCTCCGTACGCCTTGATTCTTCGACTGTTGTTCGACTGTTTCCTTTCTTCGACTGTGATTTTGTTTTCATGTTGCGATTCTTCGACTGTTCCCATTGTCCGACTATGGTATAATATATTTTTAGGCGGTCTCACAATATATTAAAACGCAACTTAATTAACATATGAATAGAACTGATGATATGTACTGTGCTACTACAGCCACTGTCTCGCTACAGCCACCAAGAGAAAATTGGTGTCCCATTACAGCCACCAATTATTCAGCAGATGTCTCGCTACAGCCACTCTCTCGCTTTAGCCACCAATATATTTTTGTTTTAGTTGATAGCTTTAGCCTTTATATTTTATTATTAAGACGGAAGAAAAACAAGCATGTTTAAAGCGAAAGAGAACCAATGAGCAAATAAACAAAGACAACGAAAAACCAAAAGGTTGAGAAAAACAAAAGAAAACAATGATAGAGTAATAAAGGAAATAAAACGAACTAGTTAACAAACCTGTAAGCGAAGGAGAAAGATTTTTATAAAAATAAGCAAAAAGAAAGATGAAAAAACGAAAACGAAAGAAAAAGTAACAATAAAAAAGGAAGAAAGAAGAAGCAAGATAAAAATGAACGTGAAAGATATACGACATAAGATTAGATTCTTTATTTATCTTTTTGTCCTTCCCATTCATCTGTTCTTCCACGGTTTTTTCTAGCTAGCTTCCTCTTCTTCCTCAAGCCTGTTGCTTTTGCTACTTGTTCTTTATTAGTTTTTTCTTTCATGTTTTTTTCTGTTTTCATCATATGTTTTCTTCATTTCTTCCCCCTGATTTGATTTTGTTCTGTTTTTGCTTGTTGGTTTGTTTACTCAATTGTTTTGTCCTTTCGTTCAATTAGTTTTGTGGTTTTATGTTTTTCTGTTTCTCTTGAGTTGTATTTGTATCATTTGTCTATCTGTTTTTTGTTTCTCTTTATTTTGTTTACAAATCTTTTCCTTCATGTCAACCAGGGGAAATAAAAAAACACGAATATTACTGCTAAACTATCAATGGAACATAAATTTTTGGTGGTAGCTGTAGTGCTACAGTCCCTGAACAATCGGTGGCTTTAGTGGGGCACGTATTTTTATTCTGGTGGCGGTAGCAAGACAGTGGCTTCTGAATATGCTACTTTGTGATTGAAGAAAAACCGAAATAAACAAACAAAAAGAATCCAATATAAGAAAATATGCAGTATACAATACAGTCGCAGAATCGAGTTAGTCGAAGACTCGAGACGGTCGAAGAAACGCGACATTAATGTAGTCGGACAATCGAAGAAGTCGAACAATCGAAACAGTCGAAGAATGGAAACATTCAGAGGATCGGAACAGTCGGAGAATCGACTCACAATCGCCCAGTCAAGGTGATCTTGTCGGCTGAGTGCAAATATCAAAATTAGATCCGCAAGGTTCTAGTGTTACGGTATAAAAAAATTTTCACTGTCATATCAGAAATCTGGGAATTTATGATCGACTTAACCTTCCGGAGTCCGGGGCACCGTTTTTTTCTCAAATGGGGTCTTTTGAGGAAAAAAATTTGGAAATGAGGAAAAAAGTTTTGGGTATAGTTTTCATTGTGGAAAAAAATTTGGGGAATTCAAAATCGAAAAGATGCGCTTTGGTGGACTTTAAAAGGTCAAAATCTCAAAATTTTTCGGCGCTTCGCGCCGCTTTGGGGTATAACAATCATTATTTTCTATCAGGCACGGCCGCTAGCACATACCTGTACTTGGGGGGGGGGGGGGTTGGGGGGGGACCCCCCCCCCCCAACTTGGCCAACCCTGTACCCAAAATCATTTCCCCCAACCCCCCCCCAGTTTTGGAAAAAATTAAAAAAATTTTCAAAAAAAGTGTATGTTTTTTGGCCTTTTTTGGGAAAAATTTCGACTTTTTTCTACCCCCCCTCCCCAAAATTTCGGATTTACCCCCCCCCCCCCCCAACTGGTCGGAGGTCTTACAGGTATGCGCTAGCATATCTACTTCCGATTACTAATTAATTATCAACAGTTACTATCAATCAAGTTTGTTCATCTCATTTTCTAATCGTTGACAGTCAGTGCCTATTTCGCTGAAAAAAACAATTTTTTATCAATTCTTCCAATTTTTTCTCTCGATTTTTGGAATGGAAAAAAACAAAAAATTTGGGGCACTGTTATAGGGTAAATGGGCTAAGATGGAACACACTTCAGAAAATCATCAAATGTTCGATCATCATAAATCTGTTTGAATTGGAACTTTGGAAAATGATAGATAGTTCATCTATGCATTAAATAAATAAAAATTGATGCCCACTGTTGCGTTTCTTAGCAGCAGTGGGCATTTTTTTAAAACCTGGTCAGTGTTCCATCTTGTCGGGTCTGAGATGGAACGAGGAGAAAATATTAAAATTCGACAGTAACTAATAATTTCTTGCAGTTGAAACCTTTATTAACGTGTTGAGAAACTTGTTTCTTTCAAATTTGAAGCGTTGAAACATAATGAACTTGACATTCTGAAACGGAACATTACAGTTTTATTATTATGCTGAACAATGCTTGCTTTTTTCTTAATAAGATGATGGAAAATAGTTCAAATCACTAATTTGAAGTTTCTAATAGAAAATAGTAGCCTATTTTCTTATTTAAGTTCAAAAACAGGCGTTTTCGGCAATCCACAAAACTTATATATAATTTCTAAAATGTTCCATGTTAGACATCATGATATTTTAGATGGAACACATTATAAAGCATAGTAGTTCCATGTTAGACATCATGATATTTTAGATGGAACACATTATAAAGCATAGTAGTTCCATGTTAGACATCATGATATTTTAGATGGAACACATTATAAAGCATAGTATCGTAACCCTGGTAAACACGGGTTTTTTTAGGTGGCATATCTTAAAAATGAAAATCTCGTATAACTTTGTGTAGGTCTAACATGGAACAGGTGCTTGTTCCATCTTAGACAAAAAGGACGATTTTCAGAAATCAATGTTTCATTTAGAATCGACCAAAAAACCTTTTATATTTCGAAAAAGGATGACAAATAATGTCCCAAATCGAAATTTCAAGGAAATCAGGCCAGCCAAGCCGAAGTTTTAAGCTACTAAAAACTGGAAAAATTTTTGTTCGAAATTTGAAACGTATTTTTCTCTTTCTCAGACACAGTATTTTGTACTGGCGAAAACATTAATCAAAAGATTGAAAGCTGCTTTATTTTGATAGATTTGACCGTTTAAAATTTGATGAACAGGTGCTCCACAAATTTAGTTCAAGCGAAGTTTGTTCCGACTTCGACCTTGTTCCATGTTAGGCCATTTACCCTACAGAATAAGTGGTACAAAAATTTTTTTTCAAAATTTTTTCAAAAATCACCGATTATAGGTATTTCAAGGGTGCTGAAACCGAATATGAGGATCTTTTGTCTCATAATTGTGTATTTTGGTCATAAAAATTTTTTTATTACCAATTTGTCATTGTTAACTGCATTTGTGTAGTAGACATTTATTTTTCCTTTAAAATTTTCCTTAGGCTTAGGCTTAGGGTACAGCAGCTGCGCCCGTAGGGCGCAGCGCTGTTGACGCTCTTCCAAACGAAGTTGTTAGTTGAAATAATATCATGGGTCTGAAATTTAAAAACAAAAAATTGATGAAAAAACGAAAATTATAAAATTGCGATATCTCGAGTATTTTCACAATTTGGGTGAAAAGAAAAACACATTCGTGATCAGCAGCATCGAATTACCCTCATGCGGTGATTTTCGAAAAAATTTTGAAAAAAAATTTTTGTACCACGTATTCTGTATAAGTGCCAAATTTGGTTGCACAGCCCGAAATTTGGTTGCTGTGTGCAAAAAACCCCCTGTATTTGGGGAAGTCCGTGGGTGGGAAAAAACAGCGCTTCATGCCGGCATTATCTGGCTCGGCTCATCAGCGGATTTTATCATGTCCATGTCCACCTTCACTTATCATTTAATTTTTAGTAGTTTTTTATTTGTCATTGGTTGATCTTCAATATTTTATCTTCTTATATAACGAAGATCCGCATTTTTCCTCGTCTGTGCGAAAATTAGCTGAAAATTTAAAAATTATTTTACAAGACAACACACAGCAAAAATGACCCGCTGATCTCAGATAGTTATCAAATGCTATCAATATAATTATTATTTTCTATCACGCGTGGCCGTTAATATAATACTTCCACTACTACTTAACTCTCAACAGTTTCTATCAATGGAGTTACCCCGTCTTATTTTGTAATTGTTAACAGTCAGTGTATCGCCGAAAATTGAGATTTTTCATCATTTCTCTCACGTTTTTCTCTCGGAGCTTGGAATTTTTTAAACGCTTTTGACATGAACTTTTGCAATTATTGATGCTGTAATTTTAGAGGTTCTAATCAGAAATGTTTGTTGCATAGATTGATCTACCAACGTTTTAGAATATAAAAACTTGAAAATTTTCCTGGCGCAGAACAAATTACAAGTTACACCCTGTCATTTTGATTTTATTTATTTCTCATCGTTGCGAAGATTCATTTTTCAGCATTTTACGATGTAAAAACCCGAAATAAGAAATTAATAAAATTTGATAAGCTCTAATCGGAATCTCAGGAATGTTAATAACAGATAAACCCATGAGAACTCTATCATTAGTTAGTATGCTTTCAGCTCCTGTAGAATATCAATCATAAGCTCAATTGGACTGACTTGACTAAAATTTTCTCGATTTTTTACTCGTTTTTGCAGGTTACTGACTCCGAGAACATCAGAATGCTTTGATATACTCCAAAAATGCAGATAAAAGCATCGTGGCCACCAGAGGTCCCCAAGGTCAGATTTTTCAGGTAGGGGTAAAGTTGAAAATTTTCGGGGGTAGTGTAACCAACTGTCCACTAAACACTTCATTTTCTTAAAAAATTAGGCACCCAGTGATCAATTTTTACGACTTTAAATGAGGAAAACTTGCATATAATAAGACAAAAAATTTTAGCTCTGTTTCTCATGTGGAAAAAAATTGAGGAAAAAACGGTGGTTTATTTATGTGTAATTCTACAAGATTTTCCATAAATTTAGAATATATATGTATATATTTGAATTTTGCTGATGGTAAACACTGCAAACTCCACATATCTCTCCAACAATGTTAGATCTATTGGCGATTGCTTTTTTTCTGCCTGAAGTCTTAAAAATGATTGTTTGAATTATATAAAATGATCATTCTCGAACAAAAAAACGATCGAAGTGCCAATTTTTAGTAGAAAATAGTCGTTTTTGAAGAAAAAAGGGTCAAAACGTGAATTTTTGGTAGAAAATAATCATTTTTAAACAGAAATAGCCAAAAGTGTTTTTTTAAATCAAAAATGGTCATTTTTTATCAAAAACAGTCAAAAATATGAAATTTTACCTGCAAGAACATTTTTCAGATAAATAAGATAATAAATGTCAATTTTTTGATAGGAAATAAATCTTGTTCAATAGAAACGATCGGAATTATCAATTTTTTGGTAGAAAATTATCACTTCTCAACAAAATATGGTTAGAATGTCGATTTTTACTAGAAAATATTCATTTTTGAACATAAACCGTCAAAAACCTACCCGTAGATAGGGGGATTAAATTAATATTTTCAATTTTCAGACAGTTGTCGACCACCCTCTCCCTAATTTTCAGTTGTCGAAAGATACATCCCAAGTCGGCTGGGAATCGACAAAAATACCGATTTTTGATAGAAATCACCGTTTTAATGCCTCGAAGATTTTTTCCACTTGAAAACCATACGTAAAACTTTTCCCTCTTCCAAACAATTTTCACTTTTTTGAAAAGCGTTTATAGCCACGGATCGGAGCGCCCCATTGGGAGGTGTATGAGGGGGGTATTACCCCTACCTAAAGTTCTTTAAATCGATCACTGGCTGCCTGATTTTAAGACAAAATGACGTGTTTAGTAGACATTTAGCTACACCATCCCCGCAAATTTTTAATTTTACCCCTACCTGAAAAATCTGACCTTGGGGACCTCTGCCACGGATGCTTTTTTCTGCTTTTTAGGAGCATTACTCCCGTATACTTTTGGATGTATTCAAAGTCAGTAACCTTCTAGAATGAGGAAAATAGAAAAAACCGACAAAATTCTGGCCAGGTTAGTCAAACTGGGCTGATGAACGACACCTTTATGTTCTACAACAGCTGCAGGCATATTAGCGATAAATTCCTCATGAATCCATCTGCTATTAACATTTTTGTGATTCTGATTAAAGATATCGGATTTTATCTATTCCTTATTCTGGCGCGCACTGGAGATTTTCCGGGGTTTTCACGTTTCAAAACGCTGGAAAATGAATCTTCGCAAGATCGAAATGTAAATTAAAAGAGTAAGATCGTAATTTGTTTGTTTTCTCATTTAATTTTCATATTTTTTTTATTCTAAAATGCTTGGAAACAAAACTTTTCAAGAAACATTGCTGAATAAAAGCTACAGCAAAATGATGTCTTCAAACTTCATCGTTTACAAATGCATAATTTCACGTTGAAAACGTTTGAAAAATTCCAACTCAGCGTGGGAAAAATTGAGAAGACTAAAAATCTCAATTTTCGGCAAAGTATCGACTCTCAAAGAATAAAAAAGAGATGGAATTATTCAATCGATAGAAACCGTTGAAGGTTAATTAGTAAATAGAAGTAGATGTGCTATTGGCCGCGTCTATTATAAAACAATAATTATTGTACTCATGACCGGCGCGAACCGCTGAAAAATGCCTTCTAAAGTTCACCATAGGGCATCTTTTCGGTTTTGAACTCCCGAAATTTTCTTCCACAATGAGAACCATACCCAAAATTTTTTTCCTCGTTTGCAGAATATTTTCCCCACTTCCAAATTTCTTTCCTCTTCATTTGAGGAAAAACAGTGGCCGAAAATGACTTTTTTGGAGCGAAAATCGGTCAAAAACGCGAAAATTTTTCGGCGCTGCTCACCGAAATAATGCTCAATATAACTTTTGAGGCACAAATTCGTTGATCACGGCTTTGTTTTGTCCACTTTTTAGTCGGAAAAATGCATTTTTAACCACTTGCTGACCCACACCCTTAAAACTTTAGAAATAGCTTTTAAATAGCTTTTGTCGTGCTCGTGCACCCAATTGGTCGAAATCCTTACAGGTACAGTCAAAAATGTCATTTCTTTTTTAAAATGCTCATTTTTGATCAAAAACGGTTCCGGCTCTCAAATATATTTCTTTCATTGAATTTTGGTGAAAGTTACCAATTTTGTATGCGTTTTTCTTATTGAGACGAAAAAATCGCAATTTTTTCCTCGAATGACTCAGCCCCCCCCCCAAGTTTTGAACAATCGATAATCCCATTTATAAAAAAATCGTCCAACCTGTTCTCCTCGGTTGGCCCCGTGAAAAACAGCGATAACAAGCATTTTGAGCAAAATATCAGAAAAAACGTTTATGGAGAAAAATCATTCTTGATCGGAAAATGATCGCGAAAAAATCGAAATCAAAATCTTTCGATATAACGCAATATATTTCAGTTTTCTTTCAGATTCATCAACCATGGATCAATTCCCTTCGTCATCGTCGTCCGCAAAAGATCCAAATTGGCCTCACGTTTTTTGCCTATTGTGCAATCAACGAATTTACAAACGTCATCTATTGTGTCACATCAAAATGGAACACTTTTTCGGCTATAAACCTTACCATTGTCGAGTTTCGTGGTGTTTGGACAAATTTCCAACTTGGGAAACTTACGAATTGCATCGTACGATTAAACATCCTCAGGAAGCTAGGGTAAAACTGGAAATCTTTTTGATTTATCAGATAAATTATCTACTGTAATTTCTCGCCTTAAAATTTAATACCTGTAATTACTAATTACAATGTACCACGAGCTGTACACAGTCATGGGGAACAATTTTTTCATGCCAATTAATATTAGCTTACTGCATACATGTAACGGGGCCCCGAGGTCCGGGGGGTCGGGCGACTTTTTTGGGCCGGGGTCAGTAATTACCAAAATTTTGGGGCAGGGTTCTCAAGGAATATAAAAATCGTTTTTTCCACTAAAAACGTCCGAAAAATAGTTCAAAAAATAGTAATTTTTTTCTAAAAAGACCGGAAAACTGCATTCATGGCTCGAAGCGCCGAAAAAATTTACGTTTTTGACTATGTTTTGTTCAAAAATTGAAATCTTTCATTATTTTTCCGATCTAAAGCATGGGGGTCCCTACGGCTACTATATGCTAGCCATAGGATTGGAAAATCCTGGAGAGGGGGTCGCCCAATGGCTGGCCATATGGTCGACGATTTTTGGGGGGTTCACCTAGCCCTTCTCCAAGCCATACGGCTTACTGTAAAAAGAGAGGTAAAACTGTAAAAATGCAAAGGAGGTGTCCAAAATTTTCAATTCGGATCGATAAGAAGATTCGAAACTTCTTTACTCCTGGTTGCAAATATAGTTACTTTGGAGTCTTGTCACTTTGCGAATATTGGTCAGAAAGAATCTCATCTGATGCCTAAATGCATGGATTACTGTGTTAATCCAAATCTTTCGATGCCTGTCCCTCCTTCGCGGAAACGCTTTTCAACCTGGATAGAAGTCAATTTTTTCAACGTATACGTTTTCTTCCGAAAAATTGAGCTTCCGAATATATCATTTTCTGAAATTTTTAAATTGAAAATCGATGAATTTCCTAAAAACGTCAGAAATTTCTGGATTTTGATCGTCTAAAACATGAATAAATCATTGTGAATTATCAACTCATGGACATCACTTTGTAGGTTTCGAAATGCTGATTTCGGCAAAAAATCCAGTTTGTAAGAATATTTAGAGTTCATCTAACGCGTCATGACGTCGCGCATCCGAGCATTAAAATCTGATCCGTATAACGTTTCTTGTATAATCTGTCAAAAAAATTATCTTTGAAAAATTACAAAGATGTGTGCTTATCAGTCTGCAGAATTTGATTTTTTTATTTCAAAAGCGGATTTGAACAAAAAATTAATGTTCAAAAATTCCGAATTCAATGAATTTATGACAAGGTTAGGACATCGTGCATCCGAAGCTTAAAATCAAATAAAATCATATCTTCCTAATAATTATTTCATCAACATTCTTCTACTACGTCAACAAGACTGCGAAATGCAAATTTATGTCATTTTTAGGTGTTCACGTTTCAATTTCCGGATTCGACTTGTGTTCGTCATTCTTAAGATTTCAAAATGTTGGCGAAAAAATCCATCTCAAAAATATGTAGAATTCATCAAATATCTCATTTTTAGCTATCCACGTTTCGAATTCCGGATTGCTCATTATTTTGTGGATTTCAAAATGAAAAAATCACTTTCCAAAAATATTAGAATCCATGAATGAGGTGTAATTCGTGCCAAGATTATGACATCTTGCATACGAAAAAAATAAGTTGATTTTTATACTGATTTCAAGAGTTCTTCGGAAATCTGTCAAAAACTCATTTTCGAAAATTCACAAAAAATTTGCGAAATTCGAATTTTTTCATTTTTTAGTTGTCAACGTTCGAAATTCCGGATTTAGAGGCGCTTTGTGAATCCATTTATCAAAAAAATCTCTCGATCGATTCGTCATCTAAAATCGATTTATCGAAAATTGATTTCGATCGATTTTATCGACTAATTTTTAGTATATCGACGTTGGAGAAAAATTCTCCAAAATATAAAGTCGACGACAATCCTATTAGCGCTATGGAAAATTTAAACTCCAAAATTTCGAACGGCGTTTCGACGCCGGTCAACATTGAAAAATCGTCTACGTCGTCGTCTCAAAATACGAATTTAGTCGTCGAATCGAAACTATTCTGCAAATTGTGTAAGGCGGAATATTCGAAAAATTCACGTCGTAAACACGTTTTAATACATTTGAAAGACAAAATTAAATTTTTATATTCTTGCCTATTGTGTAATCCGAAAGATCCCAATTTGTGCCGTACACTTTACATCGATACGATTGTTGGTCACGTGATGAAAAAACACGCCATCAAAAGGAATATGTTAAAAATAGATGTGCATTATAAATCGTTGTATAAAAAGTACGCCAATCAAATTGAAGAAATGATCGTCAAATGTTTCAAATGATTTTTGTAGACTAATATAGTTTCTATTATTATATATATTATAGTCCGTTTTTTTCTGGATTGAAAAGTGACAATAGTCGAAATCGTTACACAAGATTTTACTGCAAAATTTTTCGCTAAAAGCCAGTTCCAACATTGGTACTTACTTTTCAATTTTTCAAGAAAAGTCGACTATAGTTTTTGTATTTTACTCAATAAATTATAAGAATAAATTTTATGAGTCGAATATCGATGACTAGTCAATGTCGGGTTCAGCGGCAATTAAAATAGATTCAATCTGATGCCCATTCCTAGGTTACGTTTAACTGTATAGGATAGGAGAACCCTGTCAATATTTCTAGCTGCAACTAGCGAAGCCTCAAGAGTGAGGGCTAAAAGGTGCTACAGGAGTCACAGGCATTAGGGTACTGTAGGTAGGAAAGACTACTTATTACCTCCACCTTGTACATCACAGAGCCTATTGTCACGTTAAGTGGGAAAAACCCGGTACCCGTTAGATACGAAACGCTATTTCCCGGCCACATTGATGGTAGACCATGTCAGTTTGACCCTATCACACTGAGTGATAGGCTGTGACTCCTGCTAGGGGGTTTTTCTTTTTTTTGAGAACCTAAAGCCCGCTTCAGAAGTAAAAATCCTAGGATTTTTTTTTGTCCTACGATTCCTAGGATTGTCGCAGGAATCCTAGGAATCCTCCGATTATCCTAGGAATTCTCCGATTATCCTAGGATTCCTACGATTATCATAGGAATCCTACGATTATCCTAGGATTTCTACGATTATCCTAGGAATCCTGCGATTATCGTAGGCCTAGGATTATCAAAATGAGTGTCGGAGGAATCCTACGACAAAATCGCAGACTTAGACTTGGTTTCTATTTTTTATAAAAATCCCAGGATTTTTATGTACAAAGTATAGCCACCCGAAAAGTTGTATGTGCATAGTATTGAATCAGCATGTTCTAGCTAATATTATCTACAGCATGTGTCCAACTTTACATACTGTACTAGTATTTTTTCGGCTTTTTCAGGCTCGCTTCAAGCTTTTGCTTACTTTTCTCATTCTCATTCTTAGAGGAGAAAAAAATGAAGTTGATCCTAACTTCTGGACACAGAATGTAAAACTGCTAGTTCCAGAAATTTAACCTCACATAAACAAGTCTTCAATACCTATTCTATCCACTTTTACATGATGTAGTCATCAAGAATTTGGTGCATTTTTATGATAGCCAGAGGATCGTGATGGGATTAGTCAAGACTCAGAGGGTTGCCAGATAGGATTTTAGGATTTTTGGAAAATCGTACGTTCCTATGTTAAGCATGGAGAGTGAAAACTCGCCCCAATGCTTAACGTAGTGAACTGGAAAATGCCTATGTGACCATAGGCATCTTCTGCAGCGATTTCCGCTGCAGAAGTTGGCTCGGGGGAGTGTTAACTCCGCCCAAGGCATACTGTAGATTACGGGGCCCTTTAAAAGGGTATGTTTCGTTAGTCTCTCACTCATTTTTGGGCCTAATCGTCTTGTTGCGTTTTTACAGCCTGCGTCCTGCGTTTGCTGTACGTCGTCTTTATTATAATTTACATATTTTATCTGCATTCACCGCCTGTCAAATAAATTTACATATTTCGTCTTCGGTCTCCCTCGCATTGCCAGTTACCGTAACCAACCGTAGGAGCTTACCCGATGCCCTTGATTGAGAACCCCTGTCGCCTCCCCGAGGAAACATTTGATACCGTCGCCCGCCGACCCGCATACGCATACCCTCTACGCCAAACTGCTTCGGATTGCCGTACCCGGTCCCTCACTGTCCATAGGACCCACGCATTGACCCTTGAACCCGTCGCCCAGCACCGAGTACTTTGAGAAGAGGATTTAGTGAGTCTTCTCAGGGGTTATTATTGTTGAGGGTATATTTGTGGGAATCCTCCTTAAGCTAGTTTTCCCTTGAGAGTACCCTCAGTTGAGAAAGCCCTCAGACCCTTAAGGTCAGGGCCAATCAGGGGATTTAGGTTAGCAATCGGGTCCCCTACAGTATGCCATTCTGCGAATGGCACCATCCCTCATTCCAAGTGAATGAGGACTAGGGATTGGCACCCCTGACCCGGCCGTGTTGTCCATTATTCTACAGCTGAACCCAAGGACAAGGCTGAGGTACACCATGGGTTTTCCTGTGGTAGTACCAGCTGGGTTAGGCTCCGGAACTGAATATATCAATGGAGCCACCCCACAGGGTCACAGCATGTCACGTACAGTGTCATGGCCATATTTCCTATGGGATATGATATGGGTTCTCCCATCAATGTGACTGATCACCAATCTACTTAATGTGACATGGCTCCCAATTTCAGTTAATGTGACACTAGGAATCATGGGATTGTCGTAGGAATCCTACGACTATCCCTGGAATTCTAGGATTATCGTTCAAATCGTAGGATATTCCTAGGATTATCCTAGGAATCCTAGGACTATCCTAGGATTCATAGGATTATCCTACAAATCGTAGGATTATCATAGGAATCCTATGATTATCCTAGGAATCCTACGATTTTACTCCTGAAGCAGGCTTAACCCGGCTAGTATTGGCTATGGGAGATTCCCATAGGTACTTCGGTGTTGCTCTGAGGGTACTGCTGTAGGATAATGGACAATGCCGCCAGGTTAGGGGTGACAATCCTAGGGTCCTGCTTAGTGTGAATGGGGACGAGGTCATCCGTGAAATGACCCAAACTCTGGGACCCAATTATGAACCAGAAAGTCCCTTTTCAGCCCAAACCCGAAAGGAAAAGGCCCTACTGATTTGGGAGCTCTGGGGAGAACCGACTTAGGAAGGGTTTCTCCGCAATATACCCACAGTAATAAAAACCCAGTGAGAAGACTCACCTAGTCCTGCTTCTCAACAATTTGATGAGGTGTGACAGGGTCCTTGGTTGGTATTTCATTTGGTGAATGGGTGGGGGATATACCAACTCAGATTCTCAACTGAAGGCAATGATGGAGGCCAGTGGCGACTCTCTTTATTTGAACATAATAACAAGCGGGGACCTGGCACAAAGAGATGGGTAAAAATGTATGTAAATTAGGTGGGGGACGCGATGTAGTATAAAAAGAATATCTAAATTTGACGGCCGCAGACGCAAAGCTAAAACAACTGGACGAAAGTGGGTAAACCCATAAATGAGCGAAAAACTAAAGAAACATGTCCTATATTAAGGACTTTGTTGGCTACAGCACCGGCCTGGGTGGAGTTTTCGACATCCAAGCTAACTTCTACAGCTAGATGCAATGCAGAAGATGCCTATGAGCACATATATATTTTTTTGTTCACATGCGTTTAGCACTGAGGCTGACTTGCCATGCCTATGCTAAGCATATGAACATCTTTAGCTAAACTTCTTAGCTAGTCATTTTTGCGTAACAAAAACGATGCTAATTTAGGTGATAAGAGGTGCATGGAATGCACCTAAAATATCCATGTGCCCGTGAAGCACATTTTGATGTAAGTTTTTAGCTAAAGGGCGTACCATAGCCTGCATGCATAAAAGAAATAAAATAAACAAAAAAACAATAAAACGAAACATAAAAATGCATGTGCAAAACAATAAATGAAACGAACATAAAGTGAATGATTGTAAAAACAAAAAGTGACGAAAAAATAAAGTATCAACATGATGAGAATCACACGATAGTGGGAAATTTGAGCGGCATGTGACACTATCACATAGAGTGACTGTCTGTGGATGATGGGAGAGGGACGTCAGCAATCGTATTCCAGGGAGGCCTTTGTGGTAGCTGATGGAACCTTATTCCTAAAGCCCAGTTCATACTTCTGCTCATTGCTCGGCAAGCAGAGTCAGAATCCTGAGCGCAAAAAATTTGCTTCGGGTAAAAAAAAATTTTTTTACTCCTCTGAGCATGCTCTGTGAACAACACATGTTACAAGTCCCAGAATGGGCTAATTTATCAAAAACTAAACAATGCGCGCACGATCAATGCCAAATTTGGGGCACTCTGATCAGTCCGTAGTAGGCATATATGGAGCCAGAGAATATTGGGTTGGGTCAGGCAGTAAAATTACCAAGTCATGTCACGAGTCGGGTCAGAGACATCTAGCAAACCAGGTCAAGGGTAAAAAAATATGTTCAGTTCAGAAAGTGTAACACAAGCACATACTCGCCATGTTACATGTTTGTTTATTATTTAGTGTAAATAAACGTTGAAAATGAGAAAAGACAATGGCTTTTAAATAGTAATTGCTCCTGTGAGAAACTAGAAATGAAACGAGACAAGGGAAATGAGAAATAAGCCCAAGCCCAAGCCTAAGCCTAAGACCAAGCCTAAGTCTAAGCATAAGCCTGAGCCTTAGCCATAGACTAAGCCTATAAGCCTGAGCCTAAGCTAAGCCTATAAGCCTGAGCCTAAGCTAAGCCTTAAGGCCCTGTCGTACTTCACTGCGCGGCGCCGCGCGGTGCCGATTGTCCTATTCATACTAACAAGCAGCGCCGCTTTTTTACTTTTGGATTTCGCTCTTCTCAAAAAATGTGTATTGGTTTAGTTGAAACCTGATGGGGCGCCGCGCGGCGCGGCAAAAATCACAAAAACCTATTCATACTTCAAAGGCGGTACCGCGCGGCGCCGCGCGGCGCCGCTTTTTAGTATGAATAGAACAACCAGCGCCGTGCTGTGAAGTATGACAGGGCCTTTAGCCTAAGCTAAGGCCTTAGCCTAAGCATAAGCCTGAGTCTAAGCTATAGCCTTAAGCCTGAGTCTAAGCCATAGCCTTAAGCCATAGCCTAAGCCATAGCCTAAACCTATAAGCCTATAAGCCTGAGCCTAAGCCTTAGCCTAAGGCTATGTCTATGCTTAAGTCTAAGCCTAAGCGTAAGCCGAAGCCTAAGACCAAGCCTAAGCCTAAGCATTAGGTTAAGCATAAGCCTAAGCCTAAGAAGGCAACGGTGTTGTGACCGTCCTTCCTTGGGAATAAAGAAAGCTGATCGTTCGGAAACTAGTTAGAACTTCTCCTTGGCTAGGTTTTCGGATTTGGTGCAACAGTTCTCGCCCGGAACTTGCAACAACAAACAATAAAATATTTATTGAAGGACCCTCAAAGAGCGGACCTTGAAGACTTGCACAGAAAAATTGATACTCTTTAGGTTTAGGTGGAGTGATATAGAAGAGTCCCTTGAGAGATCTGTCTTCTATATGACGTCTGCATCAGATGACGCCTGGGCCTAAAGTCCTTCAGGTACTTACAATATGCAAATACATTACGTGAACAAATAATAATACTAAAGAAAGTGGACGAACCACTAAAAGGTTTGTGCAAATTAAAAGATGGATGCTGGGAGAAAGTTTATTTGTGGGCGCCGGTACAAACGCCAAAAATTTAAATCCAAAAAAATGATTTTCACAATCAATTTTTCTTCTTTCTTTCACTGCTATGCAAATTTGTTTGCGTCAGCGGTCACCCATCGTCGATTTGCATGTCGACTTCCCAATCGTGAATTGGGCAGTAATAGGGTGCTCATGAACTGGTAGTCACTTCCATAGGGTTTGCCACCGTCAATAGATAAAACGTATGGCAGAAAAACGGGAAAGTTCCAGCCAGATTGCTCGAGTATTGACTGACTAGAATCAAAAATACTAAACGTTGGTGTTTTTGCAAATAAATTGACAAAAATCGACATGTTTAGAAAAAGTAAAATAGATCCGATCATAAGAACCATATAACAGGTGAAAACTAAAAGAGACTGTTTTAGTGTGTCATACTTTCTGTTTCACCAATAATTTTGATCATTTCTCAATCTGGTCAATGACAGAATTGATTTTGTTTTTTTCCAATTGCTCTTAATTTTGGCTAGATTTCGGCCAAATCTTGCCCATATTGAAACACGAAGTTGATGACTTTGAATTACGTGTAACTCACAAATCTGTGTGTTTTTTAAAGTATTACTGCGTGTAAACAGCTTTACAAATCTTTTTTCACAATCAGACAACTTTTACTTTAATTTCACAACTTTTACTCCTTGAAAAATGACTACTTTTACTAAATTTCAGTAACCATATGTGCTAGGAGCATAAAATTTAGCGCTTGTAACAAAGACAAACAAGGCATTCTAATGCAGCAATCTGCATTAAAAAAGCTTTATCCATTCGGAAGTTTGGTAAGTCAGCACCGGTCGTCTTTTTTTTGGGTCACTCTGTATATGCCTTTGCTAGAAATAACAGAAAATAGTTTTGAGAAGGAATCGCAAAATCAAACATATTAGTTCATTTATTATCATTTCGCCGCAAGCGATCACTTTATTGAAATTTGATTTATGGGGTACTAGACAAGAGCAATTTTCCGAATGCGCGGCGTTTTTACTTATTCATCAAGATTAAAGATAAAAATTTTTGAAAACATGATAATCTATCGAAGAATTCGTTTATAAATTATTTCAACACATTTCATGAATTGCTTTCCGGTCCGATCTGAGGTGTCAGCAGTCTCGCTATTCAATTATCTTAGGAATTCAAATGTAAGATAACATTTACACAAAGTTTTTACTGCAGAATGTTTCGCGCAATTGCTTAAAGAGTAGTTCAACTCTTAAAGATTCCTTTCATATGACATATAGTTTAGCAGATTATATATGAAATACTTTCATCATTCAAAAGCATTTCAGGGCAACAAATTATAGCCAAGAGATGAACTGTACAACTTAAACTTCATTCGGACAAATGAAGTCATATTTTTTGCAAACATTCCCATATGTAGATGGTGACCATGCATAGCAAGCAAACATTTTCTCTTCTCAAGTTCTAGTTCTAACTGCTACAGTAAGTCTGACGAAAAAGGTGGTGGCGTGAACAGGTTGCTTATTATTCACAAAAAAATTTCGGAGCTTATGTGAGAAAAATAGAGTACAGTGAGCTGATTTTTTTTATTATCAAGCTTCGGCTCAATGATGATCACAATCAACATTTGGGCATTGATTATCGGCGCTTGCTGGAGCAAGATGGAAGAATCAGGCAAGCAAGGTAATTTGATTGTTTCAACTCTGTCAGTGCAGTCTGAAGCGATGAAAAATTTTACACGTTTATGGTAAACAACCATCCTCCTGTATGTGAAAATGTAATTGATCAGTGGTTGAATGTACAGTTATTTCAGATGTCGACTGCTGTCGAATGCTTATAGCAAAATTTTCCAAATCTCAATTTTCTAGTGAATGTGAACTCGTCTGATGAGCAAAAACCAAGCCTCGGTTTTCACCCTTTTTTTTCAATTGAACTAAAAAGCGACTTCACGACATATTATACATTGTGTAAGCAACAGTATTACTGACTCGCAGTGTCTGCAATAAATCGTAGTTCATTTTTATCAACAAAAATTGGAACGAAAGGACACTTCTGAAGGCTGTATTTTGATGCACATTTAATTTGTAGGAGTGGCGAAAGCTGTTTTTAAAGAACTCTTCACGAATTTTTTAAAATTATTCATTTTTTTATGACCAATATTTGTTCGCTTACAATTAACAGAAACTTGATAATTTTCTAGTTCAAGGGAGGCCATTGGCCATAGAGTTTACGTACCGCGCTTTTCAGAGTGCATCGGCAACCTATGCGAAAACATGGTTTATGAAATCAAGGATGATGAACGTACGCTCTGTTTAGCAGGTTCCAGATATCAATGTAATCCTGGATTAAATAAGTTTCTTTTGAAATTTCTTGTACCCTCCGACGTTCAATGGCTGAAAATCGGTACACCCATAACGATATTCAGACCATCGTGCGGGCCATTTATGACGATTGGTCGCGTAAGGAATGTGTTGGTTATCACACGTTACGTATGCTCGAGCACCAACTTTTTCCTGTTTCATGAGTTACCGGGACAGAACGAATGTGTGTCTGTATTTTACGTTCGTGAAGACACCCTGTTTGCGATACGCAAAAATGCGCTCAAATTCGTGGCATTCAAAAACTCATCAACCATTGGTCAGGAATGGCCTGCGAACATCACTTTGAAGTGGTGTTTAAATGCTGTCTTGGAACAGGAAGTTGGCGGGACAAAGATAGCAAATCATTTGATGCCGGAATGCAAATATTATCAACACCAGACTGGCTACAGTAAGAGTTCTGTATTACTCACTAAGATCATGATTTTGTACACGGCACTCGGGCTAAGCGAAGTTTAAGCATTCCTACTCAGAGTAAAAAATAATGTTCAATGACATTGTCATGTTAAGCACAAGAATAATAATCTACAGCACAAAAATTTTTGGGAAGACGTTCAGATGAAATTATTTTTTCAAAAGTCCTCACAACTCAGTCAAAATTGATGAGAATGCTTTAAAACTTAGTTTACATCTGCTTTCAGGTAATAATTTTTATTATTTTTACATGAAATTTTCAAATCTCACAAAATTATTTTAAAATCATATTTACTCTCATGACTGCATTAATAATCCTGAAAAAGAAATTTCTGAGAAGAAGGTGAGCCAGGATTCTGCCTGGGGTCTGGACCACCAGCAAACGACCCCAATGCATCTAAAGTAGACAGCATGACAGCAATCGAAATTTTTACAAAATAGAGATAATTTTAAGGTGGCAACAGAACATGTGACGCCTCACCAACTAAGAATGCGCCAGTGTTTGTGGAGAATCAAATGTCTACGAAGTGAGTGGTTTGAGGTTTGATTTTATTACTGACAAGAAAAATGTTGTGAAATTTTCATGAAGCTCCATGACAGGTTGGTTCTCATAAAAGCAATAGATTATTTGCTTCTAAATCACTGCAGCTACTGTAATGAAACATTTGCAAAGAATAAATTTTCAAATAACATGTCGTATTACGTGCTCGTATACCCTCGGCTACCTAGCTGCGGTTCTTGGGAGATCCAACCTAGTACGGCCCCTGACGCTAACCCGGTGCTAGATACTATCCTACTGCAGGTCACAGAGACTTGAGAAGCAAAGATATTTATTTTGGAATTGACAACAGTGCAAATACAACCGTGAGCAAGTGATAAACAAGAATACAAAATGCCAAAATACGAATACGAACGCTGATCTCCTACCTCAGTCGTTGACCCTTCTGAAATCCCTGTACACAGAGTCCCAGGGACCTTCGGGTATCTTAATCCACGACCTAAGCCGAAAGCTTAAGAAAATGATCTGTCTACCTGTTGAACTAACACTCACTCTTCTCCTCAACAAAGTTTGAACGTCGAAAATCTTCTCAGGTCGCGGGAGTTTCTCCAGACGAGTCCGCGACGCGAAGTCGAAAACACACAACAATACGAACAATAGAATACGTCCGCTATCCTTCCACAGTCGCCACGAGTCTTCTTCGAAGACGCAAAGGAAAACGCGACCGGTTCACAATAAGACGTAATAATAATAATAATGAAACAAACCGCCACGCGTCTAACATCGACTTGCCAGATGCATGCAAAACATTCACGTCACCATTTATGTATTTTTTGAGCCAAAAATGTATATGACACAAACCGTTTTACTGGTTTGTTTGCCCAAGAATAAATGAAATCACTTTAACAACAAAGGGGCTTTAGAGAATAAAAGTGAGGTAGTTAGAGGACCAAAGGTCAGAGGAATTGACCCTCTGACATCCCTCCCCCCCAAAGGCAAGACTTTTCCCGCCAGTGAAGGGAAAAGTCAGGAGGTCCCCCAAGGGCCCCAGACACTCGACGCCGACGACTCCAATCGTTCCAAAAAGACGACGCTACGCGCCGTTGACGCAATTGTATACAATAAAAAATAAAATGTCCGTTTCGAACGGTATCGTTCCACCATGGGGCCAATGGCGCCGGGTGCTACCCCCGATGCTAAAAAAGTTTTCAAATAAGAATGCCCCGTGGGCCGGTTGTCCCCGAATAAAACAAAGAATAAAATGTTCGAACGAATAGCGTTCGCGGCGCTCGGGCCGAATTTGATCAAATAAAAAATAAAATCGTTTGACCGGCGGCGACCCCCGCGGTGCCCGGGTCAAGTTGTGGGCCACTCCCCACTGCCGTCGATGTGTATATTATCGGCGGCTCCTCCTTCATCGATTTTGGCGTTCGTCTCCGTCCTCTCCGGAGGGGGGGTTATTGACTGTGGAGAGCCCGCAAGACTTTCGCAATTTCCGCCGCCGTTGCTCCTCTGGCCCCTTGGCCGGACACTGGCCCCCCCAACGCCTTTGGTATTATCTGCCCCCAGGGAGAAAGGATGCCCAAAAACCAAATCCTCTGGCCCTTTGGCTGTCTAGATTTTGAATCAAAAATATTTATGGTATTTGTTGTTAAAGTGATTTTGCCTTATTAAAGGGTAACCTTAAACCAGTAACACGGTTTGTGCCAAAAAAAAGAATTTTGAATTGAAAATATGTTTTGGAAAAAAGGTAAAGAGAAATGTGAAAAATGGTTACGCGAAAGCTGCCTACACACTGCACGATGCTAGTTGGCAACTGCATTGGAAGGAAAAAGAAAGGCCAAAATTTACGCAAATACGAGATTTGGATTATCATTTACAAGTTCACCGAAAAATGAGGTACAAAATATGCTTGTGCAGGTTCAAATAAAATAAAACACAGACGAAAAGAAAGAATAAACGAGACAAACTGAGATTAGTACAAAAGGCAATTTTAAGGCAATTTTAAAGTGGCACAACCGGTTTCTCGTTTTATAATACTAACGCTTGGAAAAAAGATAAGTGATCTAAGCAATACCCGAAAAATTTACAACTTGAAAGGATTACGCTTATATTGACCTCACAAAGAGCAGGGTCATTATTAACAAATAATTTACTTCTGCCGATGACCGCTGTGGTCCCGCCCCGGCTGACCGATACCTTGATCCCTCTTCAGCGGCGATATATATTCGGGGTTTCCTATCGGCTGTGGTCCTTGCGGCACTTGCATTCCTGTCGACGTACCCGGAATTTCCATCCTTTCTTCGCCTTGTACGTTACGTATCGGCGGGATTACTGACGGCGGCGGCATTTGTAGTCCAGGCGGAACCAAGAACTGGTGATAATATTGCTGTTGCCCCGGCGGGAATTGTAACACCGGAAATTGCGATACTTGAAATTGCTGTGGGGGAGGTATCATTGTGTTGGGCAATACTTGACCTGAAAAGAGAGGGCGATTCATACAGTCAACTCCTACCATGGGCAATCCCGGATAATTCGGCGGCATGTACGGAAATTGCTGATGTTGCGCTACCATCATCGCATTCGGGTCAGCCATCAAAACTCCCTGTTGACTTGCTTCATTGGCCCTAGGCCTATCCAGTGAGGCCGTTCGACTGGAATAGGACACGTCCAATCGATCATCATGCTGATAGTATCCCGGAGTCCTTTTTCGGCTTCGCGATTTTCGATTCTCTTTTCTCTCCTCCATCTCTCTTTTCTCTTTCTCTTTTCGCTCGAATTTCTCCTCGTATTCCTCAATTTCTTTACGCCAGCTTTCCTCCTCATTTTCTCTTCGTCTTTTTTCTCTTGACATCGATTTTTCATGCCGACTTTCGTCCCGATGCCGACTTTCATATCTCCTTTTTCGTTCTTTTTCTGGCGTTGCCGATTTTTCTTTTTTCTGCTTATCATCGTCTTTCCTCGTCCAATGTCTGGATACCTTACCTGCCGCAGGCCTGCTGTAGGGGTGCTTAACTCGGTACCCGATTTTCTTCTTCAACTTTTTCTCGAGTTCCAGTAGATCGCGAGCTTTCTTTCTATCGATAACTTCCCAAAAGCGTATTTGCGGATCCGTATTATCGATCTCTTTCTTCCAAACTTGAATATTCGTATAATTTGGTTCCGGGTCTTTTTTATCCTGGAGTACGGCTTTCGCAATTGTATACGCTAACCCTGATGCCTTGGATTGGCAAGAGGCGTATAGCGTATGAAAATTACTAGCTGGTCCTTCCTGCCCCGCATTAAACTCTCGGCGCAGTTTCATGGCAACGTAAGCATGAGCCTGGTAATGGAATCCAGCGAAATTCTGCGGAATCCTGCCCAACCGCGACAGTTTCATAAATAGGCAGGCGCAAGCCCACACTGCGGCTTCATAGGCTTTCTCCGGAGCCCGAGTTGTGGCCCATTCTGTCAATTGCCTCTCGAATATGTTCCACAATTTTTCTGGTAAATTGGCCTGCAATACGTGAAATTGCAGCTCATAATAGCGTATAGTTTCGATTTCTACTCCCGCTTCGTCGTAAATACGATTTATCAGATCCGTGGTCATAAGAGCCACTTCTTCATCCAAAGCAGGATCCATATGTGCAAGATACTTCTGAACGCACGGATTCGACAATGACACTCTGCCATATTGAAAATCGACGACGTACTTTCCTTCTTTCAAAGCTTTCTTCAAGAGCTGCCCACGCTTCCCGAGGCCTCGTCGGTACTTGATTCTATCGTTCGGGTTTCCAGGCGGTTGATGAAATTTCCCGCTTTTCACTTGGTCCAATTCGGCTTTGTTTTCTTCTTTCGATATTCGATTTTCTTTTTCTTGCCTTTTATTATGCATTACTCTCGCAAACTTTGTAGGATTAGTTATGTTTTCTACACTCTGCCCACCAGCCTTGGCATAAACCGGCGGTGCGGGCAGAACGTTAGTTTCGGGAGATTCGTCCTCACTTCCGATTTCAGAAACGACTTCCACATATGGCTCCTCGCTTGTCTCCTCTTCTTCGGCGTTGATAGTTTCCAGTTGTTTTGCCAGCTCAATCGCGGCCTTCCCATACTTCTCTTTTTCTAACGTTTCTATTTTTTCTCGCATTTCTTTTATCTGCTCTGTCAATCTTTCCACATCGGGTTGTATCTCGCGTTCGGGTTCAACTATTTCCATCAATTTTTCTTCCCCCCCCGACATTTTTGTTATCGTCAATGGGCGCGTTGGCTGTGGGGGAATCCGCGATGATTACTTCCACGGGCTTTTCCTGGTCCATTTCGACACCTGAAACATTCAAATTCTCGTTTTTAGAGGTTACGTTTTCTGTCTGCTCCTTCGAAGTTCCTTCTACAGGACCCTGGCTAGCCGGGACCACAACTTCTACTTGGGGAAACAGATCCGAATCGTCCCACTTAGTTACCGACTTAAAAGTTGCAGAAGTGCTTGGGACCCATAGGTCCTTAGCCTCGAATATGGACGCGGAAACATTCCAATAAATGAGATTTTTGCTCGCCGCGTGAATATGCAAAAAATGAAACACGTTATAAAAGTTATGGTTCAAAAAATAAATAGAGTTATCGCGTAAATCCGTTTCTATTTCTTCCTCGGGTTCTTTCAAGGAACGCGGTATCCATTTTATAGGCAGGACACAGAAAGTATTTTGGACCGACTTCTGCGTGCGTACCTTCGGATATCGTTCCATCATTTGTTCTGCTTGATCGGTCATTTTGTTATTTAGAAGGTCTTGGCCCATCCATTTCATAAATTCGATCCGCTCTTGCTCATTTCTCCATACAGTAGACCACATACCCGAAGTAAATCCAGGGACCCAAGATCTCCATTCTTGCGCCGAGTGAGGCCACAAGAAATAGATAATAGGATTTATATTCTTCTCGTACAACTCCTTGACCACAGGGACGATTGATCGATTGATCTTTTTATGGTAGTAGTCCTTGAGCGACGATACCTGTTCTTGCAATTTATTCGTAAAATGGATCACTTTATTGGGCCACCTTCCTTGTTTCATTTCCATTTCTCGTGGCTCTATTGGACGTCCGAACTGTCGCGCCGCTAGTATATCTTCTAGGTCCCAATCGTTGGTGGGCGTTACTTCCGATTCTTCAGTATCTTTTCTTTTTCGTGATGCTTTCACTCTTCTTTCTATCCACGGGTACCAACCACGGGGTACTGGTTGCGGATCTTTTTTGCTATTCGAGAAATGTGGAGGGCAATAGAAATTTCCAGCTGTTTGCTCTTCCGACAATTTATAAGTTGATATGGCTTCCCCGCGCATCATAAAGTACAACGCATTGATATTACCAGTCATTTCTTCAACTCCATATGCGCCTTTCCACTGCGGGTCCGTATATTTGTCTTCAAACGTTTCTCGAAACCTTCGGGCTAAATCGGATACCAACTCTGGCTCCATCGTATCGTGAGGATATAGTTTGAAGCAATTTTGCACATCACTAGCGAACCCGTATCGTAACAGTGCCAAAAAACATAGAAGAGACCCGCGCGCGTCGAGCGTCGCGTATCGTAAAACTTCTATGTTTAGTTTGTCCGCTTCCATTAACTGCCGAAATTCTAAAGAGCTCAGTTGGCCCCACGAAATCTTAAAAGCATCAGCCCACAAAAACAGAATTTCCGTCATAAAGGCCTTTAGGTTCAGGGCTTCCGGGCTAATTCCTACCATTCTAGTCTTCGCTTTATCTTTCATCTCGGCTAACACAATTTCTAGATCATAAACGCAGCAAGACAAGATGTAGTCAATATTGTCACGCCTTTTCCGGGCTAATTCCTTTTCTTGATCTAGATACCCGAACCTAGTCAAGACTAGCGTGATATCTTCTCGGATATGAAAACCGACGATGATGTTTTCTTCGCGGAAAATTGTATTATATACCTTGTGAAAATGTTCTCTGTCCCAAAACTTTAGATCTATTATAAAGTTTTTTCCACATATGGTCGAAATTGTCAAGAGCCGTAAGGCGTCGCTGGGTCTCGAACCCGCCGTTTTGGGTTTCCTCCCACTTTCAGTATCTAGCGCGATGACTACTCGTCCTCTAAATTTTGACTGATTTATCGCCTTGATAAACGCTTTCATGTTCTCGGGCGCGAGAAATAATGGTTCCTCGATGGCGGCATGAGGCACACCGAACAACGACGAAAAATAATTAAATATATCTGTTGAGCGTACCATTCTTCGAACATTGTAATCTTAAAATTTTCATACAATTTTTTAACTACAATTTTTTGTGATAATTTCGAAACAAAACGACTCAAATGTACAAGAATAAATTTGGACATAGGTGAGTTGATCAGTCTCTCAAATACCCAAAATCCTCAGCATATAAATTGCCGCGCGGTCAATTTAGAGTCTTATTCCGAATAAAAAAAAATTTCTACCACATTTTTAACCTTTTCACACTTACTACTAAGTTGGAAATTTGTATTATCTTGGCGATCTTGCGGTTGCCCAAAACTACTGTCTACTTCGACGAAACTGGACGTGGCCATATCGCGTTCGAATTTGAACTTCAAAAATCCTCCAGTCGACGATAATAATGAATATTATAATACTTTGCAAATGAAATCTAAAAAGTAGCTCCATAACAGCTTCGATTTTATGGGATCTATAACGCGGGAAGGGTTTTTTCGGGACTTATAAACATTTTCATTTCTTCACACCGAGCGCGTGAAAAAATATAATTTTTGCCCATTAAAATAAATTTTCGGCGTCGTAATTTTTTACAAGTGCCTAAAACTGCCATAAAATTGCCAAAAATAAGTTAGAACGATAAAAATTCAAAGGGAAAAAACGAGGAGAAATGGGGAAAATTATGATACAGGGAAGATTAAAAAGGGACACATAAAACAAAATTTGAACACAACGCACAAATAAAACGATAAAATGAATTATGAACTACAGTAAAAATCGGGTATCCGCGTAATAAAAGGCATTACGCGATTTACGGAGACTATTTGTACACGCGAATCTGGTTTCCCAGCGCGGCGTATTTTTATGACATTTTTATCTAAATTTTGTGTTTCAATAACTTCATAGGGGCCGTCATTTGTTGTGTCGGCCTTCCCTTTAATAATTCCTTTCTGGTAGAGAACAAGTTCTCCCGTTTGGAACGTTTTTTCGCGAGCCTTCCTGTCATACTGTAGTTTTCTCTCGGCCGCCGATTTTTTATGATTATCGTTTATAGATTTATACGTGTTAAGGAGATGCTCCGTTAACATGTATCTATAGGTGTCGTAATTATTCTGAATAATTATGGGCCTCGCTATCTCGTTGTCTATCTGGAACCTTGCCTCGTGCCCGTATAGTAGGCTATGGGGGGAATTTTTTGTAGTTTTGTGAGGCGTAATCCGATACGCAAATAAAATCTGTTCCAAATAATGGGGCCAATCGTCCGGGTCGGTAATTGCCACTCTCCTAATCTGCTCAATTAGCGTTCTATTAAATCTTTCCACCATACCATTACATTGTGGGTGGTATGGTGTCGTATTTATTTTCTTGATTTTGAGAAGGTCGCATACGTTGCGCATTAATTCGGACATGTATGCTGAGCCTTGGTCGCTCAACAAGTGTTTTGGCGCCCCGTGAGTATAAATTACTTTCTCCATGAAGGCCTTTACTATAGTATCAGCTTTTTGATCGGGAATACACTTGGCCTCCACCCATTTCGTGAAATAATCCATGAATACGATAACATATGGCCTTTTTTCTCGTAAGGGCGAAATACTAACCACATCGGTGGCTACTATTTCCCAAGGGTAGGAAACGGGTATAGGGTTGAGTGGTTGAATTGGATTCGCTATTGGGCGACATAATTGGCATACGACACAGGATTTTATCCACTTAATGGTGTCGTCTTCCATATTTGACCACCAAAATTTATTCCCAATTGCAGCAATGATTCTATCTATCCCTTGATGTCCCATCAAGGTATCGCCGTGGTACTGGTGTAGGACAAGATGCCTAAGCTTGGTAGGAATTACTAATTGATTTCTTCCGTGGATACTTTCCCGATACAATACTTCGTTTTCCAAGTGGAAACTATTGAAGTATTTTTTTGAGCTGTTTTCACCAATATTCCGAAAAATTTCCACCAACTTTGGGTCTAGTTGCTGTTGTTTCTTGATCAGTTCCAGAGAGAATAAGTCAGACTCTTTTTTTGCTTCCTCTGGCGTTTGGTCTATTTCTTGTTGAGTTGGTGGTGGAGGATCAATAAATACTTCTTGTGTCTCTGGTTCAAGCATCTGTCTTGTCATAGCTCTTGTTACCGCCATGCATTCGGGTTCCGTATCCACTTTTTTGTCCTCGATTTTCTCGTTACCTTCTGATTTCTTGTTTCGGACCTTTCCTTTTTCCTCTGATCTTGATAAAAAATCTGCAAAGGCGTTCTCGCGTCCGGCTACATATTCAAATGTGTAGTTGAACTGCCCAATATATAAAGCCCATTTCAATAATCTTTGATTTTGTTGTTTCTCTGCGGAGAGCCAGGTAAGTGGTTTATGATCTGTTCTAATTGTGACCCTAAACCCCATAACGTAATGTCGGTACTGTTTGAATCCATAGACTACGGCTAAGCACTCTCTTTCCGTTGTCGAATATCTTGTCTCGGCGTCGTTTAAAACTCTACTCGAATATGCTATCGTCCAGCGATCGTTTTCTGTTTCCTGATATAGAATCGCACCTATCGCTGTCCCCGAGGCATCCGTTTGAATTACAAAATTCGCCGATCCATCGAACACTGGGTACCGCAGAAAGGGTGCCGTCATTAAGGCATCTTTTACCCCTCTAAAAGCCGTTAATTGCTCTTCCGAAAGTTCAAACTTCTCTTTTCTATTCTTTTTTACAAGGGCTTTAAATAAAGGCTGAGCGATAAAGGCTAAGTTATGTATGAATCGTTTGGACCATTGCACTAATCCCAAAAATTTTTGCAGCTGCTTGATGGACTTGGGTACTTCAAAGTTTTTTACCGCTTCTATTTTCTGGGGGTCAACTGACATTCCATTTTTGTCCAATATGTGGCCTAAAAATTTTACGCTGGCCGGCATAAAGGAGCATTTGTCAGGTTTCAATGTAAGGTTTGCATTTGTCAAACATCGAAAAATAGTCTCTATATTTTGTAAATGCTCCTCGACTGTTTTTGAAAAGATTATCACGTCGTCAATATATACTAAACATATTTTCCACACATATGGATAAAGAATTCGCTCCATGAGACGCTGAAATTCTGCGGGAGCATTTTTTAAACCGAACGGCATCACCTTGAACTGGAACAGGCCGTCTTGACATATGAATGCTGTTTTTTCTTTCGATTCTGAGTGCATGGGTACCTGCCAATATCCGGACTTTAGATCCAGAGTCGAAAAATAGCGCGCACCTCCTAACGCATCTAAATAATCGTCAATTCGTGGTATCGGGAATTTATTGTCCTTTGTCACTTGATTGATTCCTCTGTAGTCGACTACTGGTCTCCACGTGCCATCCTTCTTGCCCACTAAAAACAATGGTGCAGCCCAAGGGCTTCTAGAAGGCTCAATGACCCCTTTTTCCATCATATCCTTTACGTGTTCGCGGATAATATCTCTTTGCATTATAGGGGCTCTCCAGTAGTGCTTTTGGACCGGCAACGCGTCTCCTGTGTCGATTCTGTGTTGTGCCTCATGAGTCATCGTCAGAGGGTCGTTCTTCATGCTAAATGCGTGCCTATGTTTAAGTAGGACGTTCATAAGCTGTTGTTGCCCTTGTTGATCAATACTTGATTCTTTTACTAATTGCGTTATGATTTTGATAAATTCAGGTTCGCTTTGTTGTTGAATTTGCGGTTCGGACTGAAGTTGATGTATCTTTTCGTCAAACTCTGGCCCCACGAATTTCGTTTTGGATTTTGCTATTAGCTCGTTACTACACAATTTTATTCCCTTGTTGGTTTCGTTTATTAGTAGAATTTGGAAGTTATTATCCCTGGCATCCACAATTGAGGCATCAACGTCGAACAACATATTCTTCCCCGTTTCTTCTATTACTATGGGGCCCTTTGTCCAATCTTTCTGTGGCCAAACCACAGCTTGTACAAAGGAAGTGGTATTCGGGGGAATATACGTCCCATTTTTTGTCCAAATAAAGGTTTCCTCGTTCATTTCGGTAATTCGCATGACTTGTTCTTGATCGTCATCACTTTCTAACTCAGGCACATCTTCTTCCTTGATTTCCTCCTTTATGGGTACATGATCCAAAACCATCGGATTTGCGGGAATTGGCAACCGCGGCGGTATTTGCGTATCGTCGAATAGCGTTTCACTAATTATCTGTCTTTCTACATTCGCTAGGCGTATGTGGCCATTTCGAAAATCAATAGACGCCTGTATACTAGGATGGGTTAGAAAATCTAGACCCAATATAATACCTTCATTTAGGTTATCTAGCAATGCGAATCTAGCGAGAAAATTTCCAAAACCAGTTCCAACGTATATGAATGTAGGACCATATGTTGTTACGCGTTTTCCAACCGCTGTTACTACTGAATTCAAAATCGGAAATTTTGTCTTTGATATATTCAGCAATCTCGACGCTGTATCTGTCCTCATAAAACTAGATTGTGCTCCCGTATCGATTAGAGCCTTAAATTCTTCTCCACGTATTTTGACGGGTATTAACAGTGGTTGACATTTGCGGAAATTTTCCAAAAATAAATGTTCGTTATCATTGGCGAGTCTAGGCTTTGCTTCTGAAGTGGAGCTGATAACATTCGCCAAGCTTAACTCATAATTTTCTATAAGTACTCCATCTAGGGCTATAATTTCTGGTTTATCATGTTTTTTAGCCTCTTGTGAATTTATGACGTTTATGGAATTATTCGGAGGATTATTGATCGGTTGCGATGTTGTTGGTGGTGCGATATTCGGTGGTGGCTGCGGGACATTATTTTGACGATAATAATATGCCGTGTTTGGATTTTGTTCTATATTATTATTGTATGGCATTCGTTGACCAAAATTTGCAAAACCGGCTCGTCCACGATTCACGAAACCACCGCGATGGTCGAAATTTCGATTATAGAAGTTGTTGCCACGATTCCACGGCCTTCCTTGATCTGTTGGCTGAATCAGTTCCGGGTGGAGAATAAAACAATTTTCGGACGAGTGGCTATTGGACTTATGATATGAACAATACGGTCGGCGATATGGATTCCCCAAAACTCGATCAGGTAAATTATTATATTGAGGATTATTAGAATTATTATTGACTCCCCAACGATTAGGAGCTGGAGGGCCCTGATTCCTGATTGCGTCATTGACCATCTTCATAATATCTTGTTGAGATACAGGGTTTTGAAATGCTGGTGGAGGTGGAAAAATTTGCTGAGGCCTTGTAATTTGTTGTTGTTGACCTATAGTACTATCCTGCTGGCGAATCTGCAAATTATTAAATCTTCGGTTTTCATAGACTCGATTCAACTGATCGTCTTCGCCATCCTCCTGCTCTTCGCTGAATTCCTTCCAGGCCGTCGTATCGGCTTTCAATTTATTTACGAATTCTGCCAAAGAGGCGATATTTTTGAATTCGTGGAGCCGACCTTCCATTCGAGTTTGGACGTATACTGGAGCCTTGTGAAAATATGTTTCGATAACAATTCGATTTCTTCCGTTTTCTGTTTTTTCGTAATTCAATAAATGTACATACGTCTTTATTCGTCGCAAAAAATCCTTCGTAGTTTCCCCTTTTCGTTTTTTCATATCATGTAATTCCCTTCTAAGTGCAGGAGTATCCATCTTGGGGGCGATCATTCTGATTACGCTTGCTTTTCCTTCTTCATAGCTGCCATTTTTGTCTACATAAGTCGACGTTTCAAAATCACAACAACGCCAAAGCACTTCAATTCTCAGGTCCTCTGTGTCTTCAGGCTTGAATGTGCCTTCCAGACAGGCGAAAAAGTTGAGTATTTCTGCAGCCTCCATTTTGTCGGATATTTCTTTATTTTTCATTCGGCTTAAAATTATCTTCATCCTTTTTTCCGGATCTTCACAATATCTTCCATATTCTTGCCGATTTCGAGGACTTCCTCCAGGTATGGGTTGCTCTCGTCCTTGATTCCATGACGTAGTCGGTATATCTTCTTCCATCATTCGATGTTGGGCACCTTGAGCCTGAGCCTGAGCCAAGTGGTTTTCAAACCAGTTCAATTTTCTTTCCAAACTCCTGTCTAAATGGTCTTTGACCGTTTCAGACGGAAGTATTTCCATATCTCCGGTATTCAATATTCTTTCGTCAGGTCTTTTATCCATTTTTTCATCAGTTCCCGCATTTGCTTTTCAACTTCTTCCATTATCTTTCTTGAATTTTGTTGTTCTTGTTCCCGGAATTTTTCTTCCCATAACTTGCGTTCCGCTCTTTCTCGCATGAGTTGATCCAGTATTTCTTGTTCTCGTAATGCCGCCTTCGTTCTTTCCACATTAACAGCATTAGTTGATTTGTCAACGGCTCTTTGCATGGATTCCAGGATGGCTAAAGTGGCCACATCCTGTATATTTCCACTCGTTATCCTTTCCATTTCATTTTTCGGTTTCGGCTCAATGTCGACCTTCGCGTCAGTTTTCGGTACTGTAGGCGTATATCTTGAGTTATAAAATGATACCGCATTCATTTCGGGGGGTAGACTAATTTTCTCAAAAGATGATACTGAATCAGAGGACATCTGTATCCGGTGATCCGCATAATCATATGTTTCCGCATCAATAGTTTGATCTTTATCACCATCCTCGGGTAAATTCGCAAATTTCTTTGCTACTTGCTCGATAGTCGCCTCCATATTCGCCATTCGTTCAGTTTGATCCTCTTTATTTACTTCAGTTTGTAATAATGTTACCTTTGGTCGTCTGCAAGGTTGTTTCCGTACCGTTAATTTCGGTTTTGATGCTTTCTTCATCCTTTACCTTCGTAGCTGTACAAGTCACCAATGTCGTATTACGTGCTCGTATACCCTCGGCTACCTAGCTGCGGTTCTTGGGAGATCCAACCTAGTACGGCCCCTGACACTAACCCGGTGCTAGATACTATCCTACTGCAGGTCACAGAGACTTGAGAAGCAAAGATATTTATTTTGGAATTGACAACAGTGCAAATACAACCGTGAGCAAGTGATAAACAAGAATACAAAATGCCAAAATACGAATACGAACGCTGATCTCCTACCTCAGTCGTTGACCCTTCCGAAATCCCTGTACACAGAGTCCCAGGGACCTTCGGGTATCTTAATCCACGACCTAAGCCGAAAGCTTAAGAAAATGATCTGTCTACCTGTTGAACTAACACTCACTCTTCTCCTCAACAAAGTTTGAACGTCGAAAATCTTCTCAGGTCGCGGGAGTTTCTCCAGACGAGTCCGCGACGCGAAGTCGAAAACACACAACAATACGAACAATAGAATACGTCCGCTATCCTTCCACAGTCGCCACGAGTCTTCTTCGAAGATGCAAAGGAAAACGCGACCGGTTCACAATAAGACGTAATAATAATAATAATGAAACAAACCGCCACGCGTCTAACATCGACTTGCCAGATGCATGCAAAACATTCACGTCACCATTTATGTATTTTTTGAGCCAAAAATGTATATGACACAAACCGTTTTACTGGTTTGTTTGCCCAAGAATAAATGAAATCACTTTAACAACAAAGGGGCTTTAGAGAATAAAAGTGAGGTAGTTAGAGGACCAAAGGTCAGAGGAATTGACCCTCTGACAAACAGATGCAAAGTAAGTTTTGTACAAAATAATTCCTAACCTTATTTGTATTAAACCGAATAACCTGGCTGACTGAATAAAACTAGTCGAGTTGTGCATTTGCCTTGCACAGATCTATAAGAATCAAAAAACTATTTATCGTGAAATATAAAAACTTGGATAATTTTTAAAAATTTTGATATAATGCTCTTTGAAACTTCAAATATGATTCTTCTTTAGGAGTTCATCTCAAACGACAGAAGAGCCGGAGAGGAAACGACAACAGTGTCTAGCCAAAAGAATTATGTGAAATTGAAATACGATTTTTCATTCACCAATAAGACACAATTGGGTGTGTTTAATGATGATTGTAATTCTCATAACAATATGTCTGGATTGCGTTTCAATAGTCTGATCATGCATTATCTGCATAAAATATGCAAATAGTACCAATAACTGAATTCGATTTGTTGTGTCTAATAAGCGTCATATCTTTTGTGTAGAATTTCACATTTGAACTTTAAATTTACCCAGGTCTAACTTGGGTAGCTTTTTTCGACTATGGTGAAATTAAACTTCACTGGTGGTGAAATTTTCACCAGCTTCATAAAAACCCAAGTTCATTAAAGGAATCAAAAAATTTCACCGGTGAAATGAAATGTCGAAAATTGAATTCACCGAAAACTGCTTTCGGGATACTAAAAAAAATTAAAACGGAGATTTCCAATAAACCTTAGAACAACATTTGAAGTTTATATTGAGAAAACACATAATTTCCTTTTGGTAAATGAAAACCTATTTAGTGAAAAGAAAAACCAAGTTGAAAAAGGCGGAAATGGAGTTATACTCTATTTTTTGACAAAATTTCCGTTTCGATTTTTCAGAACTCACTATTACAAAAGCTAAATTTTCTCGTGTTTATGGTCATAAAGAGAAAAATTCCAAAAAAACTTTTTAAAACCCCATAAAACGGAGTTATTTTTGACAAATGCTCTATGACACAGAATTCTGCGCAAGTTTGTCTGAATCCTTGATCGACTTCTCCCACCGATTTTCCTTACTGGTACATTTCACTTATGCAAATGTTAGTGTAAATATAGCTTTCAGCAAAAATTCCGCTAGTGTAGCATTATTCGGGATGCCGAACCTAATTTTCCTCTTTTTGTCCATTACATGAAAGTGTCCTGTTTAATACCATCATCTTTGTTAATTATGCTTGTAAACATCACTATTGAAGAAATTTCGATAAAATTGCTCATTAATTAAAGCAATTGCTTTTTGCTTTTTCTCCGTTATAATCTGCGACTACGAACAACAACAGAGTCGCTACCAGGACAGCGTGTGTATGTTTATTTTGGATAATCATCAAAATTATGGAAAAAGGTGATTTATGTTGAAATGACCAAACTCGCTTCAAAGAGATTATTTTCGATAACTGTAAAGAACTTTTCACGTTTATCAAAAAAGCGAAAAATGTTAGATTTGGAACACATGTAATGAAGTCACACATAATTTAATCCACACACGGCTTTGAATGAAAGGTTAAAGGTAATTAGTCATGGCCTCATGTAGCAGCAATAGCGATTTTTCCTTTGACATTAGCTCATAAACTAATCCTCCAACAATCATTGTTGATTTCAAAAAAATTAAAGATGTAAAAACTGTTATGACGGAGACTGCGAATCTGCAATCTACCTGTTCACAGATACAAAAATATAAATGCATCCCAGCGCGTCATATAATTTATGCGGTGAACTTCTAAATAGCAGTAATTAAAAACATACTGCCGCAGGTCAAGCCACGTTCGATCAACTCGAAACCGTTCATGATTGCAAAAGACACGCTCATCAATTTTGTCTTTTTTGAAGAGGTGCAGCACATGCGTGGGGTATGCATATATTTCATAAGGACTTGATACAGGCCAACATTTGGAATCTTCAGAGTAACAGCGGACTACGAAAGCCTTGCCTATCCCGTCACTTGTCTTGACGAACGTATCACTTCACCTTTGAACCTGGAAGTTGTAAAATTTTTAGCTGTAAATTGAGGCCCTCAACAGTTGCAAGGAAATCCTCGCTCTCTGACCAACAGAGAGTGATTTCAAAAACAATATCAATAAAGTCCAGATATGTTATAAATCTTGGGTCGCAAATGGCTGAAATGAGAGTGATAAATGGCGAAGCACCTGGAACTTATAATATTCTATTCCACTATTTCGTGTAGTATGTTTTTCCTAAAATGCTCCTAAATAATAAAAGTGAAAGGTTGGTACTATTGCATATTTTTTGGCATTTTCTGCTGAATCATGTCTCAGATCAGGCTGAAAATTTGTCATGCGCAACTGACCGTTAGGAATTGGGAGTGATATTTTAAAAGTTTTTGTTCAAGGTTCTACTGCAAGCAAGAGTGCACAATGATATTATTCAACCTGTGATTTTTCTCAGTATGTCAAGTACATCAGGCATTCCAATGCGGCATAAAAGCTTCATCTGTCCGAAAATAATGAAAGTCAGCACCTGTCGCCTTTTTTGACTCACCCTGTATACGCCTTTGATCGAAATAACAGAAAAGAGTTTTAAGAAAGAATCGCAAAATGAAACATATTAGTTCATTTATTATCCTTTCGGTGCAAGCAATTACTTTATTAAAATTTGATTTATGGGGTATTAGGCAAGAGCAATTTTCCGAATTCGAGGCGGTTTTACTGATTCATCAAGATTGAAGATAAAAATTTTGAAAACATGATCTTTAGGATAATCTATCGGCCAAGTCGTTTATAAATCATTTCAACATATTTCATGAATTGCATTCCGGTCGGATGTGGGGTGTCAGCTTTCTCGCTATTCGATTTTCTTACGAATTCGATGACATATTTTATATTGTTTGATAGAGACAAAAGCGGCAATATGTCAAGAAGGGTCCCGTACCCGCTGTTTTTTATGTAATGCTTCTAAATTGAAATTTGAAAAGTTTCGGTGCTGTATTTGAAACTATTTACACAAAGCTTTTACTATAGAATATTTCACCCATAGTTTAGCTCACAAAGATTACTTTCATATGACATATGGTTCAGCAGAGTATATATGAAATAGTACACTTTCATCATTTAAAAGCGTTTCAGAGAAACAAATTATAGTCAAGGAGGTAAACTGGTCAAGCTAAACTTGGTTCGGACAAATGAAGTCAGTGGTTTACATTTTTTGCAATCATTTCCGTATGTAGATGCTGACCACGCATTGCAGGCCAACATTTTTTCTTTTCAAGTTCTAGTCCTAACTGCTACAGTAAGTCTGAGGAAAAAGAGATGATGGCGTGAGCAGCGTGCTTATTATTCATGAAAAATTATTTTCCGAAACTCATTTAGGAAAATGGAGTATAGTGAGCTGATTTTTTTAATATCAAGGATCGAGTCAATGATGATCTCAGTCTACATTTGGGTATTGATTATCGGCGCTTGCTGGAGCAAGATGGAAGAATCAGGCAAGCAAGGTCGTTTGATTGTTTCAATCTATGTCTGTACAGTCGAATGCACTAAAAAATTTTCTTAGTTTAAGACACGATTTCTGAGAGATTCTTCCTTCTGTTCCATTGACCTATAATAAGTTGGAAATTAAGAATATCTGAAAATGAGATATTTTGATTAGTTTTATACGTCAAGTATCGTAGCAACATTCATTTCGCCTAAATGTCGCATAGATACAGTACTCTAAAGTTTAGATTCTTTGAATTTTTTTACAGTTTTCAATCTGTATACGTGTTTCTAAATATCAGACCTCAGAAAAAGCCTTACTCCGTAGCCAAATATTCATTACCAGCAGAGGACAATGGTCAATATCCAGATTGAAAAAGAATTTTCAATCCTTCACTTTATCATTTCTTTGCTGTTTTAAAGTGTCAAAAAATCGAAATAAAACGAAATAGTCATTTGGAGCCTTACTTCGGCACTTTCCCGCAAGATGCCACAGAATTTTTCCCCCATTTCTGCAGCTATTAATGCCCAACACATTGTGATAAAATCTTAATGATATTAGTGTAGCGTTTTCGGAGCTATCGGTGTCTGAGCATTCTGAAGGCTGAAAAAAAAAAATGCTGATTGATTCCACTAAACATACTATCAACGAGATGCAAAAAAATTGAGAAGGTTCAGATTATGAGAAAAAAAAGAAAAGATGTGAGTCGAATCACTGTTAAAATTTCCTCGATCTATTTAAAATGGTTGCACAGCAGGATGCCTGAAGAGACGAAACAAAAATTACTCATTTTGGAATTTTTTTGAAAAAATCGAAAAAATGTTAGAAAATAATTTTACGAAATAAAATGTCGGCCGTCTGACCGTGACTGATGTCAGCCACACAAAAATAGACTGAATGGTAGTAGATTGCAGTGCCTTTCTAATGCAGCAAAGGGCATCTGAATAACTCAAGTCGTTTCCCTGTTAATGGGATTTTAAATAAACTCGATTTCTGAAATTTATTAAAAATTTTCGAAATTTTCGATCTTTAATTTGGGGCACATCGTTCAGCAACCATCAAACCTAGATCAATGAAAATTTATCGGTAGTTCTTGTTAGGTATTAGGCAAAGAAGCATCCTGTATTCACAGAACTTAATTGATTGGGCATTTATCCAGGTTGGAAGAATATTTGAATGACAATTCAATGCAAACCTCTACAGCTCTCAAAACGGTGCTCGGTATGGACGATATTACTTTCACAGCTACAGTAGGAATGTATGAACTAAAGTATAAAAGTATATTATTCATCGGCATTATTGGTGAAGGTGCTCGGGACTGCACTCAAAAGAATTTTCCCTTTTTTTTGCTTTTCATTTTCGACAATTAAAACTTTTTTGCATAGTGTAAAATGTTCTTTTGTGGAAAAATTATTACATCAAACTATAGCCCGTTGGTTATTTTATAATTCGGTAGTACAGATAATAAATGTATCGCCAGGGGTAGACAAGGGCCACCTGGAAAATTCAGTGACTTCTGAGCAATTTTCATAAGTATGCCAGCTTCGGAGCTGTGCAGCTCCTAAAACGGTGCAAAAATTTTGATTAGACTCAAACCAATACAGTAGAAATGCATAAGCTATGAAAATGAAAAAAATCCTATAGCAAGGTACACGAGTGCACATAAACCAATTCTTTTCTATTTTGACACTTTAAACTGTCAAGTGTAGTATGTAATTATTCACTGTAAATATTACATCAAAAGATAGCTCATTCTCTCTTGTGTGAAATGAATATTCATTCCTCGAATGAGATCAATACGATTCTAAAATATCGCTTGCCTGCAAGACTACTAAAAAATGCAAAAAATACATCAATTTTCAAACTTTGGCATACTGTACGGGTGCTAATTTTCGTTTTCAAGCAAAACCAATGAAACTCAGCGCGTGAAACTACCCAAAATATCTCATTCGGGATATTAATTATTTTTAACTTATCACAGGGAACGTAGAACTTCTCAGAAATTATGTCGTAAAAAACCATCCTCCTGTATGTGAAAATGTAACCGATCACTGGTTCAATGCACAGTCATTTCAGAAGTCGTGTTCTTCCTTTACGATTAACAGGAGTTTGACAATTTTCTAGTTCAAAAAGAGCATCGACCACAGAGTTTAGTAAGTCACCTTGTATAAGGATCGTTGAATTTTAGAGTGCATCGGCAACCTATGCGAAAACACGGTTTATGAAATCAAGATTCACGCACCTGAACGTACGTCCGACTTATTCACTTCTGGTTCCAGATCCCAATGTCGTTCTCAAGCAAATAAGTATCTTTTGAAATTTCTTATACCTTCTGACGTTCAATGGTTCGAGAATGGGACACCCATAACGATGTTCAACCCATATTACGGGTCATTTATCGCGTATGATGGCGTCAAAAATGAGTTGGATGAAACGGACAACGTATGCTCGAACACCAGCTTCTTCCTCTTTCGAGAGTCGCCAGGACGGAACGAGTGTGTGTCTGTGTTTTACGTTCATGAAGACACCCTGTTTGCGATAGGCAAAATTTTCGACCGGTTTAAATTGGTGACACTCAACAACTCGCCAACCATTGGTCACGGATCGCCTGCGAACAGCCCTTCGATGTGGTGTTTAAATGCTGTCTCAGAACAGGAAGTTGGGGCCACAAAAATAGCAAATCATAAGATGCCGGAATGCAAATATTATCAGCATCAAACTAGCCATAGTGAGAGTTCTATATTACTGACTAAGATTGATGATTTTGTACATGGCGTTCAGGCTAAGCGAAGTTTAAACATTTCTATTCATGCTAAAAAACTAAAAAACAATCAATGACACTATCATGTTGAGCGTTTCAGTTGTCAAAAAATAATAACTAAGCATGCATGTGAAGCGTATAAATTTTGGGAAGGTGGTCAGGCCAAAATCTTTTCTCAAAACTGCTCAGAACTCAATCAAACTTGATCAGAATGCTTTAAAACGTAGTTTTCAGATGTTTCTAAGTGTACTCTTTCAGTTCCAAGAAAATTAACCTTTTCCTAATAATTTTCAACATTTTTACATGATATTTTCAGAGCTTTATATGATCAAGTCTTAAAAATTTATTTTAAAATCATATTTATTTTATGCTTGATATATTTGTTCGGAGCATTTATTTGGGGGGGGGGGGAAAGTTACTTATTTATTTCATGGTATAATAATCCCAAAAAAGAAAACTCTGGGGGAAGGTGAGCCAGGATTCTGCACGGAGTGAGGAACACCAGCGAACACCCTCAAAGAACATGTATGCATCTACGGCAGATAGCATCGTCGCTCAAAGAATGGAAATTTTTGTAAAATAGAGATAATTTTAAGGGGGCAATGGAACAAGTGGCATCTCATCAACTAAGAGTGCGCCAATGTTTGCGGAAAACCAAATGTCTACGAAGTGAGTGATGATCATAAATCATAGAGGTTTCATATTCCTACTGTGACAAGGAAAATACTATGAAATTTTGACAGGATTCATGACAGATTGGTTGAGGTAGAAGCAATAGCTTGTTTGCTTCAAAATCACTCCAGCTACTGTAATGTAACATTTGTCCTCAAAAGCTCTATGGGTAAAAATACGGAATAAATTTTCAAATAATAGATGCTAGGTAAGTTTTGTACGGAAAATTCCGAAACTTATTACTGTAACCCAATAACCTGGCCGACTGAACAAAACTTGTCGAGTCGTGCATTTTCTTTGCACAGATATATCAAAATCAAAAAATTATTTATCGTGAAATATGAAAGCTTGAACAATTTTTAAAAATTTTGATATAACGCTGTTTTAAACTCCAAATATGATTCTTCTTTAGGAGTTCATCTCAAACGACAGGAGAGGCGGAGAGGAAACGACAACAGTGTCTTGCCAAAAGAATTATGTGATATTGAAATACGATTTTTCATTCACCAATAAATATTAGAATCAAGAAACACAGTTTGATGTGTTTAATGATGATCGTAATATTCATAACAATATGTCTGCATTGCGTTTCAATTGCCTAATCGTGCATTTCCTGCATAAAATTTGCAAATAGTAACAATAACAGTGTTCGATTTGTTGTGTCTAGTAAGCGTCCTGTCTTTTGTGTGGATGTTGAAGGGCTTCCTGGGTGGCGCCGTAGCTGTCCCACCATTGGCCAATGTCAGGGTAGGAGTAACCATCCCGACCAGGGCTCAACAAAAATGGCCGGGTTCAGTACCCGTGCGTTGGCAGAAACATCAATCCTACGGGTGGAATGCCAGCCAATCCACGGGTCCCGAACCCTGCCATTTTTGTTGAGCCCTGGTCGGGATGGTTACACCTACCCCGGCAATGGCCAATGGTGGGACAGCTACGGCGCCACCCAGGAAGCCCTTCAACAATTTCAAATTTTTCTCAGAAAAGCAAAATGTTGAAACAGCGTGTCCCAAAATATTTTTGACAGTTGCGGCTCAAAATTGATCTACATTTCTTAATATGAAATTCGTCTAATAACGTGTTACTGCCGATCGTTTTTCACCCAATTTGCGTATTCTTTGTTTTTGAACTTGTATTAATCGTGACACGAGCTGCATATTTCATTCGTCTTGGAAAGGAAATTTTGAAAATGTCACGGAAAATTTCGTTAGGGTATTTTTAGAACAAATACCCGGCGTGAAAAAATTTTTGAGTCTAACGGCAAAAAAATTGGTAATCAAGTGAAACATGCGAACTAATTTCGCAATCTTTGGAATGACCGGCAAAGCCATCTTCATTGGTGCATTCAAGGATTCGATGAATGGGATTTATGAATGGTACGATTATTATCCCATGGAAAGCTGGGTTTGGAAACAGGGTATGCCCACTTGACTCAACGACTGCGTTTGTTACTTAATAAGCATTAACATAGGTCAAAATGAACATCTTTGTCGCTTGTACCTGAAATCGAATGACTGCTAATTTGAATTATAATTTATTGTTAATGACTAATCAGGATGCGCATTCTACAAAAATCTAATATTCATCATATTCCTTAATTCTATCTGTGGCCTCACCCTACTTCCACAACTTTTATAAAAATTGTCTTTCAGTGCCTACCTATATAAATTCAGTGCCGACCTATGTCCAAAGTGCAGGTAATAGAATTTGATCTTTTTTCTATCATTCATTTATCGCAAGATTCATGTACAGTCTGCCGATCATCATTGACAAATGTGGGAAAATTGTACTACGCTACACCGAACATTGTTATACACCCGAGTGTTGTAACTGCCCTGGCAGCATGTCAGTCACTGGACAACAGAGCCGCGTTACCAGTGTTAACTGATCCTACATAAAGTATTTTCCTATCTTATTTAAGGTAACTTTGAATATATTATCCAGCAATACGAACAGTCACCATTTCTTTTTAGTCAACGAAAAGTTTTAGAATTCATGAACATAACTCTATCACCAAATTTTGAATGCGGAACACTGACTTATAAAGATTGGGATGCGGAAGAGCCTAATGGACAAACTTGCATCGTCATGCGACATTTGCAAAGGTACCGATAACGAACCATGGACTGTTCTTTACCAGTTTTTGCAGTGTTCTAACTGAATTGCACATCAGGTATTTTTATAGATAATACCAAAGGTTTCATATATTTGAGCGCATCAATCACTGATCTGTGCAAATTTACAGTAAACTTCTATTTTTGCTAATGACGACAGAATGCTGAACATTTGACCTTTACTGCATTATCTCTTTTTTATAGCTGTAGAAACTGCTGATAGGTGCAATGTCACTTCAACAACTGTGACATCCACCATGACGAGCACTTCATATCACACCAGCACAACGATTATAATTAGTTCATCATCAACAGCTTCAATGACGACTCCAATAACAACCAATCGATTAATTACGAGACTACTGTTATCTCAAAAATTCATAGTCAGCCAGACCATGACTACCAAATTGTTTTACTCTTCGATTAACACGTTCGTGAATTCAAGCATTGCTACTCAACACCAATCATCTTCATCAGTTTCAAATACAGGCTCGATTAGTAGAACAGGGAGTGCTAACTCCAGTTCGCGAATGAGTACTTCAGCATCAGTAATTCCAGATTCAACAGCTACAAGTAGCAATGTTTCAACATTGGCGCCTACAATCCAACCTACATCACACGTCTCGGTCATTTTCATCATCGGAGGGCACCATATGGAGCAAAAGCTCTTCTTTGGTTAGTGTATCAGATCCTACATCTGCCAAAAACTTTACATCGAGTATGTCTTCAGCTACTAGTCCTGCTATTCAGACATTTGTTTCAAGTCCATTAACCAGGAGCACAGTGTGGAACAAAGTTTTTCGATTGTAAAGACGTCATATCTATCAACTCAAACCAGTTTGACAACCGGAAGATCTTCGGTAACATCTTCTACTGATGCCACTCTTGTTGCAAGCACATCACCCGAAAGCACAATGTGGGCCATGAATGTTTCGACAGCGAAGACATCGCCTGCTTCATCATCCTTGACTCTTGTTGCAAGCACATCATCTGACAGCACAACTTTCCTCGACAGTGAAACTTCATCTCTTTCATCAGCCCAGATCAGTTCCATAAATACTAGCCTTTCAAAGGCATCTTCTAGGAATCGGACTCGTGTTGCAAGCACATCACCTGTGAGCACAATGTGGACTAACATTTTCTCAACAACGAAGACGAAATATCCTACATCATACCGGGCCAGTTCCACTCGCTCAAGACCTCCAGAGACGTCTTCCACTGATCTGACAACAGTTACAAGCACATCGCTCGACAATCGCTCAACAGAGTCAGGTGATGTATTCTTATTTGTTGCAAATATTTTGTATTGGTTCAGAATCACAAATACAAACTGAACAAAATGGAACCGCCACGACAGGGTAGTTGGCTATTTATGGAATTTCTGGATCAATGTAGGTGGCTATTTATGGAAGTTCCCTGTAATCTCGAATCTTGTGGTGGCAATCCTTATTCAAGTCAAGACTCAAACCTGGTCCCGCTGATCGACAATAGTATGATGAGCTGGATTAACTTTATAGCAGAACGTGATGCCTGCATCAAGTCCTATTGTTGCCGCAGCAGAAAGTAAATACTATATTATGTGCTTGTGACTTCTCAATCCTTGAGGTTTTGGTTCTCATGAAATGTTATTTCATGGAATTATAATCACTATATCATGGACTCCTATGGCAGTCATTTAACTTATCACCAGGTCTGACATGCCTTCCCAATTTTATTACATTGCTATGAAATATTTTCATTACTTATATTTTCATTAATATTCAATTAAAATTTTTGTTCAATCGTATTTAGCTTGAAGCAGTGTGTTTTAAAATGAAGAGTTGTAATTTTGTCCCAATATGAATGCCAAACATGCACTGAATTTATATTTGAGTGATGAACTCATTTTTCAAACAGTGTACTGTAAGCAAACCGAATTATACAACAAAATCACTAAACAAAATGTCCTAAAAAAATATTTCCAGCATATGATCTTCAAGCAAAATACCTCCTTGAAAAATATTCAACGTAATGTATTTAGCAATAATTGTTGCCAATAAAATATCTGCAACAAATGATATCCAAACAGAATGTTTCCCTGCAAAATGTCCCCAGCACATAATGTCTTCAAGAAAATATTGCGAACAAGTGATCTCCTGGGAAAATATTCCCAACAACTCATAGATCTCTAAATAAATTTTCACACGTACTACTTTTCTATTCCATGTAAAAATGTTTAAAAATTCCAAAATTATTGTAAATTGTAATTGTAAGTTTATTATTGTGTCCTGCATCGGGCCATGCATGATCCAAGCGACCAACAGTACTATAAATTCGATGCACGCAGTCTCGATAATTTCGTCTGTCAAGAGGTGATTACCGATCAGCGACATACTGCTCGATTTTCATTTCATTGACACATTGGCGACACAGAGAATGAAAGAAAAAATAAATACGAAAAAAATGTCATGATGAATGAGGGAAAAGGCAAAGGCGATGGAAGCAAAAAGTAAAAAGAAAGAGCTGCAATAATGGCACATAAACATAGCTTTTCATGCATGGTTGGTAGGCTGCATTCCCCATTCATCAGATGTATCATGCGCGTGAATACTGACATTACAGAAAGGAGAATTTGGCTATGAGAAAATTTTCCTTGATCTTGTTCCTGCTTTTTTCTATTTTGTTTATATTTTTCTGCTGCTATTCCTTCTTCTAATCTTCCTTTTTTATCCTTGTTCTATTTCTCGTTCTTTATTTTTTGTTTTCTTCACTCAGCAGTGCAACCGCGGAAGCGCGCGCAAAACGCGCGGGTAATTTCGTTTACAATTTTACAGTAAAACGAACCTATTTTTCCGAGTCTGCTACAAATATACCAATTGGCTAAACAAAACTCGATAATTTACAACTAACGAAGAGTTGCTCAAAATTGAAATTTTGAGATTTATCGAATATCCAACTAGAAAAACTCACAGAATATATCAATTATTGCTATATAGTCAATACATGCTGAAATGACAGTCACAGCGACATATTTAGAAGGTAAATTTACATGAAGTGGATACCTTTTTACTGTATAGCAAAATCTTTAATTTTTTTTCACGACAAGCAAGAGGTCAAAATTATCATAGAAACAAGATTAACTAATTATCCATTTTGTTCTTCGTTTCCAATTATAACACTATTGGCTTTGTTGTGATAAGTGAAAATAAAACTGAGAACGAATTTGACACACATTTTGCATAAATCTGTAAAATCTACGTGCTACAGTATACCGGAAATGAGAATTTTATGATTTTTCGTATTTTCCTGGTAAATAAATTCATTTCATTTATCACGTTGTCAAATTCGGAAACATTAGTTAGCTAGACGTGCATGCTTTCGTAATGATAAGAATCCCTATATATGGTAATTAGCTTTCATGGAAGGCTGCTGAACTGTAGGGAAATACTTTATTTTGTGACGGTAGTTTTTCTCAAATATTCTATGTGTATACAAGTTATGATTGAAACTTATTTCGCCTAGTCCTTTGACACAGGGAGAAACTTGCAGGACTTTGCCATTTTTTCACATATTCTATTATTACATATTTTTTATTTTATTTTATTTCATTTCATTTCATTTCGTTTCGTTTTATTTTATTTTATTTTATTTTATTTTATTTTATTTTATTTTATTTTATTTTATTTTATTTTATTTTATTTTATTTTATTTTATTTTATTTTATTTTATTTTATTTTATTTTATTTTATTTTATTTTATTTTATTTTATTTTATTTTATTTTATTTTATTTTATTTTATTTTATTTTATTTTATTTTATTTTATTTTATTTTATTATTTTATTTTATTTTATTTTATTTTATTTTATTTTATTTTATTTTATTTTATTTTATTTTATTTTATTTTATTTTATTTTATTTTATTTTATTTTATTTTATTTTATTTTATTTTATTTTATTTTATTTTATTTTATTTTATTTATTTTATTTTATTTTTTTCATTTTATTTATTTTATTTTAATACATATTTTTTGACATAATTTGCGTTCATTTAGCACTCTCAATTCTTTCGTTTAAATGAGCTACGAAAAGGAAAATACAAAGCTGAAAGCAATCGTGCATGATGATGATCTACCAAGCCCGTTTGAATATGCCTTTGACCGAAATAACATACGAGTAAAAGAATTATGAGAAAGAATAGCAGAATCAAACATATTGGTTCATTTATTATACTTTTGCCGTAGGCGATCAGTTTATTGGAATTTGATTTATAGGGTAATAGGCAAGAGCTATTTTCCGAATTTGGGGCGTCTTTGCTTATTCATCAAGATTGGAGAGAAAAATTTTTGAAAACGTGATCTTTTGGATAACCTATCGAAGAAGTCGTTTATAAATTATTCCAACACATTTCATGAATTGCTTTCCTGTCGGATGTGAGGTGTCAGCTTTCTCGCTATTCAATTGTCTTAAGAATTCGAATGTAAGATAACCTATTTTATTTTTTGTTAGAGACAAAAGAGCTAACATGTCAAGAAGGGTCCAGCACCTGCTGTTTTTTATGTAATGCTTTCGAATTAAAAATTGATAAGTATATTGGTGCTGTATTCAAAACCATATTCACAAAGCTTTAAGTGTAGAATTTTTCGCGCAATTGCTTAGGGGGTAGTTTAGCTCACAAAGACTCATTTCAAATGACATACGGTTTAGCAGAGTGTATATGAAATATTACACTTTCATCATTTAAAAACGTTTGAGCGATACGAATCACAAGCAAGAGTTGAACTGGTCAACCTGAACTTGATTCAGACAAATAAAGTGATTGATTCGCATTTTTTTGTGATTTTTTTTTGATTTTTTTTTTGTTTTTTGTGAATTTTTTTTTGTGAAGTCTGTATGCAGATGGTGGCCATGCATCGCAGGCAGACATTTTCTCTCTTCATGTTTTTGTCCTAACCGCTATAGTAAGTTTGAGGAAAAAAGTGATGACGTATGCACCTCGCTTATTTTTCACAGAAATTTCTTTTCCGAAGCTCATTTGGGAAAATGGAGTATAGTGAGCTGAATTTTTTTCATATCAAGGATCGACTCAATGATGATCACATTCTACATATGCGCACTGATTATCGGGGGCAATATGGAAGAGTCAGGCAAGGAAGGTAATTTGATTGTTTCAATCTGTGTCTGTGCAGTCCAATGCAATAAAAAGTTTCTCAGGTTCAAAATTTCGTAAAAAGCTATGCTGCTGTATGTGAAAAAATAACTTATCAGTAGTTCAATGCACAGTTATTTCAGGAGTCGAGTGCATCATCAGCAAATTTTTCCAAAAATCAATTTTTTAGTGAATCCGAACTGGTCTGAGAAGCAAAAACTACGCCTTAGTTTTCAGTTCTTTTTGGTAGTTGAACTAAAAAATGACTTTGGTATTCTATGTTATACATTTCGTAGGCTGCAGTATCACGGATTTGCAACGTCAGCAAGAAATCGTAGTTCATTTCAATCAACAATAACTGGAACGAAAAGAGACTTCTGAGGGCTGTATTCTGATGCGCAATAAATTTTTTTAAGTGGCGAAAGCTGCATCTTCACGGATTTCAAAAAATTTTGATGGTTGGAATCTGATTATTTTTTCTTCGTTCACGATTAACAGAAGCTTGACAATTCTCTACTTCAAGGAAGGCATACGTGGATTATTGTCTTTTAGAGTGTATCGGCAACCTATGCGAAAACACGGTTTATGAAATCAAGATTCAAGAACCTGAGCTTACGCCCGACATTCTGGCTGAAGGTTCCAAACATCAATGTAATCCTAGATCAAATAAGTATCTTTTGAAGTTTCTTGTACCTTCCGATGTTCAATGGTTCAAGATCGGGACACCCATAACAATATTCAGCCCATACTGCAGGTCATTCATCACGAATGATGGCATGAAAAACGAGCTTGCTGAATTGGACGACGTATGCTCGAACAACAGCTTCTTCGTCTTTCATGAGTCGCCAGGACGAAACGAATGTGTGTCTGTCTTTCACGTTCATGAAGACACTCTGTTTGGGATAGACAAAAATGTCTACCCGCTCAAATTCGTGTCACTCAAAAACTCATCAACCATTGGTCAGGGATTGAATGTGAACAGCACCTTGATGTGGTGTTTAAATACTGTTTTGGAGCAGGATGTAGGGGCCACAAAATTGGCAAATTATTCGATGCCGGAATGCAAATATTATCAGTATCGGACTGGCTACGGTAAGGGTTCTGTATTACTGACTAAAATTATTGATTTTGTACATGGCGTTCAGGCTAAACAAAGTTCAACCATTCCTATTCATAGTAAAAAATTTTTTTCAAATACATTGTCATGTTGAGCACAAGAATAATAATGTACAGCACAGAAATTTTGGGTAAGACGGTCAGATCAACATATTTTTTGAAAAGTGCTCAGAACTCAGTCAAAATGGATCAGAATGCTTCAAAATTTAGTTTTCTGCTATTTCTCAGTGTGCTCTGTTCCAAGAAAACTAAAATTTTTTCCTTATAATTTTGAACATTTTTACATGAAATTTACAAATCTTTAAAAATCATTTCAAAATCATATTTATTTTTATTATAACATTAATAATCGTTAAAAAAGAAAATTTTGAGCAGAAGGTGAGCCAAGATTCTGCCTGGGGTCAGGACCACCAGCAAACCACCCCAAAGCATCTAAAGCAGATAGCATGTTCGCTCAAATAATTGAAATTTTTGCAAAACAGAGATAATTTTAAGGTGGCAATAGAACAAGTGACGTCTCAACAATTCAGAATGCGCCAGCGTTTGCGGAAAATCAAATATCTACGAAGTGAGTGATGTGAGATTTGATATTATTACTGTGACAAGAAAAATATTGACAGGATTCATGACAGATTGGTTGTGGTGTAAGCAATAGTTTGTTTGCTTCAAAATCACTTCAGCTACTGAAATATTACATTTGATCTCAAAAGCTCTTTGAATAAAAATGCTGATTAAATTTTCAATTAGTAGATTCAATGAAACGATCGAGTAATTTTTGCACGAAAAATTCTTAAACATTGCTATAAATTATTGTAAATTACACAAAAGCCAAAAATTGTTTATCGTAGTATATTAAAACCTCACCGATTTTTAAAAATTTTGATATAACGCTGTTTTAAACTCCAAATATGATTGTTCTTCAGGAGTTCATCTCAAACGACAGGAGAGAGTGAGAAGAAACGACAACAGTGTCTATCAAAAAGAATTATGTGATATTGAAATACGATTTTTCATTCACCAATAAATATTAGAATCAAGAAACACAGTTTGATGTGTTTAATGATGATCGTAATATTCATAACACTATGTCTGGATTGCGTTTCAATGGCCTGATCGTGCATGTCCAGCATAAAATGTGCAAATAGTACCAATAACTGTACTTGATTGGCTGTGCCCGATAAGCGTCCTATCTTTTGTGTGCAATTCCACTGGCGAACTTCAAATTTAAGCAGGTTCAACCTGGGTAGCTTTTTTCCACCATTTTTCTACCTAATGAAATTAAATTTTACAGGTGAAATTTTTCACCAGCTTCATAAAACCCAAGTTCAACAGAGAAATCAAAAAATTTCAGTCGTGAAATAAAATTTCGAAAATTGAATTCAACAAAAACTGCTTCTTGGAAAATTATAAAAAAAATTTTTAATGGAGTGTGACAATAAAACGTTTTCCAGTATGCATAACCCATTGGATCAATCGATTTTTATTCATAATATTTGAATGGTGAAACGAAATTTAATTTGGTTGAAAATAATTTCCATACAAAGAAAATCTGAACGAACTTGTTTCTTCATCTGTTTTACTTGCAAATGAAGATTAAAACGACGTTTAAAAAACACATTATTTTTCATTTTTGTAAATTAAAACCTTTTGCGTGAAAAGAAAAAAGAAGTTGAAAAGACAGAAAATGAGCTCGATTGCATGAAATTGCTCAATTTTATCTGTTTAATAGCATGATTTTCAGTCAATTATGCTTCTAAACATCACTATTGATGAAATTTTGATAAAATTGCCCATTGATTAAAGCAATTGCTTTTTGTTTTTTCTTTTGAATAATTGAAAAACATGGCGCACTTGAGTGTGAATTTTACGAACAACAACAGAATCGCTACCAAGACAGCGTGTGCATGTGTATTTTGAATAATCATCAAAATTATGGAAAAGGTCACTCATGTTGATATGACAAAAATCGCTTCAATAGGATTATTTTGGATATGCTGATGATGTACACATTCTTGATAACGCGACAATGAAAATGTTTCTTTTGCTTTTCTGTTGCGTCTTTTACTTGCAATGACAAGTGAGTCAATGAGATTCTGTAGTGTAGTACAGAGTAGTGAAAATACCCATCATCAGGATATGTGTTTGAGAAATTACAAAAATTTCAGAATTTCTGCTCTACAAAGCTAGAGTTTGTTGGAAAGCAGAAAAGAAGATTAACCAAAATATGACAGCCTAGGAGGGACAAGTTTTGTGTATTGAATTTTGTATGAAACTACACGATATAGTTCGATTTTTGAAATATTTTTTTTTCTGGATATAGTTTTCAAAAATATTTGAGCGCCCATTCCTCGAAAATTTAGCAGTTAACGTCAGCAACAAGCATGTCTTATGCATCATACTTCATTCAATATTATGTAGCAGAATTGGAATTCACGATACTCCAAACATAAATTCAGTCTGCTCCTTACAATCAAAATAAATAAAATCGTATCGGAAAATAAAATCGTAATTCCCATGAAGCTCATGTTATGTTTAGATCTTTGCTTAGGCCCGAAGACGTCAGCAATATGACTAAAGAGGTCTACTGGCTTGTATTCAACCACCTACTGTAGGTCACTCAAAGGAGCTTCCTATAAGTCATCAGCTAAACACAGTGCAACAGTTCTCTAGCAGAACTAAACACAACCTTCAGTCACTAATCATTAATTGGAATCACTAATGCTTGCAATCGAAAAGAAATCAGGGTCGCCCCAGATGCTTCCTTAAAGCTCACACAAATACAAAGAACTCACTATAGTAATATCCAGGAAAGGCTGGGTCCTTCCTTGGTACACGGTCCGGGTAAATTGGCGCCCTCCTCTGCTAAGTGCGCCAGAATGGTAATAATTAATTAACAATAAATAATAATATTGATAATATTCAAATGAGTTGGAGCTGTCAGCATTCCGTTTTTACTAGGTGGAAATAGACAAAACAGTCCAGGGACGCGACTCGCCCACAACACAGAAAAGTATACCGAATGAATAATCATTCTTTTTCTGGTCAAATTGTGACTGTGCCCAATTCACCAATTTCGCATAGATGTGGGATGACTGCTACTGTAAGTACATCCCCAAATCCCTCGGGCCTTGAGACTGACCAACAGAAGGTAATGAAGAAACTGTGAACAGGACTTTTACCTACTATTGGATCTCAACTCCATAGAAGATTATGACCAGACCCTGAAGGGTGTACAGGTCATGATTACCCTGAATGTCAGGACTTTTTACAAGGTTACCCAGGTGTGTCCACTGAGATGCTGGGGCACGGTTGATCATTGACCGAGCATCTGACGGATTTATGACATATTTCACCCAGCCACCATTGCATAGAAGCTGGTCAAATTTTCTTCGATAAATGGTCATCAATTATTGTTTTATCATTGACTGTAAGAAATAAATCGAATTGATATGATTTTTGAAACAAGGTTGTTCAGAAAGATTATTACATCGTGATAAGTGTCCTGCTTAGCACTCAATTTAAAATTCTGTTTCAATACAGTAATTATTCTGAGTTGTGTAGTGTGAAGTACCTGCTTTCGATTTGAAAAAAGGCTAATGGTAGACCAAGCAGTAAAACTTATTGATTGATTTTATGCAAAGAAAGTATCGCTACAAACTAATATGTTAATGCAGGACGCGTTTGTTGAAATTTATAAATAAGATCATTGGCATTACTGTAATTCTTATTCTTAAACAGTCAATGCGGCCTGTCCGTCGGGATGGATTTCAGGAGCGACTTTCAATTTATCCGGATGCTACTTTATATCCATCATGAAAAGTGACAAACAACCCATGGGTCTAGCCGGAAGAAAGTGTCAAGAAATGAACGCCCGGAGTCACATGCCCACTCGACTGGAGTATTCAGGATTCATTGATAAAGTAAACCTTGCACCAATGATCCATGTTGCATAATTTTTTCATGTGTCAAATCTGCATATTCTACATTAGATTCATGAAGGACTTCTCTGTACTTATTAATCAGGTGTGTATTTGAAAATTTTCAAAGTATCCGTGGTTTAAAAACCGATAACTGGTCTAAAATTCTCAGTAGTTGTAAAAAATTTCATGTCTCATATTTCTGTGCGAATTTCAATCTTTTACAGAAAAAATTATACAACGACTTCAGCTGACCTGACTTTGGCTGCAAGCACGTTACCCATGAGTATAGCGTGGACGAAAATTTTTTCAACATTGAAGACTTTCCCTTGATCAGTTCAAGAAACGGAAGATCCTCAGGGGCGCCTTCAACTAATCAAATAATCAAAAATGCAAGCACATATGGAGGCACAGCGGATCAAAAAATTTTCAACAGTGAAGGCATTGTCTCATTCATCCTCCCAAATCAATTCTACTGATCTGACACCAGCACATTATCAAGTAAGACAGCGTGGACCGATGGGTTTGCATCAGTAAAGACGTCATCTCCTGTGTTGCCTCAGCTCAGTTTCACATCCGAAAGATCTTCATTCACTCCATCTACTGTACAGTATTCCAAAGTCTCTGGAACTTACATTTCAAATTCAATAAGCAACGACAAGTGAAAACTCGACAAATAGTTTGAATTTGGAAAAAACTGGCGCTACAAACGTTGGTAATGGATTTACAGGTGAGATAGAATCGAGTACATAGTTTAAAAATTCTACTCTAAACGATGGAAGTTGGAAAAGTGTTTTTGTTGGGCACCCTGTTGATGTCAATTCATGTGGGGAAATCGACATGCAAATCGACGAAAGGGACGACCAGCGGCGCAGACATTTGCATAGAATGGAGCGCCAAAGAAAGACGAAAAAGTGAAAGTGAAATCATTCTTCACATTATTCACGTTTTTATTATATTTTTGGTATTTTTGCTGGCGTCCCCAAATATAACTTTCCCAGCAACTTGTTTTGTTTATGAGTATTTCACTGTGGTGTACCCACATTCGTTTTACATATTTCGTCGGACTTATTGCTTAATATATTCGTTTATTTGTTTAGATTATTCGCATCGACGAAGGCGGAGGGCCAGAGGCCCAGGCGCCGGCTTACATCAAGTAAGTTTTAGGAAACCCCTTTCGGGTTATACCCAAGTAAGTTTATCCCTGAGGGGATTCCTTGTCTCATCTAGGAGACTGCGGAGGTCTTTGGTAAGGCCCCCGTATTCAGAACAAAGTTTATCTTTGTTGTTGTAGGTCTGGGGATAACTGGACTGTTGCACAGATCACCGAGGCTTAGCCAAGGTATCCGTTCTAACAGGTCAGTTCAGACCCAATCTTTTCTTACGCCTCTTAAGGAAAGACCTGCACAACAAGTGGTGGCTTTTAACTCCTTACCACGGAACTTCGTAGTCAGACTAGGAGAAAAGAAAATCCTCCAGGTTTCTACAGAAAGTTAGCAGGATTTAAAATGCCTAACGAAAGGATACCGAGAGGTAATACTTTACGTAGATCACCACCCAGAGTGGCGAGTGCTGGGAATCTAGTCAATTTGGGAGACGGAGATCAGCAACGGCATGCTGCTCCGGACCCAGTGATCCCAGATCAAACTCCCGCAAGGGTTCAACCATTGCAACAAAATGCAATGCATTTTACGCCTCAAGATGCAGGCGTACCAATTGACCGACCACCAGCGATTGCCATCGATCCGCAGGAGGCAGGCCCGGCGAATCCGAACCCAGACGCCGATGGACCGCCGCAACAAAATTTCAAAAGGTCACCACCGCCAAAGGTCGAATTAGCAGGACCAAAAAGGGACGTCATTACGCCCGAAATTCGACCAAATTTCGAAGAAAGGGACCCCAAAATCGATCAAAGATTAGAGAGGATTCCCCAGGAACAAGAGCGATTCCAACCGCAGGAAAGAGCTCCAGAGATGTCCAATCAGGAGTTGGCGACGCAGCTACGCGAGTTGAAAGGGACCGTCGAAGCCTTGTTCGACATAATCGCAAATGCCGCCACAGAGTACAACAAAAGGGAAGCCGACAGGCGCCGACAGGAGCCAGATAGACAGGTTAGACCATGTAATAGGGGTGCAGAAAGAGACAACCGTCTCGCTGCTGAAATGAATGCAGGCGCAGGGCCTAGTAATAGGCCTGATGTTGATGAAGGGCAAAGGCTTAACTTTGAGCCCAAAAGTTGGAGAGGTCCAGCTAGAGATCTTCGATTCGAAGGAGCTGAGCAATCGGCAGACTTCAGGAATCAAAGTCAGATAGCTCCGCAGCATCCAACTTTAACTAGAGTGGTCTATGATGGTAGAGGAAATATAGTTGATCCAAATACCCTTAGACCAGATCAATTGGCATGTTTCCCATATAGGGATTACAGGTTTGACAAAGACAATATGCCATCATATCAAGGAGGTGTACCACCTCAACGAGATCCAAATAGGGTTATGCTGCAATCCCTGAACTCTGATCTTGATCCAGTATTAACAGCAGCTTATGATCAGAGGGAAGTGCCATCAAATAATTTGGCACAGGAGATTGTAGTCAGGAATATCGTTAAAGGTGTGTTACCCAAACTTTTAGATGAGGGTATGGTAAATCAGCAGGTGCTTAGCTTCTTAACAGCACTTGAAGGGGAATTCCGTAGGGATACACCAGAATCAGCTAAGTATGAAGCACTGCTGAGGCTTTCTAAAGGTAGACCGAAGGCTGTTGCAGGAGACAACATGACCTATAGGGAGGCCAGGAGAGCCATTATTAATGTCTTTGCACCTGAGTGTAACCTGGAAATGTTAACCAGGGAGTTGTTTGAGATCCAACAAAGACCCAATGAACAGGCCGTAGAGCTTTTAAAAAGGGTCAGTATATTAGTGGAACTAGTTAAAGGTGATTTGGACTACCAGTCTAAACAGAGACTGATCATTGACACCTTCATATATAAGAGTGACCCCACGTTCCAGTCTGAACTTAAGAATTCAAAACATACCTTTAGGACTTGGTATGATCTAGCAGTTGAAGTTCATGACATTGAACGTAGATATAGAAATGCCTTCCAGAGATATGGACCCAAGGGTACACAACAGGATCCTATAGTAATTAATGAAGTAGGTATGCCTAGTGGGCATGATCCTGAAATTGCCGTAGTTGCTAGGAACCAGTCAGAAGAATATCAACAAGGCCAGAGGCAAAGGTTTCGGCAACCATATCAAACTATAGGTAATCAGGTACAGGCCCAAACCCAAAGGTCAAGGAGTGATTCTCCTGAGATAGAGGAGATTCCAGTTCGGGAAGCCCCTAGGGCTCAGACCGAAAAAGGTAAGAAGGAATCTCTTCTATTGAAAATCTCAAAAGAGATGGTACAACTGGTCGAAAAGTTCGACCAACTCCAGCAAAAGGTTGATAACAGGCAAACGGAAAATCGGTCTGATTTGGCCATACCTAGTACAAGTCAGGGAGGTCAAGTTTCCCGAGATCCGACAAAGCCATGGTGTGAGTTCCACAAGAACATAACACATAATACTGCAGACTGCAGGGCATTGAGAGTATTGTCCGAGCGCAGGAGCAGAGGTAGAGCCAGCTTCCCTACCTTCAACAGGGGAGGCTTCAACACTTTTGCTCGAGGTAACTATAGAGGTAGAGGAGGTTACCCAAATGCCAACTTTAATAGCAGAGGCAGAGGTGCGTATAATGTAGGCTATTCAGGTTATCAGGATAGCCACGAGAGTTATCAACAGAATTCAGATTATAATGAATTTCTGGAGTTTAAAAAACAGAAGGAGCTGCAGAAGCAGTTCCAACAGATGCAGCAATACCAACAGCAAGCTGCATTACAGCATCCTCAGCCTCCTCAGGCTATTATGGGACCGACTCAGACTCTTCAACAGGGTCAATTCACAAATCAGCCACCTCAAAAGGATTATTCGAGTGTTATGGTTGCAAGGCAATCTCAAATGAGTCCTTTAGGTGAAGTAAACCAGAGAGTGAGTTGCCCAAATGTTGTATTAGGTAGTATTGTGCAAATGAATGCAATTGCACCACAACCTGTAGTACCATCAATACAAGTAATAAGGAGAGGCACACCAGCTAGTCCTCAGGAACAACATTTGCTGGATACGTACCCCAGAACAGCCCCATTCCATATTGAGGTTGTTATAGGAGGTCGTAAGACAATGGCTTTAATTGACACAGGAGCTCAGTGCACTGTCATGTCGGCTAAGTTTCTGAAAGAAACTTTGGGCCCGGATTACACTGAATATCCCAGGATATTAAATGTCACTGTAGCCAACGGTAAGACAGTCCAAGCCCATGGGTATATCCAATTTAGGATGGATACGTTGTGTGGACAGTTCCCCGTAAAAGCAATTGTAATTCCTGAAGCAGGTGAAAATGTCATTGTAGGAACAGACTTTTTGGCTCATCCTCAGGTAGGAGCCATAATAGATTTCAGGAATAGGACGATGACGCTCAACAACCGCCAACAACGGATATACGTGATGCCGGACCAGCCCCAATCCAATTGTGGAGAGGTCATGACCACGAGCGCCGCGGAATCCACGATGAGCGCCGCCGACCAATACCAGCCAAAGATTTGCCTGCTAAAGGTTTCGGTGCCAGTGGTGAGTGTGAATCCCATCTACTTACCTAGTGGTACTGATATACTTCTGAGAGCAAAGCTTTGGGATAAGGTAGGCGAAAATCGCCTCAATGGAATCATAATAGAGTCTGAAGACAATGAAGAAAGGTTCCACATTGATAGTACCATAGTAGATGGTACAAAGGATGATTTTGTTGTTATGGTATCCAACAACACAGGATCAGGATGCCATTTGAAAAGAAATCAAATAATTGGCCATACTAATTCAGTGTTGTGTGATACTGATAACCAAGATCAACTTAAGGGGAAGATAGTTGAGGATTTGGAGAAGCTGCAAACTTGTGCAGTCCAGGCTAGACCTGATTCGACTCAAGTGGATGAGAAAGAGTTCAAGGAAGCATTGTACAATATGCTAGCTAAATCCAACATACCATCTGAACAATTTGAACAAGCTTTACGGTGTCTCGCAAAATATAGAGACGTGTTCAGCTTGCCCAGTGATCCTCCAACTACTACACCCTATTTGACCTGTAAAATAAATACAGGGGATGCAGCACCTGTGGCAAAAAGGTACCACAGGACTGCCATAAATTTACGGCCACATGTTCGTGAGCATGTGCAAGATATGCTCAAGAAGGGTGTAATTGAGCCATCAAAGTCGCCTTGGGCAGCTCCGTTATTCCTTGTAGGTAAAAAGGATGGTACCAAGCGACCAGTAGTGGACTTTAGGGGTATAAATGATGTTACCAAGGATGATAAGTATCCCATTCCTAGAATGGATGACTATCTAGACTGTTTAGGTAAAGCCAAATTTTATACTACCCTAGATCTCAAATCAGGATATTGGCAAGTGCCAATGGATGAAGAAAGCAAGGAGAAAACTGCTTTCATATGCCAAGAAGGGCTTTATCAATTTAAAGTCATGCCCTTTGGCCTAAAAAATGCGCCAGCCGAGTTCCAGCGTATGATGGAAAGAGTTTTGCATCCATATGTTTGGAAAATCTGTCTAGTCTATATAGACGATATAATTGTGTTCTCAAATACGTTTGAGGAACACCTAGTTAATCTAGAGCTAGTCGTGCAAGCTCTAAGAAAGGCTCATTTGACCTTGAAGCCGGAGAAGTGTGAATTCCTGCCTGAGAGAGTTCATTTTTTAGGACATATCTTAAATTCGGATGGAGTTTCCCCAGATCCGAAAAAGGTCAAAGCTATAAATGATTTCCCATTCCCAGAGTCTAAACGTAAACTGCAAAGGTTTCTAGGTATGTTGCAGTGGTGTAAAAAGTTCATACCGGGTTTGGCTAAACACGCCAAACCGTTGTACAAACTAACTGGGAAGAACTGTGTTTGGGAAGTCACGGAGGTTCACCATCAGGCTTTTAGGAGCCTGAAAGAAGCACTATTGTCTGTGCCATTCCTTAGGTATCCGGTTTTGGACGGGTCTGCGGACTTTGTCCTTCAGACAGATGCCAGCGGAACGGCACTAGGAGCAGTCCTTTACCAGGAGACCAAGTCAGACCGCTGGGTAATTGCTTACAATAGCAGAATTTTAAAAGCAGATGAGAAAAAGTGGTCAGCCACGGAAAGGGAGTGCTTGGCAATTGTGTATGGCTTGAAGTTATACAAGCACTACCTAGTAGGTCATAAAGTGAACATAAGAACTGATCACAAACCTTTATTATCTATGAAGGTCAATGCCATGACCAATGGTAAGTTGAAGAGATGGTACTCGTTCATCTCTCAGTTCAACCATAAACTAGAGTATGTGCCTGGAAAACAAAATGCCATGGCAGACTTTTTGTCCAGGATGGATGAACCAGACGATCAAGCGGAAAAGATACCGCCAAAGTGGGAACACATGTTCTCAAAGGATAAACGAGAGTCCGAAAATCTGAAAGATCTTGAGGCACAGCTAATTGAGAAAAAACATCTCAATTTGGTAAAGAGATTCAGAATTCTGACAGATCGGAATCCGGAAGACGGTACTCCATTGCGTCCGGAGCCAAAAGGTAAGAAGAATCAGAGGACCGATATGAGTCCGAGATTCACCAAGATTTATCCAGAAGATTCTGAGGGTGATCCAGAATCAAACTCGCCTGCAGACTTGATAAATGCCGTAACTACAAGGAGCATGGCGAAAGAAGCGGACAAGAATAATCAGGCTCAGATACAGCCTGACGGCAATCAGATCAACGAAAAGGTAAGTAGGGGAAACCAGGACAAAGGTAAGGAAAAAAGAGTAACCTGGTTATACCCAGAAAAGGAACAAGAGTTTACTTTGGCAGACCCCAAAGAAGATGAACTACCAAAAGGGCTAATTAGAGATGATCTCATGGCCCTCTTGCAGAGAAAAGATGAGGTACTACGACCATATTTTGATAGATTGGGTCCAAATGGGACAACCAAGTATCATAGTGGATTTTATATCCAAAATGAAGTGTTATACCGCGAAGCCGGACAGGGATCGGATGATCAGGTGGTCGTCCCATCCTGCCTTAGGGACAATACTTTGCACCAGTACCACGGTGCCGTAATGATGACTCATCAGGGGTTCAAAAGGACCCTTGCTATGATTAAAAAACGGTTCTGGTGGCCTGGAATTGAAAAGGATGTCAGGCACTGGATCAAGTTTTGTCCAGTTTGTCAAATGGCTAATCAGGGAAACACAGAAATTCCGCCACTGATACCAATTATTCCACAAGGTCCTTTTGACATAGTATCAGTGGATATCGTGGGTATTTCTCCACTCAGTGAGAAGAGACCGTATGTCATAGTCTTTCAAGACTATTTTACAAAGTGGGTTGAAGCTGAACTGATCCCAGATCAGTCAGCTAGCACCGTTGTAGATACTTTTCTACAAGCTATTGTATTTAGGCACGGGACTCCACGGAGACTACTCAGCAATAGAGGAGGTTGTTTTACCTCAGATCTAATGAAAGAGATCTGCAAGTTGTTGGAGTGTCAAAAAATTTTTACAACAGCCTACCATCCACAAGGAAATGGTATGGTAGAAAGGTTTAACCAGACACTCATCAAACAGCTCAGAAAGGTGGCCATCGAGGAAAAAGATAACTGGCCAAGATACTTGAGAGCCGTGGTGTTTGCATATAATGCCACACCACATGCAGCCACGGGGCAATCCCCATTTTCGTTGCTTAGAGGTCATGAGGCAACCTTCGGGTTAAACTTATCGAAAGCATACGATATTGTAATGCCGGACAGCAATGCTGAGGCATACAAATTTGTGTTGACCAATCATTTAGTCAACCTTTACGAGGATATTGCCAAAAATATCCAGAGTGCTGCCGAAAAATCGAAGAAATACTTCGATAAAAAGTCCAAACAAAATGGATTTAAAGAAAAGGATTGGGTTCTGCTCAAAGTAGACAAGCAGAAAAAACTAGGACTACCATGGTCCGGTCCATTCATAGTTACGGACATTTCGCGAGAAGCAGAGAACGTTGTCACCATTGTGCATTGGGACAACCCGCTAAATCGCCAAACAGTTTCAATCAGCAGGTTGAAACATTTTCGTTACGAGACCACTAGGGTCTTGCCGCGAATAGCGCGAGCCAATCAGGACGCGCCACGTGACAAAAATACGTCACTTTCCAATATGGCACAAACAGTTACGACTGGAGCGCCGATTCAAATGAAATCATTTGAAAATTCGCTCAAGGCGAATCTATGCGCGATCTCGCACTGATTTTTTTTATTTTGTGTACATATCTCGCGCGTGTAAGTACTAATTTTAATTAAAATTGTATTAATTTGTAATATTTATCGCGTTTATGTAGTATTCGTATTAATTTTGTAAATTTTTCATATTAATCTCAGACTTTGGGAAAAATTCTTCGGAATTTTAGACCAAAGTGACAACCCAAAAAATTTCCGACATTTTTTCCAAAAAATTAATTTTCAAATTTTTCATTTTTTCAAAATCAATCTATAGCTGCCCCGCTTATCTGAATTCTAAACTTCCATCAGAAGGAAGAAGTAAAATATTCCCCGAACCGTGATAAAAAGGAAATTAGCAGAACTGCTAGATTAAACTTTTTTCAGCGTTCAATAAAATTTTAAATTTTATAAATTTATTATTCCAAAAAGAAAAATTTCGAAGCGTAAAGAAATGGGAAAGGGGGCGCGGAACCGCCAACAAGCTCCGACGCGCGAGTGGTCGCACACAGAGCGCCACGTTGAATATGGCAGGGCCCAGCACTGCCAAGACAACCGTTTTTTCTTCATCGACGGTAAGTTTCGAACTTATTTTTATCAAATATTCTTGGAAACCGCAGGTAATGCCCAGAAGTCACTGGAAGACCAGCTCGGCGCCCCAAAGGGCAGACGAGGTTAGAACTTAGAGGGAACGAAAAATGGGAGTACTGCGAAACGGAAGCTCGAAGCCAAGCAGGGAATTTCCAACTTGGAAATATACCTGATACCACCGAGAGCTATACGATTCAAGGGAAACCTAGAACCTTGGGTTCAGCCCGTTTTAAAGTTTTATCATTCAAAAATTTATCAAAAATTATTTATTTTCAAATCAAATCAAATCATATCACTTTTTCGATATCAAATTCATTAAAAATTATCAATTTCGAGCGCTATAAAAATTGTAAATACAGCGCCATAAATGGAGCGTAGTTGGTCGCTCAAGCAGCTGGTCAGAGATTGGTGTCCGATCAAGTGGTGGACAGTCGGATCAGGTCTACCCTCCCCAACATATAGAGGTAGCAAGGGTAAGATTTGGTAAGGTGTTAGTTGCCTACCAGCTCAATGTTTGTATATCAGTGGCTCACCTAACAACATGCACTAAACTTAATTTTCTGCGAAACTTAACCCGCTTGGTGTTGTGGTGCTGGTATAGTATAGACCCGAAAATGCGCTGAAAAAAGGGGAATAAAACACTAAAATTAATAGTACTTTATGTTTAGATTATAACGTCAAACGGGCCGTACGAATCCACGAACTGGATCAGTGGTTTAAAGCCACATTTGGGTACTGGCCGGCCAATCCCAAGGAACCTCGAATGGTAGACATCGGGAAGGTCAGCCAGGTACTCCATTTTATCCGAGAAGTGTCAATCTTCAGAGGACAACCAGTTTGTGGCTTCGACGTTGAAAAAGTCAACCAGGATAAGGTCGCCGCCTTGTTCAAAACAAGGGAGGTCGACAATCCAATGGGAAAGCAGTTTGCCCGATATATCAGCTTCGCGCTAACGAATGGTCAAACCTACGTTATTGATACAACGTCGATGATGCTCAAAGAGTGGACCAGCCTCCACGACTTCTTGAACTCCGACATGCTCTTCGCCGGATATGCCGTACTGGAGGATCTGGTGAGTATCTATAACGTTTGTGGCGCAGGGTGAGATAATAAGGACAGGGACAAAACTGTCCCCTTACGGGAATTTCTAAGGAAGACCAAAGGTCGATACTTTGACTTAGACCGTTTCGCCCTCACCATGGTAGGAGTAAACCTGGAGAAAAAATGCTTTCAGACAGGTATATGTCCCGAAACTTTTCGGTTAAAGGGACTGTTCACGGAATTTTATTTGATAGACGTGGGCCCCTACCAATATGACTTTTCGTTAAAAGCGAACCGTGATCGGTTTGCCAAAAGGGGTATATTGCCGGAAGAGCTCAGATACGCCGCTCTAGACGCATATTACTCCTTATTGGTCATGTTTGCCGCCATTCACTATGGCATGGCCGATCAACTGCTTATGCAAATGCAGATTTTCGACCATGACAAGGTGGATCCCAAACAGATCAACACCATTGCCCTGCATTTTTATCAACAATATCTAATGATTCCGGGCAATGTGAATCGAGAAATGGGGCTAGGCACCCCAGTTATGGAAACCGATCAGGTTCAACCAAATATGGTCTATCACATGATGAAGTGTGAGATGTATAACTGTTGGGCGGTACAGATGCAGGGAAATAACACAGGTTATTATACCGCGCCCACGGAGTGTAATCCAGTTCGTCCGCAGGGAGTTCAGCTGCCAAGTGGTTTCTACCCACTACTTCCAAGAGATAACAAACCAATGAAGGACGACGGATACACCACAGATAGTGATCCCGACGAAATCCAGGACGTCCAGATACCAGACTGGGTTAATATTTCAAAAGATATCCTGGAAAATCTCAAGTCAGGTGGAGCCTACTGGGATTTAGACGGGAAAATTTCTTTGACTTTATACGAAAACGCCAAGCTATACTGGCAACAAGCCGGGAAGCCCGATACCATTCCACAAGAGGTGTTTTCCTCTAATAACCACTACCCAGTGGGTATCGAGGGCCATAGACAGGCCTATAAGACCAATTTTTACACGCCAAACTTGGCAAAAATTTCAGGTATGCTGGATGAGCGAAACTTCCCAGAGTTAGAGGTCATCTGCAAATTTATGCCATTGGCCTATCATTTGGCATGGCCTCATTCCAGAGCGGAGTGCGACTACGAAACTAGCGCTCTGCTAAACTATAACTTTCTAAATAGTTATACTAAAGAAGGCCAGGAAATGATAAAGAAAATGTCCTGGAAGTCAGGCGACCGCCTGGCTTACTATTTAGAGTTAGCAGCGACGCTACCGCCGTCGGAACCCCGCTTTCCATCTAAAAAAGGGGTATACTCATGGCAGAATCGGTTCGGTTTTGTCCCGCTACGATTTCGAGAAGCCGAGGAAATCCTACAAATTGGCGACGACAAATCGTTATTGAAGGACGGAGCCTACAAGGTAAATCCTTATTTCTATGTAACTTTTTACTACGTAGGCTTCGAGACTTTAACGCCGGGACTGCGGTATCCCATGACGGAAGACGCATCGCCAACTGACTACCCGATTACCTACGCACCAAGAAATCCGCTCGAGCTCAGACCGGAGTTTGTCAGTAAAAGCTTCAGGGAGAGAACAATCGCTTCGGAAATGCCCGGGTATACATTAACATATACCCCAGCCGGTGAGTTAATTTCTAAGGTACCGGTAAATCGTCCCTCAACTTCCCAAACGGCGCAAGCCGGAGGGACGGGACAGGTCAAAGCGCAGCCGCAGGCGCTAGTGCCAGTGGTCAAAGCTACACCAGCTTTGGACACTGCTGCTACGCAGGCAGCTGCAGTAGTTGTCGTGGTGCCGCCGCCAATCCAACCAGCGGTGGCACAGCCGACTCAAGTACCTCAAGTACAACAACCGGCCGAGCCTGAGCCAGAGGTTGTCACCATAATGCAATCTGTACCTCCGGCACCAGCTGTTTTGCCAGCTAAAGTAAAACAGCTCTTGCCGAAGATACGAAATTCAGACTCTGAGTCCAGTTCAGAGGAGGATGTAGAAGAAGAAGAAGAGGGTGAAATCCTCGAATCTGAGGGCCAGACATCAGAGAATAAGGATGCGATGGAGGCCAAAACTCAGAAACAGGCTCTTGAGGAGGAAAAAATCCAGACTCAAATTGACGAAGCAGTCACCAAAATGTCAGGGATCGATGTCAGACTGGAGAAGATGCAGGAAGCATCCCAGGAGATACCTGTGAAGGCCAAAGATCCTAAGGATCATGACCGTCAAGCGAAGCAAGAGGCCCTACAGGCCAAAATTCAGGAACAGAGAAGGCTGACGCAGCAGGAATTCCTGCGTCAGAGGGCAATCCAAAGAAAGCTGAAGGAGCAGGCACTAGCCGACGATAGCTCAGATTCAGCCATTGCAGCGACAGAGCTGATGCGGAGGGGAAGAATTGCCGAGGAAGGTATTCCTGGAATTTATTCCCCAGACAAAGTTCAGCAGATGTTAGCTGAAGGGATGTCGGAAAAATTTATCCGACATCTAGCCAAAGAAAAGGTAAGGCCTAGAAAGAGGATAGGTAAGGCCAAGCGACGCAGACTTGCAGCTCAAGGACAGCAGCAACAAGGAGCGGCCGCCACCGGATCCGAAAACGACGCCTACGATACGGCCGAAGAAACGACAACCCCACAATACTCGACGAGCCAAAAGTCGAGATCGGAGACTTCAAAGAGTCAGACGAGAACGGAGACTTCAAAAAGTCAGACGCGAACGGAGACCTCCATAGGCCAGACAAAATCGGATAGGACAACAGGGTCCACTGCGACAACATCGTACACTCAGACGCGAACGGTATCGAAAACGGGCGGAGAGGTTAGTACTTCATCTGGCAAAAGCAAATCCGTGCCCTCCAGCTATACCGCAAGAAGTAGCAAACCTGCGGGAAGCGTATTGGTGAAGCCCGATCTTGAGTCGGAGGAGAAATTGATCAAGAAGGTCAAACTGAATGTGGTAGCTAGTAGACCCGAAAGGGAACCACAGCAGTTTGTCACTCCTGGTCAATTAGCCGAAACTCTGATTGATTATTGGGAGTGGCAACGGGAACAAAGGCGCTTAATTGGGCTGATCTCATTTGAGAATCCAGAGGTCGCCAATTACTTTGCCTTTGATCGGCAAGAACGGCCGATAATTTACAGAATGGTCAATGACGCCATGGCCGAAATTCACGAAAATTACCGCCAGCAATTCGAAATGCAGGGCGGATTTATGTTTGACGGAGAGCGCATCCCTGAGGAGATCTGGGAATGGATAATTTTAATTCTCATCCCCAGATGGCTTCAGGACTACGATGCCTCAGACGTCTTTACGGCCATTAGGTATGTGACCCTAATGATTTTTCTTCAGTTGGACTTCGCTCCGATCACGCCAACGGCAATTGGTAGGTGGTATGCCCAGGCGTGTTCGTTTGCGAACAGACAACTAGTCGTTGAGGCCCAGGGAAACCGCGTAGACGATGTCTACATTGCAGCCTTTAATCAGTATATTTTTATGGGCTCGCAAAGGTTAAACCAGATGGGTGTTAAGAGGAAGGCACCAGGCGATGACAGGTCGCAAGCTGATAAATTTCAGCGAACGGCTGCCAAGAGCCCGAGTAAGTTCAAAGTGCCTAGACTCCCTCCGGCTAAGAAACAACCACCGATGATACAACAATCATTGGCTACGACCAGCCAGAGGTCATATAGTGAAGCTGCTAGCACTTCTTACAAAAGTCCGCTTTCTCGGTCAAAATCAATTTCATCTAAATCTCTTAATTCAACTTACCCGACACAAAAACCACAACGCAGCAGCTCCACTAGCAGTGGTCAAAGGCAGCAGGGGAGAGACGATATGTTCTCAAACCGGGCCCCGTACAGGGCTAGACCGGGGTATGACCAAGGTCAACCCAGGGGAGGCTTCAGAGGGCGCCCCCAGCGACCTTACAGAGGCCGAGGAACCTGACAACACCAAGGTCAAGACCCGGATGCTCAATTCCATAATCCGAATTTTATTCCGCTAGGTAGACGCGGCGGAAGCCAACAAGGCCAAAATAGAGGCCAAGATGGAGGTCAGACCCGAGGCCAACCAGGTCAGAGGGGGTACTATCAAGGTAGACCTCAAGGAGGCTACCGAGGCGGCGGGCAGCAGCAGTAAATAGCCGCAAAATTTTGGCCCAAAAATTTCTTTTTCGTACATATATTTTTACTTATTTCATAAAACACAAAACCCAAAAACACTAATAAAATAACAAAAAATTCAAAAAAAAAAAAAAATCAAAAAACAAAAAATCCAAAAACATTTCTTTTCGGTGCTGCTGGCCATCAAAAATCTCTTTTTTGACTAAACCGGTGCAAAAACGCAACCGTAAAAAATATTTTAACTTTTGGCCACATTTTTGCTCAAATTTTTTTTTAGCGCATTTTAAATTTTGTGATATCCGTACAATCCCGCGTCGTCTTTTTGTATCGTCATATAATCTCGTATTTTAGTTTAATTTAGAAAAAATAGAGACGCGGGAAGTCGATTTGCATGCGGTTAGACCCACGGCCAACGAATTGACACAGCATGCAGACCGAGCGGCCGAGCCCGAAGCCGACCACACATCCGGCACCGACGTTTACGTCGTACTCCTTAGGGCAGGAGGTTATTCCATCAACGCCGAGGTCAAAATGGACGTCACTTGCCAGCCATTGCGGCGAAGCCCTTGGTATTCGTTGTGTCCAACGACCAGCACAGGAGTTCTATTAGGACAGACTGTGAAACGGGAGTCCGGTGAGACAAACTGTTTATCAAGAGTCAGCCAGAGTTGTAGATTTTTTCTTTTTGATTAATTCTTTTTAATGCCGGGGTAACCCGGCCAAAAGTTTTTTTTCTACCTCCCGTAGGTCGGTTTCGACGCGCGAGGGATGTTGGGCACCCTGTTGATGTCAATTCGTGTGGGGAAATCGACATGCAAATCGACGAAAGGGACGACCAGCGGCGCAGACATTTGCATAGAATGGAGCGCCAAAGAAAGACGAAAAAGTGAAAGTGAGATCATTCTTCACATTATTCACGTTTTTATTATATTTTTGGTATTTTTGCTGGCGTCCCCAAATATAACTTTCCCAGCAACGTGTTTTGTTTATGAGTATTTCACTGTGGTGTACCCACATTCGTTTTACATATTTTGTCGGACTTATTGCTTAATATATTCGTTTATTTGTTTAGATTATTCGCATCGACGAAGGCGGAGAGCCAGAGGCCCAGGCGCCGGCTTACATCAAGTAAGTTTTAGGAAACCCCTTTCGGGTTATACCCAAGTAAGTTTATCCCTGAGGGGATTCCTTGTCTCATCTAGGAGACTGCGGAGGTCTTTGGTAAGGCCCCCCTATTCAGAACAAAGTTTATCTTTGTTGTTGTAGGTCTGGGGATAACCGGACTGTTGCACAGATCACCGAGGCTTAGCCAAGGTATCCGTTCTAACAGGTCAGTTCAGACCCAATCTTTTCTTACGCCTCTTAAGGAAAGACCTGCACAACATTTTTCACAATACAGAAAATTCACGAAAAGTGACTTCATCAAATGTCACGAGCCCTCGTCTGTATTCCTGGCCGTCAATTTGGAAAAAAATTTGCATACCAACACCTCAATGCTAACCCTTATGAATAGCACATCGTACACGAAACCATTAAATAGCACGCAATTGTCAGGTAAGAGTCAGGTAATGTCTTCTTATTTGTTGCAAATATTTTTTATAGTTTCAGAGTCACAAATGTAAACTGAACAGATTGAAAACATCACGACAGAGTTTTCGCAAACAGTTATTTCCACAGTATTCACCAGTACGATCGGTGTAAGCGGCTATGCATGCAAGCTCTTTGAAATCTCGAATCTTGAGGTAGCAATCCTTATTCAAATTAAGACAGGAATCTGATCCCATTGATTGACAATAGTATGACAACCCTGATCCACTTTATAGCAGCAGAACGCAATGCCAGAATTCTGCCCAAATACTGCTGCAGCAGAAAGTAAGTACTGTCCAATTGTGAGTTTCCAATCATTTAAGTTTGTATTTTCACGGAATGCTATTCATTGGAACCATAATCACTATATCATGGATTCATCTGGATTCATTCATCAGCTTATCACCTGGTCCGATATGCCTTCCCAATTTTATTACTATGCTATGAAATATTCAAGGGTATTTTGCTTGGAACAGGGTGTTAGGGAATGAATACTTGCAATTTTATATGATTTTAAATGCCAAAGATGCACTGAATTCATGTTTCAGTGATGAACTTACTTTTGAAACACTGCACGGTCATTGAACTGCAATAAAGAATTCTAGGACAAAAAGTCCCCAAAAAATATTTTCAACATAATCTTCAAACAAAATTTCTTCCTGCAAAATGTTCCGAACATATGATGTCTTGACGTGAATATCCCGAACATGTGATCTCCAAACAAAATATCCCCAACAACTGATGGATCTCCAAATAAATTTTCACACATACTATTTTTTATTCCATTAAAAAATGCTAAAAAATTCGAAATAGTAAGTTCATCATTTTGTCCTGCATCGAGCCATGCATGATCAGAGCGACCAACGATACCATCAGTTTGATGCGCCCAGTCTCGATACTTCCGTTGGTCAAGTGGTGATTACCGATCAGCGAAATACTGCCTAATTTCCATTTGGTTGACACTTTGACACAGAAAATAAAAGAAAAAAGAAATACGAAAAATATCATAATAAAAAATGGAAAAAAAAGAAAATGAAAGCAAAAAATAAAAATAAAGAGCTGCAGCAGTGACAAAGAAACATAGCTTCACATGCTTGGTTAGTACGCTGCATTTCCAAATCATGTGAGTGTACACTGACATAGAAAAGGAGAATTTTGTTATGAGAAAATTTTTTCTTGATTTTGTTCCTTCTTTTTTCTCATTTATTTATCTTTTTCGCGCTGATATTCCCTTTTCTCATCTCCCTTTTTTATGCTTGTTCTGTTTCTTTTTTTTCTTTTTTGTTTTTTCAGTATTCTGCCTATTGTGTTCCTGCTGTTAACTACAAATTTGAATGGAAAAAACATATCACATTTGTTAAGAAACTAGATACTACTGAAAATATTAATTCAGTACTTGCATCGATGTTACCGATCTTACAAAATACAGCAGCAAAGTACTCTATATCATGTTACAAACCTATTCATTACAGAAAGTTGTAGGTCAACACCTTTGCACTCACTTTTTAAGTGACCCATACCTTTCCGGTCTGTTGTTGCTCCAGCTTTGAAATAGCCAAAAGAGAGGATTACAAACCATCGATACCATGCAGAAAGGTGATAAATCCACTTTTTATCGTTCTGAGAATATTCATTTGGATTTAGAAATGAAAATCTGACCAACCCTGGCTAAATTCCATATTCATTTTTTGAAGTTTTGTTATATATATAACCTTTTTACATATGAAAGAGATGTGCAAGTAGACGTCGAAAATAAAGACGACTCCAATTTTGTGAAAACTATATTTATGACCTTCCTGCATGGTACCGACGAAATTTGATCCCTCCAATTTTCACCACATGTGTTCAAGTGGAATCAAGATGTACCTACAAATCCTTGTACGGTCAACTTTCATGAAAACAAATATTTGGGAACATACGTACTAGTAAAATTTCGGGAATTATGTTGCAATCTACAACAAAAGGAATATGGTTTGCCAGAAAGCAAAAGCAGGTTTGATCTGATTCCTTTTAGCAGTAATGGTAATTTCCAAGAATTTATAGGTAGAATAATGACTGATGTGGAAATGGAATGTAGAGGAAACGTTGTTGCAAACTTCCATAATTTGTATTGTATCTTGAATGACATTTTGTCATATAAATCAGACGGAAATATGCACACTGACCATGAACACGACGATTGGATATGCGGAACTTATCATACGCGTAACAGGTAGCTGAAGTCTTGAGGTCGAGGTCGGGTGACTTTTATGGGACCAGGGCTCGCTGATTCACCAAAATTTTAGGGGAGTGTTCTCTGAAGCAAAAAAATTGATTTTCTGAGGAAAAAGTACAAATAGTGATTCTTGTTTTAAAAACCGTTAAAATTGAAAAAACAATCATTGTTGATTTCAAAGCAAGAGAAGATGTAAAAACTGTTTTGATGGAGATATCAGATCTGCAATCTACCTGTTCTCAGATTCAGCCTATACATGCACTCTACTGCATCATATAATTTATGTACTATAATTCTAGATGCAATTAACAAAATATAGCTACCACGTTCGGTCAACTCGAAACGGTTGATGATTGCAAAGGCACGCGCATTAATTTATTTTGAAAAAGTGCAAAACACGCACGGGTGTGCATATGTTTGACTGGGAGTTACTCCGGGCCATGTTTTGGAATGTTCAGGGTACCAACAGCTCCACAGGCATTACGAAATCTTAGCCCTTTCTGTCAGCTGTCTTGACGGACGTATCGCTTCGTCCTTGGATCTGGAATTCGTAAATTTGTTAACCGTAAATTGGCGCCCTTGACAATCGTCGCTCTCTGACCGATAGAGAGTGATTTCGAAAACAGTACCAATAAAGTCCAGATAAGTTATAAATCGTGGGCCTCTTCCAACTGAAAACGTAAATGGCTGCAAAGAGATTCTCCAAACCCTCACGCAAGGTGAAAGATTATTGTAGTCGAAAAAGTCCACTGTAGGACAAAGAATAATAATTTAAATATTGATTATGTCGACGAAGTGATCAATAATTACATACAAATTATATGGCGAAAAATATACAACGTTGTGATGTAGCGACGAGCCACAAAACGAGACAAAGTTTCTGGCGGCAAAAGACGACAACAAAACAGAAAGTGCCCAATGAAAAAAACGCATGTTTCTCCCAAGAGCAAGTTTTTTATCAATCCACCACTTATAAACAAGCAAAGAAATCTGAATAGCGTTATCACGAAAACCAGAAAGACCAAATATATAGGAAAATAACAGGGACAACCTTTAAAAACTACAAACATTAAGTTACAGTAGTGGAAATGAAGGTTTATCCTCGTGTTATATGAGCATACAGCTCATATAAATATCGAACAACCCGAGATCTTAGTGGTCCTACAGGTCTGTGAAAGTGTTTTGATGAACATGACCCTGAAACAAGTTTTTCGCTTTTGAAAGCACCAGATCTATTCTAAGCAGTAAATCAGTCAGAACATTGACATCACTTTATTTTTTTCCTGAGTGATAAATGCCGAAGCACCTGGAACTTTATAATATTCTATTTTACTTTCATATAGTCCGTTTTTCGTAAAATGTTCCTAAATAATGAAAGTCGAAAGTAACTACTATATTGCATATTTTTTGCGATTTTCTGTAGAACCATATCTCAGATCAGCCTGAACTTTTAGGAACATGCCCAACTGACCTTCAGTTATATGTTGTGATTTTTTAAAGGTTTGTTTCTAGTATAAGGAATCAAGAGTGTGCAATGACATTGTTCAACGTGTCAATTTTCTCAGTACTTCAAGTACATCTTCATTTGGAATTTTCTTCAAAAGATTTATGTGAGCTTTCGTGTAGAAACTGAAATCTTTGTAGAGGACTTCATTATCTTCTATTCTTGCATTATACAGGGAGAGCCAAAAAAAGGCGACCGGAACTAACTTTCATAGCTTCCAAATAAGTGAAGCTCTTTTGATGCGGTTTATTGCCGTCGATAGACAATATATCTGGCATGAAAATCGCAAAGTTTCAGCCAGATTGCTGGAGTATTGATTGACTAGAATCGAAAATACTAAGTGTCAGTTTTTTGCAAATAAATTGACAAAACTCAACATGTTTTACAACAAAAAAGTAAAATAGATCCAATCAAGAGAACCATATACCGTATTTATTCTAATAAACAGCGCCCTCTAATAAGCAGCGCCCTCTAATAAACGGCGCGACTACAAGCTGGAAAAAGTAATAGACAGCGCCCTCCAATAAAGGGCGCGCCGCTTATTAGAGGATTCCATGTCGCAACATGCCGTTTAATAGAGGAATTTAGGTACCAAACGTCAGTGTAAACTGTAGACCAGCGTTAACCGTTAACAGTAGTGAATGCAAATTTTGTTTTCTTGTGGTCATTACTTAATGTGTTGAATTTCTTTCTTTATTATCATGGAAAATATTATTGACGAAACTCATGTCGATAAAACGGTGTCAAAAAAGAAATATTCTTTGGATTTCAAACTTTCGGCTATCACTGCAGCGGAAAAGGAAGGAAACCGTCCAGTTGCAAGTCGATTGAATATATCGGAATCCAGAGTAAGAAAAATCATTTTTCAATGGACATTACCATATGTATGCGTGTAGAAAAAATTTTCTAGGGGAGAAAAGAGAGAGAAAATTATTATTTATCTTGAAACTTTGTAGAAATATCCAAACCCAAACCCAAACTTCGTGAAAAATATATTTAACAGCGCCCTCTAATTAATGGCGCCCTCTAATAAACGGCGCAGCAAATAAGGTATTGAAATAATAAACGGCGCGCCTTTGATTGGAATAAATACGGTAGCAGCTGGAAAACACAAGAGAGTCCCACTTTCTGTTTCACCAATTATTTCAATCGTTTTTCGATCCGGTCAAAAACAGAATTAATTTTGCTTCGATTTTGCTTTTTACAATTATCAAAAACTCTGGATTTTGGCGAAACTTAGCTCATATTGAAACAAGAAGTTGATGACTTTAAATTGCGTTTAATTTACAAATCTGGGTGATTTTCAATGTATTAATGTGTGCGAACAGCTTTGCAAGACTTTTTTCGCAATAGGACAACTTTTACTTTGATTTCACAACTTTTACTCTTAATTTTTTTGGGGAATTTTAGTTTAGGAATCGTAGTAATTTTTTTGAACAATCAACAGATCTCGTTGAGATCTATTCAGAAGCATTGAATTAAAAATTACTATATTTCTATTTTTGATACAGTTAGTGGTGTTTAAAGTTTGATTAGAATTCCGTGTAGATCTGCTTCAGATTTTCCTTGCTGTTGATGGTGTTCGCGGCTCATTTCTGATCAATTTTGAATGAAAAGACGACCATTGTATCTTTTGTTTTTTCCGACTTTTCTTCAGGGCTTTTTTATCATCTTTTGGTTTTGTCTCTTCCCTGTACAGATACTCGTTTCGTGCTCAGGTCAAGTTTTCTTCACAATTTAAAAAACGACTCAAGAAGAGACGACGGCAGTGCAGACGTGATACTGAAACAACTCGAAAATCAATTCTTCAAAAATGAACGAAACTAACCGATATTGTAGCATACTTCTAGACATTATTCAGGTGTCAGTCAGAAACATTATGGACGTATCATTACTTCCGTGTGCTTTCCTAAGGATTAGAATCCCTGTGCTTTCATGGAAGATTGTTGAACTGCAGGGAAATACCACATTTTGTCACAGTAGTTTTCTGAGATATAATATGGGTATGCAAGTTATGCTTGAAACGTGTATTTCGCCTAGCCAATCGACACAGAGAGAAACTTACAAAACTTTTCCATTATGCGATCTTCCTAATACAGTTTTTTGTACTTTTTACTTTTACATATTCCATTATTACATATTCTTCTGTTTTTATTTTATTTAATTTTATTTTATTATTTTATTCTATTTTATTTTATTTTATTTTATTTTATTTTATTTTATTTTATTTTATTTTATTTTATTTTATTTTATTTTATTTTATTTTATTTTATTTTATTTTATTTTATTTTATTTTATTTTATTTTATTTTATTTTATTTTATTTTATTTTATTTTATTTTATTTTATTTTATTTTATTTTATTTTAATTTTTTTAATTATTATTTCATATTTTTCATGCAAGCTGCATTTATTCGGCAAACTCCAACCTTCCGTTTAAATCAGCTCCGATATCGAAAATACAGAGCTGAAAATAAATTGTGCTTGATGGCAATTTTTTAAACCTTTTTCCGAGAAAGGTTGAAATTTGTATATGCTTTTGATCGAAATAACAGGGAAGAATTTTGAGTAACGGGGGCAAAATCAAACATATTAGTTCATTTATTATCCTTTCGCCGCAAGCGATCAGTTTATTGAATTTTGATTTATAGGGTACTAAGCAAGAGCAATTTTCAGAATTTGCGGCGTTTTTATTTATTCATCAAGATTAAAGATAAAAATTTTTGAAAACATGATCTTTAGGATAATCTACTGCAGAAAAGTCATATTATATAAATGCTTTCAATATGTCACATGAATTGTGTTCTGGTCCGATGTCAGGTATCAGCTCTCTCGCTAAATGGTTTTACAAATTCAAATGTAAGATCACGTTTTATATTGTTTGTTAGAGTCAAAAGCGACAACATCTTAACGAACAGTCCGGCTTCTGTGAATGGCTAGTTGTAATCCGTTTTTATCCAGTCCTTCTTAATGGAAAATTGATCAACGTTGGTCTTGAATTCAGAACGACATGCACAAGTCTTTTACTGTAGAATTTTTCACACAATGACATAATCGTCTAAGAGAACAAATGAAATAGTATTTCTTTTCGAATAATATGGAATAGTACACTTTCATAATTTAAAAGCATTCGTAAAACGTATTATAGGCGTGAGATAAACTGCTCAAATCAAATTTAATTTGGGTACTTCACAAATATCTCGGAATAAATTTAGTAAGCCACAATTTTTAAATGAAATGGAATCTTTGAGGTATTTTCATATGTTATAGTTAATTCACTTTCAAATAAATTTCGGAATGCAAAAAATGAAAACAAATCCGTATTATGCATGTGATGCCTATGCATTGCAAGCACACATTTTATTTTTTCAAGCGGTGCTACAGTAAGTCTGAGGAATAAGGTGATCTCGTATGCACCTTGCTCGTCATTCGCAGAAAAGATTTTCCCTAAACTCGTTCTGGAAAATTGAGTATAGTGAGCTGATTTTTTTAAATATCAAGGATCGATTCGATGATGATCACAATCTGCATTTGGGCATGGATTATCGGCGCGTATCGGAGCAATATGGAAGTGTCAGGCAAGCCAGGTCATTTGATTGTTTCAATCTGTATCTCTGTAGTCGACTACAATGAAGAACGTCTCGACTTTAAAATGTTTCAAAAAATCATGTATAAGAAGCTGTAGCTGATCAGTCCTTAGTTTTTACTGCTTTTCCGTAGTTGAACTGGAAAACGACTTCGGTATTCTATATCATACATTGCGTAAGCTACAGTATTCCTGATTCGTAGCGTTCACAATAAATTTCACTTCCTTTTAATCAACAAGTATTGGAACGATAGGAGACCAATTCCTCAACACGGTATTTTGATTCGAAGCGGCAAGAAAGATTTTTTTCTAGTCATTTTAGGGGTTTTCCTAAAATTTGTTGATTCCTGAAAAAATGTTTTTATTTTTATTTCATTTTAGGGTTGAAGTACGTACAGCCACTAAAATCAGTAAACACTGAAAACTTTCATTTTCTGATTTTTCGGATTGTTCTATCTACTGTTCTTTAGGAAAAAAATCAACTTTTGATGACTAAGGAAAGTGCAGGAGTGTTCGACGTAAAAACTGAATTTTGGTGCATTTTAAATGTCAAAATCCCTAATTTTCCCACTTTTTTGTAACTATAACTTCAAAAATTTAGCCGGGCTTCGAGTCATAAGCATAATGAAAGTGACTTTCAGAAACCACTAGTTTAACTGAAGCTTTTCTAACTCACGAAAATATGAGTATGTTTTTTTAATTTATAAAATGATTGACATGTTTTTGAACTGAAAATTTGAACTTTATGTTTACTGAATAAGTTATCCTTAAATTGATTTCGCAGAAAATTCGGCAGTATGCGCCCGAAAGATAGGAAACAACAGAAAGAACAATAACGGATTATGCATTTTTTAATACCCTGCACCGAAGGATATGAACTCAAGTGCTATCTGGGAGAAGGTTTGTGCAAAAATACACGAAAAATCGTGTTTTAGTCTACAAAAAATTTTTTCTTCGTTCAAACATTTTTGAAAATTGTTTTGGACAGATTGAATATCCATATAATTTAATCACATTCAACAATCCCTTACAATCATATATTTTGGTATTCTTCAATTACAGATTTTTGGCTGGTAAAGTTAAAATTCGGCTCCAAAAAATGTAGGGTTAGGAGCCATTTGACCATCAAACCAAAAAAGACCTTTGGCGAAGGCTGTAGTCTTCACGAGTTTTTCACGGATTTTCGAAGATTCTAATAGTGCTTAGTTTGGAAATCTGACTAGTTTTTCTTTGCTTATGATTAACAGATGCTTGACAATTTTTTAGTTGAAGGGAGGGTATTGGCCACCGAGTTTAGGGTTTATGTACATACAGCCGTCTTGTATGGGGATCCATCCCTTTTTAGCGTGCATCGGCAACCTATGCGAAAACACGGTTTATGAAATGAAGATGTACGATCTTGAACGTTCGCACAACATCAATCTTAATTCCAAATACCAATGTCGTTCTCAATCAAATAAGTGTCTTTTGAAGTTTCTTTTACCCTCCAACGTTCAATACTTCAAAATCGGGACACCCATAACGTTATTCAACCCATATTGCGGGTCATTTATCGCGTATGATGGCGTCAAAAATGAGTTGGATGAAATGGACAACGTATGCTCGAACACCAGCTTCTTCCTCTTTCAAGAGTTCCCAGAACGGAAGGGATGTGTGTCCGTGTTTTACTTTCATGAAGACACCCTGTTTGCGATAGGCAAAAATTTCAACCTGTTTAAATTGGTGACACTCAACAGCACGGCAACCATTGGTCACGGATGGCCTGCGAACAGCACTTCGACGTGGTGTTTAAATGCTGTCTTCGAACAGGAAGTTGGGGCCACAAAATTGGCAAATTATTCGATGCCGGAATGCAAATATTATCAGTATCGGACTGGCTACGGTAAGAGCTCTGTGTTACTGACTAAGGTTAGTGATTCTGCACGTGGCGTTCAGGCTGAGCGAAGTTTAAGCATTTCTATTCATGCTAAAAAATTTTGTTATCGATCAATGACACTACCATGTTGAGCGTTTCAGTTGTCAAAAAATAACAACTAAGCATGCATGTAAAGCATAGAAATTTGGGGAAGCTGGTCAGGCCAAAATCTTTTCTCAAAACTGCTCAGAACTCAGTCAAACTTGATCAGAATGCTTTAAAACGTAGTTTTCAAATTGTGCTCTTTCAGTTCCAAGAAAATTAACATTTTCCTATTAAATTTCATTATTTTTACATGAAATTTTCAGAGCTTTATATGATCAAGTCTTAAAAAAATATTTTAAAATCATGTTTATTTTATGCTTGATATATTTGTTCGGAGCATTTATTTGGGGGCGGGGGGTGGGAAAGTTACTTATTTATTTCATGGTATAATTCCAAAAAAAGAAAACTCTGGGGGAAAGTGAGCCAGGATTCTGCACGGAGTCAGGAGCACCAGCGAACGCCCTCGAAGAACATGTATGCATCTACGGCAGATAGCATCGTCGCTCAAAGAATCGAAATTTTTGCAAAATAGAGATAATTTTAAGGCGGCAGTGGAACAAGTGGCATCTCACCAACTAAGAGTGCGCCAATGTTTGCGGAAAACCAAATGTCTACGAAGTGAGTGATGATCATAAATCATAGAGGTTTGATATTCTTACTTTGACAAGGAAAATGTTATGAAATTTTGACAGGATTCATGACAGATTGGTTGTGGTAGAAGCAATAGCTTGTTTGCTTCAAAATCACTCCAGCTACTGTAATGTAACATTTGTCCTCAAAAGCTCTATGAGTAAAAACACGGAATAAATTTTCAAATAACAGATGCAAAGTAAGTTTTGAACGGAAAATTCCGAAACTTATTACTGTAGATTACTGTATTAAACCCAATAACCTGGTCGACTGAACAAAACTTGTCGAGTTGTGCATTTGCTTTGGACAGATCTATCAGAATCAAAAAATTATTTATCGTGAAATATGAAAACTTGAACAATTTTTAACAATTTTGATATAATGCTCTTTGAAACTTCAAATATGATTTTTCTTTAGGAGTTCATCTCAAATGACAGGAGAGCCGAAGAGGAAACGACAACAGTGTCTAGCCAAAAGAATTATGTGAAATTGAAATACGATTTTTCATTCACCAATAAGACACAATTGGGTGTGTTTAATGATGATTGTAATTCTCATAACAATAATATGTCTGGATTGCGTTACAATTGCCTGATCGTTCATTTCCTGCATAAAATATGCAAATAGTAACAAAAACTGTATTCGATTTGTTGTGTCTAATGAATGTCCTATCTTTTGTGCGGAATTTTACATTTGAACTTCAAATTTAACCAGGTCTAATTTGGGTAGCTTTTTTCACTATGGTGAAATTAAATTTCACTGGTAAAATAAAATTGCGAAAATTGAATTCAACGAAAACTGTTTTCGATGGACTAAAAAAAAATTTTAATGGAGTTTGACAAAAAAAAACGCCTTCGAGAAATGTGCGTACTGTGCATAACCCATCGGATCAACCGATTTTTATTCATAATATTTGGATGGAGAAACGAAATTTAATTTGGTCGAAAATAATTGCCATACAAAGTAAAATCTGAACAAACTTGTTTCCTGTTCTCTTTACTTGATAATGAACATTAAAACGATATTCAGAAAACACATTCTATTTTCTTTTTGTAAATTTTAACCTACTCCATGAAAAGAAAAAAGAAATTGAAAAAGGCACGAATAGAGCTATACTCTGTTTTTAATAAAATTTCTGTTTTGACTTATGACAACTCATCATTACAGAAGCTAAATGCTCCCAGTCATTGTGTCAAATTAATGCTCATAAATTAAGAAATTCCAAAAAGCCTTTAAAAGCCCATAAAACAGAGGTATTTTTGATAAATGCGATGTCAAACGGAATTTCTCCCAAGTTTGTGTGAATCCTTGATCGACTTCTTCCACCGATTTTCCTTACTGCTTATGTAAATGTTAGTGTTAATATGGCTTTGAGCAAAAATTGCGCTAGTGTAAGAGGCCAACTATACCTCGCCGTACAGTGCCGTACGGCACATAAGTATAGCAGCTACTTATCATTTTCATTTACTTATTATCATTTACCACCGTACGGCGCCGTACGTCGTGAAGTTTAGCAGCCACTCATCAGGCGCCGTACGGCACCGCGCGCCGCGTGCGGCGAAGTATAGCAGCTCAATGTGGTGCCGTACGGCACCGTACGGCGAAGTATAGTTGGCCCCTTACATTATTCGAGATGCCGAACCTAATTTTCTTCTTTTTATTTACTACAGGAAACGTTTCTGTTTAATACCATGATCTTTGTTAATTATGCTTCTGAACATCACTATTGATGAGAATTGCCCATTAATTATAGCAATTGTTTTTTGTTTTTTCTCCGTCGAATCTGCGACTTGTGAAATCTTTATTTTGAATGATGAAAAAACATGATGCAGTTGAGTGTGAATTATACGAACAACAACACAGTTGCTACCAAGACAGCGTGTGTATGTGTATTTTGGATAATCATCAAAATTATGGGAATAGGGCCATTTATGTTGATATGATCAAAATCGCTTCAATGGTATTATTTTCGATATACCGATGATGTACACACTTTTCATAACGCAACGATGAAAATGTTTTTTTTGCTTATTGTGCTGCGTCTTTTGCTTGCAATGACAACAAGTGAGAAAAAGTGTGCGGCCCGCACCGCACACTTTTTTGCGGTTTTCAAAGATTGCGGCCCGCAAGTCCATCGTAACCCGCAACCGCATTGCGGTTTAGTGCGGTTTATGGACCCGCAAAGAGTTCTCGAGTGGAGTACTTTTTGCGATTCTGGTAGCCGCACTTGATACAGTATATGCCGTTTTGCGCTGAATAACACTGAATACCTGATCTTTATCAACTAGAAAACTCAATTTTTTCCAGAATTTGCTATGTCCACCGTTTTTTTCTGCAAAGGAGTCTTCTGAAGAAAGAAAATTAGGAATGAGGAAAAAAATTTATGCAAGGTTCTCATTGTCGAAAAAATTTTGGGGAATCGAAAACTGAAAAGATGTATTTTTGGTGAACATTGGAAGATTATAATCACTGTTTTTCCCGCCGGCTTTTTCGTCATATGGCGATAGGGGCAAAAATTTTTCCCCAATTTTCTCAAAGTCTTTTTTCGCTTAAAAATGCTCATAGACGGTTTATTTTAGTGTTTTTAAGCTTTTAAAACATGATGTTTTTAGAGCGGTTGATTTTTTCCACGTGAGAACCGGACCCAAAATTTTTTTCCTCATTTTCCAAAAATTTTCCCCATTTTTAAAAACGTTTATAATGTGCCTACGGATGCTTTTCCATGCAATTAGGAGTATACCCAAGCATTTTGACGCTTTTGGATTCGGAAACCTACAACCTTGCATCTCTTAAGTAATTTTCGGTTCGAAATTGCGGTTAACTATGCTTACAATTGCGGTTTTCCGGTTCCGCATTTTTGCGGAACCGCAGAAAAGTATGCCATTGTGAGAGCCGCAACCGACCCGCAATTGCGGGCCGCAAAATTTGCGGCCGCAAAAAAACCGGTCAAGTATGCCTACGGCTTTAATATGACACTCGTCTTATAATGTATTACTGGCGATCGTTTTTCACCTAATTCACACATTCTTTGTTTTAAACTTGTATGGCAATTAATTTATGGTATTTTTTGGAAATTTTGAAAATGTCACGGAAAGTTTCCTTAGTGTAAAATGAAAACAAAAACCCGGCCTGAAAAAATTTTTGAGTATAACGGCCAAAAAGTTGGTAATCAAATGAAATATGCGACCAGATCTTGTAAAATCTTGGTTGAAGCACTGCTCTTAGAAAGGAATGTCTCTTTTTATTAACAGTTCGATGAGCAGTCTCCTCTTGGGGATGACCGGCAAAGGCATCTTCATCGGTGCATTCAAAGACTCCATGGATGGAATCTATAAATGGTACGACTATTACCCCTTGGAAAGCTGGGGTTGGAAACCGGGTATGCCCACTGGACTTAACGACTGCGTTTGTTACTTCATCAGCGACAAGTATCTCAGCAACTGTAACTGTGGTCAGCAGAAATTCTACGCCTGCCAAAATGTTAATGCTTCTGAACCAGGTAAGACGGAGTGGCATCATGATGCAGGTCCTCAACCTAACAATCCAAGATTAATATCGAAACCATTTTTTATTTTTATAAATAGTTAAGTAAGGTAATGAGCGGAGGTTATGCTCGTCAGGGGTGTTTTGCAAGACTATTTCTGTGCCCTTTCACGGATGAGCTACCAACTGGGAGTTGAGAAATAGACACAAAAAAATTAGGTAGAAGGGGGTGGCAACGGCCGAACCTAGGTGATCTGATGATCCGAAAAAGACTTCGGTCGAATTAGGCGATCAGATAAGGGGTGGTTTTTGCCATTCCCACTCCCTCTGGTTTCCGCAAAGTGGCGAAGAAGGGGATTAGCAGAAATTAGTTGCGGAGATCAGAGTTGTGATCGATTGAGCTCGTCAAGTAGCAAAGGTGTGTTGGGTTAGAGTGAAAAAACACCTAATTTCACATACTTTTGCCTATCAATTTTGGTTTCTATAAAGGGACACCCAACGGCCAAAAAGGCTAAATATCAAGTTCTCGCTCCAAAATTTCAAAAGTTCAAAAGTTAAACGGTGTTTTGCACAAAGGTGCTAGAGTCCCCCAAAGGTAAGGAGTATTAGTGGGTAAAATTACCCAGAGAGTTGAGAAAGGGTCCTGTAAATGCACATAAAGGAGTAGTAGGGTATATCTGAGTAAAAAACCTGAATCTCTCCTGGATTTTTAGACTATAACATCTGTCAGGCGATGCGGATAGCGGAGTTGGAAAGGTGGTTTTTTGCCACTTTTGAGTTCATTTGCCGTGGGGGGGGGCATCTATCCAGGTGCTTACCATCAAGGTAAAAAGTCAAAGCCCAATTCCTATGATGAAGCAAGTGACCCCGATGACGATGAAATGATTAGGACTGAACAGCGCTTCTCGGCCAAAGATAAATTGCGTCTGGAATTGGTGAGAGAGGTGGCGCAAGGAAAGCAATATCACGAGCTTACGCAGCCAGTGTCATTGGTGTGGTTCATAGACACAGCGAGAAAGGTTATCAAACCACCCCAGGATCGTCAAAAGCAAGCACTACTGCATGCCTTAAAAAACCATCTGGTTCATGTGCCAATTGACATTGATCCTGGAGTGGGGTTATTTGATAAAGATCACTGGAAGCCTCAGCTAGCGGAGTATGCTAAGGCATTTGAGGAAAAGCGGTTCTTAGAACTGCAAGCTGCTTGTACCTTAGTCCCACTGGCCTTCCAGGTGATCTGGCCCCATAGCAGAAAGGAACTGGATTTTGTAATGGCCGAAATGTTTAGTTACGGGTTCATTACATCATTCAGCCCAGAGCTACAGGGCAAAATAAAGGAGATGGCTTGTCGGTCAGATGAGAGGTTATCCCAATATCTTTTGTTGGCTAAGACTCTTCCAAACATAGAGTATGAGGTACACCGAAAAGGTGCTGGAGTATATTTTTGGGTGAATCAATTCGGATTCATGCCGATTCAGTTAAGGTTGTGGAAGGATGCAGATATGTGGGGGCCCATCCTGGTAGTCCTGACACAATAACTATGGACAGTAAGAGCTATAGCTCAAATCCATATTATTATGTTAGGTTCTATCATATCGAGCTAGTACAAAGGACGCCTTCATTAAGATTTGGAATAACCTGGCAAACTAAAATTGACAAGGTTGGGGACGTCTATGGGTCATCGGCTGAAAATAGGGAGTATAGTATATCTTTCCCTAAAAAGATCTTTGATTATAGACCCTTGGCCTCGGATTTACTGGGAATTCAGCATACATATAGCTATAGCACTGGTGAAGGTACTATCACCAAACTGGCTGGCAAGATTAGTCCCACCAAGACTGATAGTCTGAAAGGTGAGGACAAAAAGCAAGCTGGGGTAATTTTCAGTGATGCAGTGGGACTGCCGGCTGAGGATGAATTGCAAGACGGGAGGCTAAATGAGGACGTGACTGAGCTGTCGGAAAAAAAGCAGCAGGAAGAGCAATCAGTTCCAGCAATGGAACTGATGGAAGCTCAAACTGCTCAGACACAGTCTGAACTCATCAACCAACATCGATTAGAAGAAATTCTAAGGATGGAAGAGGAGGGGAAAGAAAAGATTTGACTCCAACGGGAGCAAATGGCGGAAGAATTAAGGAAGAATATGGCAATTTACAACGAAAAAGTTTGTTAAATGGCAATCCAATTCGGACTCCAGAAAGACGATACCACAACGCCCGAGGTTGAAAGGAAAGTATTAGAGCCACCATCACTGATGAAAGTGGATGATGATATTCCCTCCGAAAAGCTTGTTATTGATGGAAGTATAGCAGAAACGCCCAAATCAGAGATGACGGAGAGCAAGGAGGTAATAGATGTTTCCCCTGATAGAGGTGTTCCAGGGTCATATTCGGCTTAAGTCATTCAGAGTATGAGAGAAAAAGGTTGGAATGATGAAAGAATATTGTTCATGGCCGAAAGAAAAAAGAAAAGGGGATTGAAGGAGGAGGAAAAAAGGAAGTAGGGCGGCAAGGGAGCAAAAGTAGAACAGAAAGAGGAAGACAGCAAGACGGCAACTTTGTCCGTCATATCGACCTCAAGTTCTACAATTACCTCCACTGCTACCCCCACATCCCAAATTACTTCAACTTCAACTGGAACACCATCAGTGGTTAGGTCTTCATTGGCAACTGCAACTCTAGATAGTACATCAAAAACTAGTCAAACTTCAGGCGCAATAGGCCTTGCAATGGGGAGACTGACACCAAAAGGTCAGGCGAAACCCAGCAAGGACCAAAAACCAGGAGTGGCAGCTAGTCAAGTACAAGAGGCTGGTCTTAGCAAAATTAAGCAGGCACAGGCTGTTCAGGCAACTGAAACGCCGGAAGTGACTGCAGAGAAATTCAAGGACAGTCTCTTGGACTTTTGGGATGTCTATCAACCCAAAACCAGAGAATCTGGACCTATATCATTTTTTACGAGTGCAGTGGCCAATTATTTTGCTTTCGAGCAATTTGAATTGGAGAGAGTGTTTCTAATGGTAAATGATGCCGTTAGGGAAATCTAATGGGATTATGAACAACAGTTCAGAGTCGAGGGAGCTTTTCTCTATGATCGGACCAATTTACCAGAGGAACTCTGGGAAAGAGTCATTTATGACTTTCTCCCCAGGTGGCTCAAAGGAGAGAGAGCACCTGATGTGTTTTCCTCAGTCAGGTACCTGGTTATGATGCTATTCCTCGTGTTGGAATGCGCCCCACTTTCCCCGATGCATATTGGCAACATTTATGCCAGGGCCATGGTGGCGGCAAATAACGGACTGTTGAGGGTGTATAATAGCCAGGATACACCCTTGCAATTCAAAAGGGCCTTTCGATCCATGATGCTCAGTAGCAATCACCAGGTGGGAGTGATGGGAGCCAAAAGGGGTGCCAGTTCAGACTTGCAAAGCTCTGTTAAATTCAGTAAAGCTCAAGATGGAAAAACTGGCAAAACTTTGAAGGTTCCTGGACCTCAAGGTCAAGGTCAAAGCCAAGGAAGCCAGGAATTAGCCCCGATTACGCAAGGAAAGGTGCAAAAAACTGGTAACTGCAGCCGAGGCCAATTTCAGTTCCACAACCCCAACCAGGGTGGTCGTGGAGTGGTGCGTGGCAGAGGTGCTGCGCCCCAGGTGCAAGGCAGAAGTGGCCAGCAGGGCCAGTGGGTATGGAGGCCTCACAGAGGTCATGGAGGAGCGCACAGAGGGGGCGCAAGGAGGTGGCGGGCCACAACAGTAATATAGCGGCAGGGTTTTTGGCCCAAAAATATTGTTTTCACATTTATTTTGGATGAAAAATACAAAATACAAAAAAAAATACAAAACCACAAAAATACAAAAAAAATCACAAAATACAAAATACAAAAAAAAATTTCTTAATTGTTGCGTGCTTTAAATTTTTATTTCTTTTTCGTACCTCGCATTGCCAAAAACGGGCATGTATAAAATTTATTTTTTCACCTAATCTCGGTTATAATCTCACCTTATTTTTCTTTGTTTTTTTTGCTCAATCGATGAAGCCTGAGATTTGATTTTTTTGTGATAATCGTACTAATGTACATATTTTGTAGATTATTTAGATTTTGTAAAAAATTTTTTTGGTGAGGGTAACGTTGGAAAGCTGGCGGAGACTTCACGGCAAAACACGCAACCGGAAAGAGATAGACAGACAAATGTTCTGTCCCTGGCGTCCAGCGTATGGCAGGAAACGAAAGGTCATGGGATGGTCGGCAACCAAAGACCCTCGGCCCTGGTGCAGGTCAAATTGGATTCGGCGGTAGGCCAACAAAGTCAAGCCGGTGCAGAGTCGTCGATCCGTCGGTGTAGAGACTGCACCCGGACAGCTTTGTGGACATTCCGGTATGCCTGGTAAAAAGACTTGATGTAAGAGGGTGGTCATTCGGAAAGCTTTCTGCAAGGGGGCATGAATGACCAAAAAGGTTCAGAAGACTGCATTGACTGTAAGAGGTCCTGAAAAGGTTCCGAAATTGCCATTGTGGTGTATTATGAATCTTTTTAACCTCCTGTTGGTTTGTTTCGAGGCTCGAGGGATGTCCGGGATGGACATAGTCTATCTCCAGGTTGCGAAGAAATAGCCAAAAGTCGACACAATTTGTGTTGACGCCGATTTGCATAGACACCGTGCATAAAAGTGCCGGTTGTCTATGTTTTTGGTCATTCGTGATTTTGTTGTTTTTTATTATTAAAGTAATCGGCGGCCACTAGGCCATTTATTTATAATAATATTTGTATTATTATTTTGTGGAGTTACGCCAAAATACAACATCCCTCATCCAGACAGTTATTGGATTTCTCTCAGCAGAGGGAACGCAGGTTAGACCCCGGATTTCTGGAGTGCCCCTCAGCGTGCAAGTCTACATTTCCGACTCAATTCTTGGCCTGACTTCTAGGTTCGTCCCTGATCGGATGTTACTTGAGCTCAGAGAGTTATTTGATCTTCTGCAATTCCTCGGAACGAAAGCAGGTGATCTTTGTTGAACTTGAGACTGACCGAACTGTTGCAAACTTATTCTACCTAAAGTTTCGGCCTGATTAGGTGAATTAGCGAATGGCTGTTTAGGTCTACTTTTGATACCAATTCTTTTATTACATTTCTCAATCTAACCCCAAGTCTCATTTCAACATGAAAAATTATCTGAACTAATATCTACCGGAATAATCTCGATTTTGATGGATATAATCCCGGAACTGATTTTAAAGTTTCGAGATTGCAGAGCCACAGTTTAGATGATCAATATGAGAATCGTATTGGAATAACGTGAATAATTATTAGGATAGCTAGAAACATTCCTGAGACTATTACAGATCCCTTTCAAATGGAAGGTTTATGTGTTACTTTGGCCAACCCATGGAATCGTTGACTAATCTGCTGCTTCAGGGAAGATGCGAAATTTTTCCATGCTCACCATCCATCATTAACGAAGATGAACCCATTCTCTGAATTCCAGTCGATATAAATATTATCCTTCAGTGTGAACCATAAGTAATGTAAAATATACATCGTCAATGTCCTATGTCCAAAGTGCAGGTAATGAAATTTGATCTTTTTTCCATTTTTTTCATTTTTCACAAGATTCTCCTACACTCTGCCCGTCGTCATTCACAAATGTGGGAAAATTGTACTACGCCATACCCAACACTGCTACATACCTGTGTGTTGTAACTGCCCAGGCAGCATGTCAGGCTTTGGATTAGAGATCATTACCACTGTTCACTGATCCTACGCAGTGGAGTATATTTTCTGTTTTACTTAAGGTAATTTTGAACAACTTATACCACATACAGAGTCACTATTTCTTTTTAGTCAACAGAAAGTTTTAGACTTGATGAACATAGTGTATCACCAAATTTTGAATGTGGAGCACTGACTTATACAGACTGGGATGTATGTGAGCCTAATGGACTAAATTGCATCGTCCTGGAAGATTTGAAAGGATACAAATGGCGAACCATGGACTGTTCTTTACCAGTTTTTGCAGTGTGCCAACTGAATTGCACATCAGGTATATATACAGATAATCCCAAATGTTTCGTACATTTCGATACATTATCACTGGTTTGTGCAAATTTGCAGTAAACCACAAGTTTTGGTAGTGAAGACAGTGATGTCTACGAAATGTATCAGTGTTTCTCCATATAATGGGAATTTGACCTTTTACTGCGTTAGCTCTTCTTTGTAGCTGTACAAACTGCTGATACGTGCAATGTCACTTGAACGACTGTAACTTCCACCATGACCAACACTCCGTATCAGACCAGCGCAACGAGTTTGATTAGTTCATCATCTACAGCCTCAATCACAACCAATCCATTTATTACTAGACGGCTGTCGTCTCAAAAATTCACAGTCAGCCAGACTACAACTACCAAATGGCCTTACTCTTCCATTAACACGTTCGGGAATTCAACCATTGCTACTGAACTCCAATCGGGACTGTTTTCATCTTCACCACTTTCAAATGTAGATTCAACAGCTACAAATAGCAATGTTTCAACATCGGCGCCTACAATACAATTTACATCACACGTTTCTTCGTCATTTTCGTCATCAGAGAGCACCATATGGAGCAAAAGTTCTTCGCTGGTTAGTGCATCAGATCCTACATCTGCCGACAATTCTTCATCGAAATTATCTTCAGCGACTAGTCCTGCTATTTACACTCCTGTTACAAGTTCACCAACCAGGAGCACAGTGTGGAACGACGTTTTTCCGTATGTAAAGACGTCATCTCTTCCATACACCCAGACCAATTTTACAACCGAAAGATTTTCAGCAGCACATTCTACTGATGTCACTCTTGTTGCAAGCACATCACCCAAAAACACAATGTGGGCCGTGAATGTTTCGACAGCGAAAGCATTTTCTCCTACATCATCCCAGGGCTTGACCTTTGCTGCAAGCACATCATCTGCGAGCACAGTGTTGACCAAAGTTTTCTCAACAATGAAGACGTCATCTCTCACATCAGCCCAGAACAGTTCCACAAATGATAGCCTTTCAGGGGCACCTTCTATAAATCCGATTCCTCTTGCAAGCACACTACCCGCGAGCACAATGTGGACTAACATTTTCTCAACAGTGAAGACGAAATATCCTACACCATCCCAGGCCAGTTCCACTCTCTTAAGATCACCAGAGACGTCTTCCACTGATCTGAGGTCAGTTGTAAGTACATCGCTCAAGAATACAGTGTGGACTAATGTTTTTTCAACAATGAAGATATCATCCCCAGTATCATATCAAGTCGCTCTCACATCAAGAAAAAATTCTGCAACGACTTCCACAGATCTGAATTTTGTTGCAAGCATAGCCTGAACGAAAATTTCCTCATTAGGGAAGACGTCATCTCCTACCTCGGCTTTTATCAGTTCAAGAAACGGAAGATCTTTAATGGCGCCTTCCACTGATCCAGCTCTTTTTGCAAGCACACCATCGAAGATAACCACAGTGTGGACCAAAGTTTTTTCCGCAGTAAAGACGTCGTCTCTTACATCAGCCCCGATCAGTTTCTCAAACGAAAGACCTTCAGAGATCCAGAAGCACAGTGTGGATTAACAGTTTTTCAACAATGAATGCATTATCTCACACATCGTCCCAAATGAATTTCACAACCGGAAGATCTTCAAAAGCGTCTTCTACTGATTTGACTCGTGTTGCAAGCACGTTATCTAGTAACAGAGTGTGGACGAATGGATTTCCATCAGTAAAGAGGTCATCTCCTACGTCGCCCCAACTCAGTTCTGCATTCGAAAGATCTTCAATCACACCATCTACTGCACAGTATTTCAAAGTCTCTCGAACTTATGTTTCAAATTCAATACCGACAAAAGGAACCTACAAATCAGCAAGGATAGGTGAAAAACCCACAAATAGTACGAACTTTGAAAGAACTGGCACTACAGATGTTGGCAATCGATTGGCAAGTGAAATATTAGAATCCAGCACGTTGCCGAAAAATTCTACTCCGATAAGTGGGAGTTGGAACACTACTTTTCACAATACAGAAAATTCACGAAAACTGACTTCATCAAATGTCACGAGCCCTCGTCTGAGCTCCTGGCCCTCAACTTGGAAGGAAAATTTGCAGACTGGCAGCTTGTTGAAGGGCTTCCTGGGTGGCGCCGTAGCTGTCCCACCATTGGCCAATGTCGGGGTAGGTGTAACCATCCCGACCAGGGCTCAACAAAAATGGCCGGGTTCGGGACCCGTGGATTGGCTACAACATCAATCCTACGGGTGGAATGTTGTATGTTGCCATACAACAAGCTCAATGGAAACCCCTACTCTGTATGTGAAACCACTAAATAACACGCAAATGTTGTCAGGTAAGGGACACTGTTTGGTGTCTTCTTATTTGTTGCAAATATTTTCTGTAGGTTCAGAGTCACAAATGCAAACTGAACAAACTGGAACCACCACAACAGAGTTTTGGCAAACAGTTGTTTCTACAGTATTCACCAGTACGATCCATGAAAGTGGCTATATATGGAAGTTATCTGTAATCCCAAATCTTATGGTGGAAATCCTTATTCAAATCAAAACCCCTTTGATTGACAATAGTATGATAAGCTCGATTCACTTTATAGCAGAACGCGATGTCTGAATCAAGCCCGATTGTTACCACGGCAGAAAGTAAGTACTATCTTAATTGTGAGCTTCCGATCATTTAAGTTTTGGTTTTCATGCAATGCTATTTCATGGAACTATAATCACTATATATTGGATTCATCTGGTTGTGATTTAGCTTATCACCAGGTCTGAAATGTCTTTCCAATTTTATTACTATGCTATGAAATATTTTTGTTATTGATATTGTCATTAATATTCAATTAAAATTTTTGTTCAACGGTATTTAGCTTGAAACAGGGTGTCCCAAAATGAATACTTGTAATTTTGTCCGATTTTAAATGACAAGCATATAGTGAATTCATATTTGAGTGATGACCTCATTTTTCAAACAGTGTACTGTAGTCGAACTGCATCATACGAACAAATTTCCTAACAAAATGTCCCAAAATATACTTCCAACATAATAATTTTCAAGCAAAATACCTCCTTGCAAAATGTCTAACATAATGTATCCAGCAATAATTGTTGCCAATAAAATATCTCCAACAAACGATCTCCAAGCACAATGTCTCCCTGCAAAGTATCCCCAACTCATGGCTCCAACAAACTTTCCCAAACATGTGATATCCAAGCAAAATATCCCCATTAACTGATAGATCTCCAAATAAATTTTCACACATACTACTTTTTCATTCCAATGAAATACGTTAAAAATTGAGAAATATTCCAAAATTTTAATTGCCGGCCAAACCTCTTAGATAATTAGTAAGTTTATTAGTTTTTCTTGCATCGAGTCATGCATGATCAAAGCGATCACCCAATCTCGTTACTTTCGTTTGTCAAGAGGCGATTACCGATCAGCGACATACTGCCTAATTTCCATTTGCTTGACACTTTGATTAATACAAGACACAGAAAATGAAAGAAAAAAATACGAAAAACATATTACATGAAGATGGGCAAAAATAAGTAAAATGGAAGCAAAAAATGAAAAGAAAGATATGCAACGATGTCACAGAAACCTATCTTTCCATGCTTGCTTAGTAGGCTGCATCCCCAATCAGATATATCATTTGAGTGTACGACATTACGGAAAGGAGAATTTTGTTATGAGGAAATTTTTTCTTGATATTCCCACTTTTTTCTATTTTGTTTCTCTTTTTTCTGCTATCATTTCTTTTTCTCTTTTACCTTTTTTATCACATTTTTTGTTTCCTGTTCTCTATTTTTGTTTTCCTCAGTTTTCTTCCTATTGTGCTTCTGCTTCTGCAAAATTGAATGAAAAAAACACATCAAATCGGTGTTACCTGTCACAAAGTACACCAGCAAAGTACTCTATACATCGATAAAATGTTACACCTTAGCACTCAATTTTTAACGGACCTATACCTTGACTACCCGTTGTTGTAGTTCTGAAAAGGCACAAAGAGTGGATTTACAAAGATGATCCACCTTCAATTTTCACCTCTTGTGTTTAAGTGAAACCAAGATCTACCTACAACTCTATGCATGCTCAACTTCGATGAAAACATATATTTAGGAACATACGTAGTAAAAATGTTTGATTGATTATGTTACAGTTCTGACAACAAAAAAACAGAAAATTATAATTCATCAAAAAGCATTTTCCAAACATAGCTTTATTTCTATGTTTCATCTAATTTCTTTTACCAATGATGGAAATTACCAGCAATTCATAGCCAATGTGGAAGTGGAATTTAGAGAAAACATTGTTGAAAACTTTTATAATTTATTTCAAAATCAGAAATATGCATGTCTTGTTTTAGGAAAATATGCACATTGACCATGAATACGACAATAGCATATGTGGACCTCATCATACACGTAACAGGTGACCAAAGTCTGGGGGGTCGGACTCCTTTTTTCGGGCCTGGGGTCGTTGATTCCCCAAAACTTTTGGGGGAGGGATCTATGGAAGGAAGAAAATTCGATTTTTTCACCGAAAAGAAATTCAAAAAATTGTAATTTTTGTCGTAAAAAACCGTAGAAAATGTATTCATGGCGCGGAGAGCCCAGAAAATTGACGTTTCTGACCATCATTTGTTGGAAAATTAGCATTTTCTTTATCAACACATGCCTTTTTCAGTATTTTCTTCGACCAAAAGTATGGCGTCCCTATATTTACCACATGGCTAGCCATTTGATTGGAAGACCTCGTTGGGCCGCACAATTGCCAACCATACGGCCGACGATTTCTGAGCGCGAGTTCCCATAGCACTCCCCCCCCCCCAATTACATGTATGGACCTTATTGAAAAATTTTAGCGCCACAAGTTCCTAAACCTACGCCTGAGCCTAAGCCTAAGCCTAAGCCTAAGACTAAGCCTGAGCCTAAGCCTAAGTCTAAGCCTAAGCCTAAGCCTTAACCCTAAGCCTAAGCCTAAGACTGAGCCTACACGTAAGCGTAAGCCTAGGCCTAAGCCGATACCTAAGCCTAAGCCTAAGCATAAGCCTAAGCCTAAGGCTAAGCCTGAGTCTAAGCCCAAGCCTAAGCCTAAGCCTAAGCCTAAGCCTAAGCCTAAGCCTAAGCCTAAGCCTAAGCTTAAGCCTAAGCCTAAGCCTAAGCCCAAGTCCAAGCCTAAGCGTAAGCCTGAGCCTGAGCCTAAGCCTGAGCCTAAGCCTAAGCCTAAGCCGAAGCCGAAGCCTAAGCCCAAGCCCAAGCCAAAGCCTAAGCCCAAGCCTAAGCCTAAGCCTAAGCCCAAGCCCATGCCTAAGCCTAAGCCTAAGCCTAAGCCTAAGCCTATGCCTAAGCCCAAGCCCAAGCCCATGCCTAAGCGTAAGCCTGAGCCTAAGCCTAAGCCTAAGCCTAAGCCTAAGTCTAAGCCTAAGCCTAAGCCTAAGCCTAAGCCTAAGCCTAAGCCTAAGCCTAAGCCTAAGCCTAAGCCTAAGCCTAAGCCAAAGCCTAAGCCTAAGCCTAAGCTTAAGCCTAAGCCCAAGGCTAAGCCCAAGCCTAAGACTAAGCCTAAGCCTAAGCCCAAGCCCAAGCCTAAGCCTAAACCTAAGCCTAAGCCTAAGCCTAAGCCTAAGCCTAAGCCTAAGCCTAAGCCTAAGCCTAAGCCTAAGCCTAAGCCTAAGCCTAAGCCTAAGCCGAAGCCTAAGCCTAAGCCCAAGGCTGAGCCTAAGCCTAAGCCTAAGCCCAAGGCTAAGCTTAAACCTAAGCCTAAGCCTGAGCCTAAGCCTAAGCCTAAGCGTAAGCCTAATTCAGGTAAAACTCGTGGCGGTAAAATTGTTAATAAGATCCGGATATGCCACATCAGCAGTATGAGATAGTGATAAAACTCGTCATAATCAAAAATAAAAATATAGGATGAAGTTGAAATCTACTGTAGATATACAAAAAATCGATTCCAACATAAGAAATTCCCATTGGTCAACCCATGCTGTCACGTGATAAAAAAAGCCTCTACTACAACCTATTCTATACTTTAACATGTCTATGTCCTTAATCATTCGCACTATACAGACCAGTAGTGCAAGAAATTTCAGTATAGTTTTGGTACCAATTTGCTGTTAAGTGATAAACATTTTAACCTAGCTACGTGATTGAATACCATTCCTGCATTAAAAAGATGGTGAGGTCCGCTCTGTGAGAGCTCAACGATATTAAATGTTTTTGTCAGGCCTGTGCAAAGACTGTTGCACTACATCTGAGGCAGTGCTAAGGAGAAGTTCTAACTAATCCCAACCTGATCTCGATTCTATCTTTTCACCAAACAAAAAGCTGCACAGTGGATCACTCAGAATAATGACATCACTTAATTTTCTTTTTTGAGTGATAAATACCGAAGCACCCGGAACTTATAATATTCTATTTTACTTTCATATAATCTGTTTTTCCTAAAATGTTACTAAATAATAAAAGTGAAAAGCCAGTACTATTGCATATTTTTTGCGATTTTTTGCTGAACCATATCTCAGATCATACTAAAAATTTGCGAACATGCTCAATTGACGTTTAGCAATTTTGGAGTCATTTTTTACAGATTTTTGTTGAAGGTTCTACTTTAAGGAAGTAAGAGTGCACAATGACATTGTTCAACCTGTGAATTTTCTCAGTACTTCAATTAAATCGTCATTTAGACTTTTCTTCAAAAGATTTATGTGAGTTGTCATGAAGAAATTGAAGTCTTTGTAGAATACTTTTTTATCTTTTATTGTTGCATTATATATGTAATACTTCGTGAGGATTAGCGATGTATTAATGGCCATGATTTCTTTGAAATGCCAATTACCTAAAGTTTCTGGAATGACTGTTCTAATATTTTTATTGATTTTGTGATCCCTGAAATATTCTTTTGATATTCATTCCAAAATAACTTTTCCTTTCCGTATCCCATTAAAGTATGTGGAATGTCATCTATGAACTCTTCACAGTAATGACAGTTTAATCTTTCTTTGATTTTATATTTAACTAGAAGTTGAGATGTTACTAGTGTGCAATGGAGAATTTTAAATTGCAATTGTTTATATTTGTTTGGTATTGGTAATCTATGCAATATTTGACGATAGTTCTGATTTTTGTCATCTTTATTACTATTTGATAACATTTCATAAAAAACAGCCTATTATAATTTAGATATTGTTTTGATCGTTGAACATGGTTCGATATGTCATGAGAAATGTTTTTCTGGTGTTCGAACAGCTGTGGCTATGTCAATTTTGGTCTGCACACGCATTGCACAATGGCACATAGCTGACAACATTCAGATCAGTTTTCAACGACTTCAGTGTTCAAGGGTAAACATGATGAATAAAGTTTTATTTCTGGTGTGCTCGATTGTGACAGGCTATATGGCTGCACCGTCCATTAAGGGCACAGGATTGAAGTAAGAATCAGAAGTCTACTGTAATTGCAAACGTATCTCAAAAATTTTTCCAGATTGCTAGATATCTGTTTCCCGGAAATTCGCGGGAGCCGACATATCTAAGCTCTATCGAATTTTTGAGTCATAACCATAGTTGTATAAACTTGAGCGATATTTTGTTCTCTGATTTTCCACTTTACGAGCATAATAAAGCAGCCTCCACTATGCTCGAATGAATATTTCGAAACTTTTGGCTTTCAAATTGGAGAATCTGAAGTAAATTAAGTTACGAAAATGATATAATAGGTCCAGCTTCGAGTGAATTTCTGAAGCGCTGGATCAACAAGGAAAATTTTCCATAGATACGTGAAAACTGGAGATTAGAGGTTGTCGACTCATACACAGGAATCCAATGACAGATGGCCTATCAGGACCGATCAATGATAATACATTTTCAACGAATCAGGGCTACTATTTTTTATGTTTTCTGCAATTTCGAGTTCACACAATATTGCACTCGAATTTCTGGAAGCACTTTGGGTCCCTTGGCCAGTAGTTATAGGGGACCTGTACAGGGGGAACACAAAACATACCCCTGTACAAAACATACATCAAAGTTTACGGCCTTTACCGTGTGGGACGATGCAGGGGGTAATGGTCAACAATTTAATACGATCCGAATTTTGTTGAGTGTGCAGGCCAATACAGGGAATGTAGAAAGTACGCCTCAAGCTTCAATGTGCAAAATTCAACTTCCATTCCGAAAATACGCCCGAAGCTTTAACACGTAAAATTCTACTTCCATGTAGAAAGTATGTCCGAAGCTTCATTGGGTAAAATTCGACCTCAATGTTCCTCGATCGACTCGGATGTTGAAATTGATGATGCAATGTTTCCCAAAAAAATTTTTTAAACGCCTGAGGGTCATAGAATCTAACGATCTAACAGTTCTACTCATTTTTTTACTTAATTTTCACTAAAAATTTTTTCCGAGACACATTTTTCCTGTATTTGGGACACGTTTTTTTGATTGATTTCCTATGCTTATGCCCCCATATCGCCCCGCAGGCTTAAGGAAGTTTGGATCGTATTACATCGTCGACCACACTTTCTACCCCCCTGTATCGCCCAGCACGTTATACGAATTTGGATCGTCGGCTATACTTTCTACACCCCCTGTATTTAGTTAAGGCGATAAACTTCGATGTATATGTTCTGTACAGGGGTATCTTTTGTGTACCCCCTGTACAGGCCCTAACTACTTTGATCCCCTCGATTTTCTGGAAGCACTTTGGTCCCCTTGGCCCCCTCGAATTTCTGGAAGCACTTTAGCCCCCTTGAGGATTATATTTAATCGACTCCAATATTATTTCTTCATAAATCAAACTATCTACGACACTAACGTTAATTTATGCGACAGTACTTGATATAATCTGAATAAAAATGTACAGTGCTTATTTCGAGGAAAGTTTAAAAAATTTTAAAAATTCGCCACAGGCCGTATGAATCCTACGCGTCTAGTGAAGAAACGTGCACTAAGTTTCATGTTTTGCTTGCGGGCCAAATCGATTTTTTGGCAACATAAGTGGGGTAAAGTGATTTGAACTTTGAATTTGATTGATTTGAATGAGGGAGAAATTTTCAATTTCTTTCTGAAGAATCAAAACAGGCAGCGTTGCATCTGTCGTTGCTTGGAAAGTCACGTGTACGAAATACGAGACGGGCCACTGAAAGGAATCGTTACCACTTGAAAAAATTTGTTACCACTTGAAAAAAATCGTTACCTTCGAGCAACATTTTTTCAAGATGCATCGCAAAAATTTCAAGATGCTTCGCAGAAAAATAAAGATGTAAAATTTTTTCGATTTTCGACTTTCTTTCCAAGTGTATCGCAATTTTTTAAAGTGCATTGCATTTTTTCAAGATAATCTTGAAAAAATCAAGATTTCATCTTGAAAAAAATCAAGATCCCGTTTGGAAAAAAATCAAGACGCACGACACATCAAAGGATAAAAATTTCTGAAACTAGCCAATCAAAGGCGTTGCTCTGCTTGCTTTTTACCCAAAGTGCCCTAATTTCAGAAATTTTGGACTCAGTCGGTTTTTCTAATGCCATTCCCTACCTGCTTAAGAACCCGACAAACAAACGAAAATTTGGATACGAATAGGAAGTTATTACATTTTGGGTGAAAAACAAGCATTCTTGACGTTTTTCTGAAAAATCTCGAAAAATAAAAACTTTTATGAAAAACCAGCACGTCTATCGGATTCGCCGTACAAAATATACACCCCCTGTCTGCGATCCCTTTAAAAACCAAGCGCACCCTCTGCCAGCAAGCCTTGACCTCAGAAATCTATTTTGAAAGGTTCCCATACGAACATAGGGCGTGCAAGGCCTTTGATTAGCAGTTTCAGAAATTTTCTTCCTATGATGTGCCGCGTATCTTGATTCTTTTTCAGGATGGGACCTTGATTTTTTTCAAGATTATCGTGAAAAAAATGCGATGCACTCGAAAAATTGTGATGCACTTGAAAAGAGAGCCGAACATCGAAAAACTGTTGCATCTTGATTTTTTTGCGATGCATCTTGAAAAAGTGTTGTGCATCATGCTCGCAGGTAACGTTTTTTTTTCAAGTGGCCCTTCTCGTATTCCGTACTCGGTAAATAAGCCTAGTTATTTGCAAAAGCATTTCATTTTCTACTGAAATGGAGAACTCTGGGGAAAAATTTTGTTTACTTTGCTCAAGATTAAATCTTGTACTGAACTGAGATTATTTCTCCCCTGGCCTCCTCCATTGTTTGCCCCAAAAACGCGCGGTAACTGTACAACAATTTGGTTTTCTTTGATTCTCGTCTGGCAGTTAATGTATAAAAAAATTCAACTTACTGTAGCTAAATTTCTCAACGGATTTGCATTATCTGGATGGGCGAAAACTGATAGACCATTTCCTAGAGAGCTGTTGAAAGTTTCTCACGTTTCAGGGTGATTGAAGTAGGGAATGGAGTGGAAAGAGTAGTCGAGATGTGAGAAATTTCGAGTTTTCTATATACATTAAATTCATGGTCGTAAACTTAAAATTTTGCAGGTTGGTGGGCAGAGAAGTTGCCGAAAAGGAAGTAGGCATTGTTGGGAACATTCACATTCTGTTGTGCACCCTGTTGATGGCTAGTTGCATCGGGAAATCGCCATGCAAATCGACGAATTGGACGACCAGCGGCGCAGACATTTGCTTAGAAATGGAGCGCCACAGAAAGACCAAATATGATAGTGAAAATCATTCTTTCACTATTATCGTTTTTTATTATATTTTCGGTAAATATAGCTGGCATCCAATAAATATTATCCCAGCAATTTGTTGTTACATTTGCATAAATTTATTAGTGGTCATTCCACCTTTGTTTTAATATTCGTCGGATATTATTGCTGTATATATTGTTTATTATTTAGATTAAACCGACCGTGTGGAGCGAAGGGCCGAAGGCCCAGGCGCCCGCTTGCTGACTGCAAGCTCTGGAAGACGCATCAGGGGATCCAGCAAGTAAGTCTATCCCTGAGGGGATTCCTTTTCTCCTCTAGGAGACTACGAGGGCTCTGTGTGAGGCTCCGTATTTAAAGTAAGTTTATCTTTGTTGTTGCCAGGTCTGGGGAACCGGACTGTTGTGCGATCTCTGAGGCATAGCCAAGGAATTAGCTCTAACAGGTCAGTTCAGACCAGAAGTAAGCTTTTCTTAAACCCTTAAGGAAAGACCTGCACAACAATTCAATGTTATTGTGTAAATTGATCGGATGGTCTTTTATTTTTTTAATGTTCGCGGGTACACCTGTTTTGTTCTCATTTTCCTATAGCCGGAAAGGTAGTCTTTACAGGACTATACGATCATATATGAGTAATGGGTGATGACAAAAAATGAAAAAATTTTTCAAGTGTCATATCTTCAGTTCCAGAACATATTTTTTACCCTGGTACAAACTATTAAAATGCTCCACAATCGAATTATACAATATCCTATGGCAACAAAGCTGCTTCGTCGTTTCGTCGAGCTGCGTCCAGTTTCTTGAACGTGGCAGCAACCATAGCTTGTACAACGTCCATGTCAACTTTTTTCAAACAAAAAAGAATCCTGTGCTTCAATTGATAACCTGTTTTAGCTGTCCAATTTCTAGCATAAACGAGCCTTTTTAAAATCGACCAAAATTGTTCGATTGTTCGAAGTTCTGGGACGCAGACAGGATTATCATCTTCTCAACAAAACGAACGATTTTCTGTCTTAAATGAGATCGGGTCCGAAAATGTAATTTTGGTCAGAATGATGCTGATCGATTAATTGAATCAATCGCTTGATGATGCAGTCATGCAGATACACGTTTTTGTCAACAGTGAGACCAGATAGGGCGAGGAATGGCTTGGAAATCCCACGTCAAGAAATTGCCACCCACGCCAACAGCCTTTTCTCGAATTTAGCTTTAGCTTTGGCCTTGTACTTGACGCCCTTGAACACGTTGCTGACATTGCTAGACCAATATCCAGTGTTCGAATTCTTGTTGGAGTGTGAGAACGTGAAGTATGATTCATCATCCAAGATGAACTTGTAGCCTCGAAATTTGCTGACTATGTTACCACAGCATTTTTGAATCTGAGCTCTTTGGTGCTCTGATCTGGTCGTAATATCAACCTTCTTTCAGTATCTGATCTCAGTCCTCTTCGTAACAGTTTTAAAAATGTACGATTGGGTGCACCCATATTTTGCAGCGAATTGGCGTGTTGAAATTCCTGATCGACCTTCGACCACCTTTTGCAACCTTTTGACACTCTTCTCTATCATGATCTGGGCTTTCCGACCAGACCCAACACATTGATCAGCTGGTAAATTGGACTCCCAACGTTTGATGATTCAATAAATTGTGCTCTGTGGAACACCTTCAGCCAAAAAGTGGCCAATGATCGATTTTTGGCCCTCGTCCCAGTGAGCTTCATAGGAGATTTACACACGCTGATTTAGGTAGAGGGGTTTCATTATGCAGCAACTAGTCAAGTTGAAAAGATATTCTAGTGAAACTTGGTGGTTGTAAAGAGGATATGTTTATCTATGTGCAGTGTAAACCTCATTTGCTTAGCTGCAGATTAGCCCAAACGGCAGGGTGTCAAAAGTTTTGCCATTTTTTTCATCACCTATTGCCCACCTGCACTCTTTGGTTGCTTCTGCGACGTAGTGGAGGCCACATATCACAGGCTAGCTTCTGCCTGACAAATCAGGACTTCTTCAGCTACCTACCTCATAAATGGGATAGGCTCACCTCATCGCCAGGATGCTAGCTGGGCTGAGTGGACCCCATCAGGAAGCATTCCAAGCTTGCCTACACGATTTATCGACCCCCTAAAGATGAATGGCTGTGTCTGCCTAAGCCAGCTACCAGAAATATCCAGGTTACACCTGAAATTAAACCTCTTTCCCCGAAAGTAGTAGTTGAAGTTGATAACCACCAGACAAAGACGGCCCACTGATGTTTTATTTTTATAATTAGCCTCTAAATGCAAAATAATCCCTGAAACATATAAAAAACATGCATTTGTATGCAAACGAATTTTCTTCATAAACTATTGTGATCTCTGACATCATAAAAATCTCTGAACGTTCTCATATCTTGATGTGGAATTATCGTATCACAGAACCATTCGATTCGCATAGTTTTCTTGCTTTATTAGGGCTCAAGAACTGACGATAAAAGCTCCAGCTGCCGCGCTTGCAATGAATCCTATTACAGTTGCATTCTACGGGCGGCTTAGGGAGTAAGTAGCATTGTTTGTTGTATTGTGGAAGCTTATCAAATTTTTTCTTATTCTCATACTCCGTTTCATATGTTGAAGGACAAAATGGGGAACCATCTAAAATCTATATCCTTGCTTTTTTACAGATTTTTCGATTCCAATAATATGGTTATATAAAGCCGAAAATGCTTCACCAAGCAATGATAAATTCAATTAAATGAAAGTTTCTTCAAGATTTAGATCAATTTTTGGTGTTCTTTTCTACAGTAAAATGTTCATGATTTGGTGTATCAAATTAATATTTGGAACGAATCATCCTTACCCAACTCCACATATCATTTTTGACTGACTTCAATAAAGCACTTCGAACAAATTCTCACAGCATCATAAATATTAGGTTTTTTACTTTTTCAGACAATTGAAAAATTGTAGCCTACGCTGCGACTCTATAATTTGTATCATAATCATTGGAAAATTTTTGAATACACAAATTGGATGAAAAACATGATCTCCGGATCTGAAAAGACGATTGATTATCCAAATAAATCAGCCACAATCTGTCAGGATCATTTCATGTGTTTGTGCCACTGTTAATATGAGATTGCCGACTTTCACAAATCTAAAAAGGTCAGCAAAGTTTTTGGTCAGCAAAATTTTCTCTTGGTCGCCAGTGAAAATTCGATACTTCACATCAAAATTCCTTGTTCAGGACCTTTAAGGCTCAATAAAATTTTGCTAGTCAAAAAACCATAAGGAAATTTCCACAAGAATTTCGGTTCTACCAGGTTAACTCACTGCTTTACTCTCAGAATTTTCAATTCGCCTGCAAAAATAAAACTATAGCCCGTTTTTTTCAAATGCTTTTTTCCATAAAGAGTTGAAATCAAGTGCTACATGTACTGAATAGGTTTGGCGCGATTTCTGGAATTACTGTATGCGTGAAATTTCTTGAGAACGTGGCAATTTGGAAAAGGCAAACACTTTGGATCGTCAAGTTGGGTAAAAATATCCGCTACTATCATGGAGTTCAAACGGGAAGCAACACAATATGGATTACCCACTTCACAGCTGAAGAGAAGCTACGTTTTTTTTGTTGGATGGGGAACGAAAAATTCTCATCATTTAAATTCCGAAATTTGTATTTTCATATATTTTCAAGTCATGATTTGCTCAGAACTTCAAGTATATAAGTTAGCAAGGTCTAAAGAAAAACAAAATCACAATGATTTCCATTGTATGTATTTATAGTCATTCGTTGCTTAAGGGTCATCCAGCCATTATTGCCCTTGATGCTGCTCAAGTCTTGCATGAAAAGTGACCATGGATTGTCGCTACTGTATACTGAATAATTTTAGAAATTTTAGTGATAAACTTTTAATTTATACTTTTGTAAGAAAGTAATTAATCTAATATAAAATTATATATTTATACCGCCTTAATGATAAATTTACCAGTTGTTTTTATGTTAGCTTCCATTTTCATTTGCCATATTAGTTAGTGTGTTTTTAAAATAAAGAAAAGAAGTCGGTTCATATAAAGAAGTTCCTATTCCTTCCATAAGAAAGTTCGTATTTGTCTTACTTTATATTTTTTAACTTTTGCGATAAAATTGATCAGAAAGGGTTTTGGCGATAGATAAAAGTAAATAAGTGTGCTCGATTGAAAATCTGGATATGTTTTTTACTGTCAACGCTTGCATTTCAACTCTTGTCAGAAAAATATCATTTTTAAATTTGAAAAAACGTACTATAGTTTGCTGGCGGAATTTTCACTTCTCCAGCAAGAGAATAAAACTCAGACACGTCGAACATAAATGCAAGTTCCCTGGTGAGATAGCAAGAGATTTTTTTATGGCATTGGTCATCGACTGCATAAAAGTATTTGAGTAGGTCATAGGAGAAAAATTTCAAAAGTTCACCTATAAAGTCTAAAAACGATTCTAAAAACCAGTTATTATTTTTCTGAAGGACATAAAGGCTAACCGAGAAAAAGGAATTTTTGACCATTTTGTTAAAAAATGATCAATTTTTACGAAGGAGCTTCTTATGGCTAGCTGGGAGTTATCCACATGATTAAATATCGTGAGGAACACCATGTGGCTAGCCGTATAGTCGACAATGTGTACTAAGGTTATTTCTCTCAGCATGGTCTTAGTCGTAATACGACGCAGCTGACAGTCTGTATCCTGTCGCGAATGGAAAGGGTTTCACCCCTATTCAGGGAAACACACAATAGCGAAACGCAAAATAGCGAGACTCAATACACCGATTTTCAAAACAGCGATTCTCAAAACAGCGAAGTATCAGAACAGATTATCAAAATAAATTTTCAAAACAGTTGTCTTTAGAATGGAAAAATTGAGATTGGGTGGGGTAGACGTTTTGGCACATGGCCCATTTGGTCCTTCTTTTCGATCTGGTGGATGCTGGTCGTCACACATTTTGGCACCAATCACCAGATTTCTGACATGGCATTATAGCATGTGTTTTCATGACATTACAGCTTTTTATTCTGGTTTGTTAATTATTCACATATCCACATGCATGTTTTTTGTTTTTTTTCCTTTATCGATTTATTTCTTTGAATGATTTTGTGCTACCTTTTGTATGATTTTTTCAGGTTGTGTTTTTTTGTTCTATTTTTTACCTACTTTTTACCACATTATTTTACTTTTCATGTCTTTATCATTCGTTTTTTGTTTTTCCTTTACTGCTTAATTATTTCACTCATTTCATCTTATTTGTTTATTTTATTTTATTTGTTCCATCAGTTTAATTTTTTGCAATGCAATTAAGCTGCATACAAAACAACTTTAATGGAAAATCCTTATGATAATTTGTTGCTTTTTTCCAACGTTTCAAAAGAATGTTTTTCTCACAAAAATTTTTTTGTGATTTTGGAATGGTCCGTTCGTGCATAGCTACAACAACTGCAGCACAAAAGCATGTGAAATTTAAATGGCCAAATGCAACTAAAAATAGACTAAAAATCTCAACCATCAAAAATGATTTTAATTTACCTAATTTGCATATTGTGCGCGTTTACTCTAATGCATAGAAATTTTTAGTATTCGCTGTGTTGAGATTTGCTCTTTTGAGAATCGCCGTATTGAGATTTCGCTGTAACGAGAATCGCCGTATTGAGACTTCGCTGTAATGAGAATCACTGTTTTGAGTCTCGCTATTTTGAGTTTCGCTGTTGCGGGTTCCACTGTATTGGGGACACGCCGCTGGACAGATTGTTTAATGAACAGTCGCGAATAGAAAGAAGCTAAAAGTTTTAGTCCAGGCCCTATTCTTGCTGAATCGAGTTTACCGTGAAAGAACTTGAACAACTGATTCCACATTTCTCAATCGACGAGGACCACGCACCCTGATCAGATTTATTTGATTTTGATGACACAGGCCTCATAAACCATTTGTAGGACAAGCAAGAAACTAATTCGAATAAGCTCAAAATACATGAATTTTACAAAGGAACTTTCACCTACTTTTTATTGTTGGATGTACCTCCGTGCAAGTTGTTATATTCTCGCTAAAAAGCAATGAAATATGGAAAAAAACGAAACGATATACACGAAATATTGAAGAAAATAAAGAAGCTCCATTCTACATGTTCGGGGGGGGGGTAGTGTGAAAAATGGTGCATTTTTGGGCGACGTGACATCAGGGGCATTCTCTAAAAAAATGTTCATCAATAAAAAAATAATTTAGTAATGGGGGCGGCTCGTTAATAACCAGGGGAAAAAATCGCGGGCTTATCAACAGGGTTTCTCGAAAGAAAAAAAATAATCACATTTTTCCGCTACTCTTTCGTACGATCGACCACCACGTCTTTCGGATAATCGTAAATCTCCGGTTCGAACGAACCATATTCAACGCTGTACATTTGAGATCGTACAAATTCCTCCTTGTCCTCCGGTTCGGGATAGTGCGAGGCCAGACCGTGCTGAAAAGCAGGATCCAAATTTGTAAGGATACTGTAGAATGCAGCGATAGTGTCTAGTGGTTACTGTATATGGTACAAAAGGCAACTTTGCATACACATTTTTGGAAAGACGAATTTTCAAATACAATTTTCATTGCTGCTCAAAATTACTCCTTTTTCAAGTATTACACGAAAAATTCGAATTCTCAGCTGTATATTATACTAGAACAACTGTTCGGTTTTCTCAATAGAATGACATACGACTAGAAAAAATCCTACAACTTATCAAACAAATTTTTATCTGCAGTAACCAAAAACAACTGGCTTAGAGACATAATGAGAGTATCTTGAAAAAATTTTAAGAATGAAAGTCTTCTGCATATAAGAATATGCAAAAACAATAAAAAATCGATAACTTTTCCTGAACCTAAAATCCAAAACTCTTCTTGAAAAAATGACAATTTTTGCCGCTACAGTAAACTTCTACAAGTTCTACTTTCTTATGATGCGCAAGATTGGAAAAGTTTAGTTTTGACATTTGAAATTTTGAAATTTAAAATTTTGATGTAATATCGCAAATTGTACTGTAAATTCTAGAATTTTCATTCTTAAATGTTGTAATCTCACTTTATAACAATGCTCGACGACTTTCGTAGCGATTTTGGCCGAAATTTCTTTAATGTCCGTCAACGGCGGGTAGACGCGTCCTTCCTCGAACATGGTCGGAGTGACCATTTCTGCCAAGGTCTAGGAAAAAATGCCAATTTTAGGGGCTATATATCAAACGTACAAAAATTTACGGTCCTTACTTCACTGGCCAAAAGGAAAAGTTCGTCGCCGACGTGGTGGACGCCGCTCAAAATGACGGCCAAAGAAACGCCCGGGAAAATGTAAGAATTGTTGCCTTGGCCCGGGTACAAGGTCTTGCCGGCTACGGTCACCGGATTGAAAGGGCTACCGCTGGCGAAAATGGCTTTGCCCTGAAAAGGATTGACTTTTTCAGACGGGGAAAATCAAATGCAAAATAGTACAGCTACAGTAATTATTTTGCAGTATGCTATACACCTTAAAGTTACGTACATGTAAATTTTTCTGGTGTGAAAAACAAGTCCATAATTGTTTTACTATAAATCTTATTGTTTACACTTATTGTTTCAATTCTGACGGGTGAATTTTTCAGATGTAAAAAACAAGTACAAAATGCTTCAACTGCAATAATTATTTTACAGTAAACCATAACTACTTTGTAAATTTTTAAATCAAAACTTTCCGATCTGGACCAAGTGGTACAGCTAAAGTAATTACTTTACAGTAAGCTATCACTTTTTTGGATCCATTCTTAAAACTAAAATTTTTTTATGTGAATAACAACTCCGAAATAGTCCAGCTACAGTAATTGTTTTACAAAAAAACATTTTTTGTGTCAATTTTTAAATGTAAATTTTCCAAATGGGAGAAGCAAGCGCAAAATAATTAAACTACAATAATTCTTTTACAGCAAACCATAACTGCTTGAGACAGTTGTTACATCTTAATTTTTCTGATGTGGAAAGCGAGTGAAAATGATATTGTGTTACAGTAAAGGCTAACTTTTTGAGTCGATTCCAACATCCAAATTTTTCTGATATGAAAAACAAGTTCAAAATAGTTCAGCTACAGTAATTATTTCACATTGAAGCAAAACTTTTTGTATCAATTCTTGAAGCTAAGCTTCTCTGATGCGAAAAATGAACCAGCTACAGTAATTATTTACAGTATAACTTAATGTTATCTAGGCCTACAGATTGACTAATTTGTTTGCTGTATAGACGAATAATTACGTTAGTTAGTTAGATTTATTTTCTGACTGTTTGTATTAGTTTGCGTTGAAATTTCACTCATTGAGAAACTGTGCTTATTTGCAGTAATCAAATTCATGTGTTTTTCGAGACATGCAACTCGCCCATGAACAAAAACTAGATATTATTGTAGAGTAGATTTTTTCGACAAAACGAATTAGTGATAATTATTTCTTTTTCCACATTGTTGATATTGATTAAAAACTGTAAAATTCCAATTTTTTCATGATTTTTCAATTAAAACATGAAAAAATTTATGCCGATTATCAGATTCGGATTCCATGTGACAGGGTTTCGTTTGTTTTTGAACAAACACTTTTGATATTCAACCTTTGATTTTTGTCAAAACTTTCACAGAAAATTTCAAATTCTGTAAATGATCGCCAGCTCATCTTCTCTAGTTCATCATACATAAATTTGTATTGCCTAATGTAGCTCTGCAGTTATTTCTGGCAAAAACTACAGTAACCATGCTAGAAAATAATAACTTGATCCTTTATTGTAAATTTTACAGGAAGTCGCTTCTTACGTTCGTAAATTTGTAAGCTTGTTCGGCCGTGCATTCGGCCTTCGATGTTGGATTCGACAAGGCGAAAATGATTGGTCGATCGTTAAATTTGGCCATATCTTTGATGATTTCTTCGTTGAACGTATTTGGTATAGTCGAAGCTCCTTAATTAATAATGATAAGGAAATGTACTGTGTATGATAATTACTACGTGAAAATACTTAACGTCAGCAAGATTCAAATTAACAAGCTGTTATCTTACTGACGTCATAAGAGTTATGTAAAATACAGATTCTGATTAAAATTCATTGTTCAAAGTTCGAACCAGAATGATTATTTGATCCCTGATCACATTCGATTTATTTCAATTTCAACTAAGCAATAACTTATCAATATTTGTTATTCAAAGTTGGGATCATAAAAATTCCTCTATTCCGATCAGATGCGATTCATTTCGATTTCAACTTTTCGATAACGATCAAAAAATGTGGTTCAAAGTTGGAATCATTAAAATCGCGTGATCTATGATTAGGTCCGAAGCACGATTCAATTCACTTGATCTCAGCTTATCAAAAACTGATCAAAATTTGTTATTCAAGCATGAAACCAAGAAACTCACTTGATCCAGAATCAGATTTAGTTTATTCTAGTTTCAAATTATCGATAACTCATCAAAACTAGTTCTTCAAAATTTTAACTAGAAAAATCAAAGCAATATTCTATTCAATTTGATTTCAACTTATCATTGACGAATCAACATTTTTCGTTCAAGGTTAGAAACCTGGAAACCACTTGAATCAAAATCAGATTCATAAGTTTCTATTCATTTTGACTTCAACTTATCGATAACTGATCAAAATTGATCGTTATAAGTACGAATCGGAAAAATCACCTGATCTCGAATCAGATCCAGCTCCTGATTCGATTAGTTTTGATATCAACTGATCAAAATTTGTTGTTCAAAATTTTCACTTAAAAAATCACCAGATCCAGAACTAGATCCGGGGCGTGATTCTATTCATTAGGATTTCATCGCTAACTAATCAAATTTGTTGTTCAAAATGTTACCCAAAAAAATCTCTGGATTTTGAATCAGATTTACCCATTTTGATTTCACCACATTAACAACTGATAAAAAGCTCTAGCACAAGCTTGTAACCTAAAAATTCATTTGATTCCAAATCAGATTGATTCAGCTCATTTTTACTATCCATAACTGGTTAAAATTTGTTGATCAAAGTTAAATTAGGAAAGCCCACTCGATTCCGGGTCAGATGAGAAGCAACATAAGGTTGGAAACGAAAAAAATCACTTGATTTCGAAACAGATTTTAAATGTAATTATATTCATTTTGATTCCAACTTAACAAAATCTGACCAAAATTTGTTATTCAAAGTTGGAATAAAAGAACAATTGATTCTGAATCATATCTGGAGCATGATTGGATTCATTTTGATTACAACCTGTCGATAACTGACAAAAATTTGAATCAGCTCCTAGTAATTATCATCAACAAAATCCGATACCAAGTCTCAATGAATCCGGATCATTCCGGATTTTGCTTTGAATCGCAAAATTTCGAGAAATTAAAAAATCCAAAATTTACCGATAATGCAGGTTGGTTTCAATTCTTTGACTATGGCATTCAGATCTTTCATTTCTTTAAAAGTTTGAGCGAAACGTTCTTTGTGATGGGATACATTAGAACGACCCTGAAAAAAAGACGGGAAAATCGTACGAATCGCACAGAAAGACTGAAGTCTTGGAAGTGAAGTCCCGGCTCCCATAAATATTCCAGAAAAGCGCGTTTTTCGATGGATGCAAAAATCTTACCGTACGACATACAGTAAACTCACTTTAACAATTAAACCGCGAGAATCGACCATCCAAACGCGTTTGGCCGCTTCTTCGAAACTGATTCCGGCTTCTTTTTGCATGGCCATACAAATTAAAGAGGCCATACCGATGGACGCCTACGAAAAAATTGCATAAAATTTATGCAAATTTCCCATCTAAAATATACGCGCATACTTCTCCGGCTCCGTAAAATAAAATTTTATGGTCGGTCATACGTTTGCCGATTTTTTTAGTACCAGCGATCAGACCGGCCAAAGCGACGGATGCGGTTCCTAGGTGCGTTAAATTATTGAAGTTAAAAATGAGAAGTATATCGATAAATGTTATTGTGTGAAACTTTGATTTTTAAATTTTTACAGTAGCCTTTGCTCAAAACGGGAAAACTGGACTTGCGCATCGAAAAATATAAAAAAGAGAGTCAAAAATTTCTCATACAATCGGCTCAGAATTTGGATCTAGTGTGGAACCTCAAAATTTGAATATTCATACCAGTAAAGGAAATTGCACTTGCTGATCAATTTTCGAACGAAAATGTGTTTACTGTTAATTCAAAATTTTGATTTAATGGGCCAGAAATCAGATCAAATAATAAACATCAGAAAGTTTACAGAATAAAAGAACTGTACCTGCTGATCCTAGAGGTGTACCGGGTACCCGGAACCGAAACAAGATCCGAAATTACCCGACCATTTTCTTGGACCCGGACCCGGAGCAGGACCCGATATTCTTAAAATTTCGGACCCGGACCTGGACCCGGACCCGATATTTTCAAGCCCCATAGACAGGGATATGCGGGGGGTATTACCCCTACCTAAAGTCCTAAAAATTGATTGCTTGTTGCCTAATTTTTAGACGAAGTGATTAGTGGAAATTTAGCTACACTACCCTCGCAAATTTTCAGCTTTACCCCTACCAGAAAAATCTGACCTTGGGGCCTCTGCCGATACATCTCTAGCTAATCAAACTCACCACAGAATACGAGTCTACTGTAAATCAAAATTGTGATAAAGCCAACTCGGAAACTGAATCAGATGGTATATAAATCTTGAATATTCATAGAATAAGGAAGCTACAGTTGCTGATCAAACTTCACCGAAAAATATTTTTATTGTAGATTCGAAATTTTGATACAATCGGCTAAGAATACGGATCAGATAGTGAACCTCGGATAGCCAAAAATACATAGAATGAGAAAATTTCACAGTCAGCTCAAAAATTGGATCAAACAATGAACCTCAGAAAATGAAATATTCACTATAAAGCAAAAACTGCATTTACTGATTTAAGTCTTTGAAACACAGATACTGTAAATTCAAAATTATGATACAGTCAAATCAGAAACTGGGTCAGATTAAATATTTTTTAGGATGAGAAAACTTTACTTGCTCATATTTCGACAAAAGAATAATTCTACGGAGGGTTCAAAATTTTGATTTAATGGGCCAGAAATTAAATGAAATTTTAGGCATCAGAAAGTTTACAGAATGAGAGAACTGATCAATTTCCACCTAAAAAATTAGTTTTTCTGTAGATACAGTCGGCTCAGAAATTTGATCTAAAAGAGATAGTGGAAAATTCATTGAAAAAAAATTACGATGAAACGACGAGATTATAGAAAATTCAAAATTGTCATACAATCGGTTCAGAAACTGACTCAAATAATGAAAGTTGGAGTTGAATATTCGTAAAATGAAGAAACTAGAATTGCTGATCAAATTTCAAATCAACCGTAGATTAAAAATTTTGAAAAAATCGGCTCATGAATGAGAAAATTGTAATTTCAGATCAAATCTCGGTCGAAAAAACTTTTACAGTAAATTCAAAATTCTGATGCAGTTGGTTTAGAAACTGCATCAAATAATAAGTTCATGGAAGTTGAATATTCATAGAATAGGAAAACTGCGCTTGTTGATCGAATTCGCCAAAATACGAGTCTACTCTAAGTTATAAATTTTGATACAATCGACTCAGAAAATAAATCAATTAGTGAATCTTACAAAGCTGATCAAATTTAACTTGAAATGAGAAAACTGCTCCTCCTGCCGATTAAAGTCGAATATGATTTCTGATACAGTCAACTCAAGGACCGGATCAAATGATGAATTTTACAAAGCCAAATATTCTTAAGATGGTAAAACTGGATCATATAATGAACATCAGAATCGTAGATATTCATATGAACCCTAACCTTGAATATCGTCGTTAAACGTACAGTATTTATTCTTGTACATTTCCAAAAATCTGAAAGCATTCGAGTTGCCAAAATCTTCGAATTGGATCAAACATTGCTGACCGAATCTGAAATTCAGACATCCAGATAAAAAAAAATATCATCACAAATTACTGAAGATAAGTAAAATTCACGACCTGAGAATCACGTATAGAAAATAATTTCAAAATTCTTACTTCAAAACGCATGCTTTCATGAAATTGTCGACAAATTTGTCATATTCTGCTCCACGAATACGTTTGTGCTTGATACCGGTATAATATTTATCTTGGAGTAAAGTCTGAAAAACCGGCATCACTGCATTCATTGATCAAATATCAAGGTGGTCATGAGTTTTTTTAACTTTTCCAAGATCTAGCAAAAAATTGTAACCTTTGTACATCTTAATCGAATAATGAATATGCAAATTAGTTTCGAGATACCCTCTAGCAAAAAATCTTACCTCGTTATCCGTACCAACGTCCAACAAAATGGGCAAACACCAACGAGGGTTGACCCGAGCCAGCGCCACGTACAAGGACAATTTTCCTATCGGGATACCCATTCCATAGGCGCCCAAATCGCCCAGTCCCAAAATTCTTTCGCCATCTGTCACGACGATAGCCTAGAAAGAAAAAAAAAGTTCAGGGTTTCAAAACTCCGGAATTTGATTTCGATAGGATCATGCATAAATTTAAAATTATGATCGTCTTTAAAAATCCAAAATTGGATACGATAAAAGTTTAAAGAAATCAGTTGTGGCTTCGGATCAACGGATACAAACCAGAATCGAAAATTGTCCCTCTGCAATTAACCTAACTTTTCAGATTAATTTTTGATCCGCGTTTATTAATTTGATATATCATGCATAAATTCTGGATCCTGATCAAATTAATATCAATGATGTTTTAAAATTAGACTCGGAAAATCCGGTGAACCTTTATTAATTCCGGATATATAACGACAATCGGATCAGGATCAAAACCTGACTTTCTGAATTGAACTGTCTTTTCGTTGAAATTTTAAACTAAAATTTTTGATGTCTAAAAATTGGATCAGAAAAATTTATGAAGCAATATCAATTACAGATTCGAATTAATGAATTCGAGCTAGGGTCGGATAAGAATCATAACTTAATCTTCCGGAATCAAGCCAACTTTTCGGAAAAATTTGGATCCATCTTGATTAATCTGTGATTTGAAAAACTATAAATAGAGTCGAGATCAGTGCAATCGAACTAAGATCAGATCAGAATCAAACATTTACCTCGAAAATGTCCAGGATCGAACTGACTTTTCAAAGAAAAATTTTGATCAATCCTAATTTGCATTTTGGATATCATGCGAAAATTTCGGATATCTAATTGAGATCAAAATTTCATGCCTCAAAATTTGATCAGGATAGATTATGAAGCTATATCAATTGCGAAAACGGATCAATGGATTCGAACTATAGTTGGATCACAATCAAAACTCGAATTTCCGGAATCAAGCTGAGTTTTCAGAAAAAATTTTCCAGATCCTGATCGAATTGAGCTCAAAATTTGATGCTTCAAGATTGGATGGATTTGAACAAGAGTCACATCGGACTGAAAATTTGAATTTCTTGATCAGGCTGATTTTTCAAAGAAAATTTGAATTAAAGCATCTTAATTAGCATCTGGGATATCATGCATAAATTCCAGATCATGATAAAACCGTCAGCAAGATATCAACTTGACGGTTTCTTCAATACAGAATGCGTGATCCTGGTTCTATGGTATTTGTTGACGTCATTTTCGAGGTGCAGAAATGATGTATGACGTCAGCAAGATCGAATTTCCCACGAGTACGGTAATATATTCATAATCTGGATTCTCTAGCATCTTGATGACGAGATTTATTTTTCACATCGCATCAAGATTGTCAATTCCTTTGATGCTTACTCTTATATCATTCTCCGGCCAATTGGACAAAATTTCGTAAATTCTTTCTACCGTATTATCGTAAATAGTGATGTAAATACCCCTGCAAAAAGATAACAATAAACCAACTAATTTACTGTATGTAAAATTTAACGCTCTACTTTGGGCGCCTAAAAATGAACCCGAATCTTTGACAGGCCAAGCCTACTGTAGGCGTATAGACGATCGGCATCAATTGTTCAACGTAATCGGTCAAAACCCGGTAGAATAATTTTTCGTTACGATCCTAATTGTACAAAATAAAAATACAGTAAACACGGAATTTAATCACGTGACCTTTTAAATATACGTACTTGCAAAGCGTTCAATTGAACGTAACGGGCCAAATCGTTGGGTTGCAATTCTAAATTTTTCATTACGCGTCCGATTTGATCTTCTATTGTGAGAACGGCCGGCGGCAATAGACCGTGGATGCCCAAAAGTTGACGTTCCTTCAAACTGAAGGCCATACCCTGGAATAAGGGATGGTTGAGTGTTTCTTCCACTGACTCTATGCAAAATCATAAGGCCCGGAAAAACTTTTTTCGAGAAATTGTCTAGAGTAGTAGTTGATCGTAATGAGCGAAATTTTACAGTATATAACTACAGTAATCTTGTGCGCATCAGAAATTGATTTTCCGAGTATGTCTACTTTGGATCAAAAATCGAAAATTTTGAAAAAGTGGGAAGCTTGAAAGGCTCATTGTTGGTCAAATAAATTGCTATAAACCTGAAAAATGATGTAATAGAGTCCAGGAAAATAAATCACTTGACAGTCACAGAAGATCGAAATTACAATCTTGCAAATCAATTTTTACAGAAAATTACGCCCTACTGAGAACAAAGGAAAAGTAGTAATCAAATTCATATTCAAACTAGAAGTCTCATCTTCCGAGAATAGAAATCAAAATTGCTAATTTCGTAAAGTTAATTCAATCTTGCGGATCAATTTTCACAGAGAAGCAAGTTCTAGTGAAAATTTTACGTTGATATTCAAACTATAGTGTCAACTTTAATATAAAAACAGTCCTCCTGAAAGCAAATCGAGTTGTTAGTTTTCAAGACTATGATTGAAAATCGTCGTGACTGTTAAAAGTGTTACTAACAAGATTTTCACATAGTGTAGAAAAATGTTACCTGAGAGTATGAGGAAAAAATCAAGTTGATATCCAAACTATACTGTCAATTTTCTACACTAAAAATTCAAAATCGTGGCAGCTCTTAAGAGTGTTACAAGTAAAGTTTTTGGATAATACAGAAAACTGTAAATGTCTGGTCTTGCAGATCAACTTTTACGGAAAAGCAGTCTTGATCGCTAGGGAGAAATCAAATTGATGAACTCACAATTCTCAACAGTTAAATTTAAAATCTTCGCGATTTTTAATTGAGTTGACTAATAAAGTTCCGCATGCTTTAGATAACTTCTCTTAAAGATCTACTTTCACAGAAAGATCTAAAAATATGCCCAATTTTCCACTGAAGGTCGTAATTTATGGTTTTCGCATACTGTACAAAATAGCCAAAGCATACTCCTGCAAGTCAACTTTCACAGAAAACCATCACTGAGAGTTTGTGAAAAAATCAAGTTAGTATTCAAAACATGCTCTCAGATTTCAACAAAATCCTACCCTGCGCTGTATTGACCTGCGCTCTAATGTCCCTGCGCTCTATTGTCCGGTCACGGTAGGATTTAATATCGCTGGGGTTATTTTGCTGATAAAGTTTTCGCATACGGTAGCCAAAACAGTTGACTCAACTCTTGCACCTCAATTTTTACAGAAAAGCAGCTCTTCTAAGGATCGCTAAGAAAATCAAGTTATAATTCAAAATTTTCTACAGTAAACTTCAAAATCGTTGCGACTCTTAACCGAGTTACTAATCATACTGTAAAATATTCTCTTGCAGATCATCCTTTACAGAAAAGCAGTCTTGTGAGCTAGGGAAACGATTAAATTGATGTTCTAACTGACCTATTCTCAATTTTCAACAGTAGAATTCAAAATCGTTGCGGCTCTTAATGGTGTTACTGATAAAGTTTTTGCCTAAAAACGTTTGATACCTGCAGATCAATTTTCAAGGAAAAACAGACCTTCTAACTGCTGTTGAAAAAAAATAATTTGATATTCAAATTAAACTCTCAGTTTTGTACGGAGGAATTCAAAACCATTGCGACTGTCAGAGTGTCATTGATAGTTACTTTCTACTATAAGAAACTTCTAAAGTTTAATCTTGCGGATCAACTTTCACAGAAACATAGCCCTCCAGATAAGTAGTAAAAATTAAGTTGACATTCAAACTATAATCTAAATTTCAGAAAATAAGACTAAAAATGGATTTTGGAAATTTGAAAATAGCTTCCGCAAATCGTGACTTATGTAATTCTATAATTCGCCAAAAAATCCAAAAGCTGGGTAACTTTGGGAAGTTTACCGTAAAATTTTTAGACTAGCTGAAATTTGTGGCTACTGTAGACTCCATTTCTGCCAAAAATTTACAAAAACATGATCGATTCGGAAACTTCATCGCAAAAATTTAACTACACCAAGTCCACAATAAAATGCGCAAAATTTCGCCTGAACATCAACTTCCCATTTTCACAAATCTTACTTTGTTCGTTTTGTTGTGGTTCAATAAATCGGCGCCCCTGATCCTCGGCCTCGTATCCGGATTGAAAAAATCCGGTCTACTGATCGCTTCTTGAGCCATCTTCAACAATTTTCCGCTCAAACCTGTGAAAAAAGTAATGCCTGATTATCAGAATAGAATACAAGAGAGAGAATTTGAGGTCAGCAAGGCGCGCATCAATTCCACGCAAATTTTGCACGTCTCCAAGTCTAAAAATAGATTTTGGATAGTTTTTCGTGCAGATTTTTCACACAGCCCACATTAGACGGGAAAAGCGTGAAAAAGACTGCTCAATAAAAAAAAAGTTACAGCTCAATGAAAACCTGTGAAAAAATCCAGGTATTACCACCACCACCAACATCATGTTCCACAGTCGCTGTAAAATTATAAACAAAAGAAGAAGACATTGAATATATTTGAAAACTTGTTACGAATAATAACGGCGATGATGTGAAAATTGTGCTATTTTTAGCAACAATTTTGACGAAAATGCAGCGAAATAGCACGCATACGGGGCAGACACGTGGAAAACGCCTGATGTAAAAAACCGGGTGTGAACTACGTGGGTGGTGTAATTTGACAGTTCGGATCAATCATGGAATTTCCATTTTTCAAAATAAGACTTTACATCATCTTATTGTGGTTACAGTAAATTGTCTTTAGCCTAGTTGATTTTCAGGAATCAGAAATGTACAAAAAATGTGATAAGCAATCACGAATACGGTTTTTACAAGAGTTGGGTGAATTTTACAACTTTTTAGTCAATGATTGCTCATTCTACTCAAAATACAGTCCAATGATGGTTACTGTAAGTTTTATGTTTGTAAATACAAAAATTGTACCTGAGGATCATCTTTCCCTAGAGTAAGAAGATTTCTTTAAAACAAACGAAGTGAAAAACATCTGTAGAGTTTGGAAAGTGAGCCGCAAGAACAAGACGCAGTCTGAAGCATGCAGTAGCTCACGGTCAAGATAGTTTACACTAAACAAATGATCATCATGCTCCCAACAGATCAGCAAACTTCAATTAGTTTACTGTAGTCAACAAAATTTTTGGTATCCTCAATTTCATTCTTGAAAATGTTCATCTTACTGGTTATAGTGAGAATGTTTCCAAAAAAGCATTACATTGGAAATTCCAATTAAAACCCAATTTTTGTGGAACTTGAAATCATGAAAGAGTCTGGAAGATTCCCAAAACTTCCACAGAGCATTCGATTACAAGAACATTTGTTTTGGTTGCTGCACTTTTCTGACCTTGTCGGCATATTATTCGTCAGGTTATGTCAAAGCAAAAATTAACTTTTTAGCTATAGTAAGCTATTCGGGATAAAACTTGAGAGTACATGATCTCAAAAGCAGCTTTTTATCAAGCATCTCATAGTACTGCCTCGGGTCATGCAAATCGGGAAATCCCATTTCTACACCCTTTGTGAGGCAACTGTCATTTAACATTCTAAAAATAGGGAGGCAAAAATATCCGGAATGACGTCAGCAGCACAGGTTCTAAAAATAGCTTAAAAAGCCTAAGTTCTACAGAATCTTTCAGGAAAACGTTTCACTTTACGAGAAACCCTGTTTGCTTCAATAAATGTGAAAAATGACGGCAAGAAAATGTCGTCTGAAATAGATAAGTCAGTAAAGGAAAAAAACAAACAGGAATTATTCGGGGTCGTGAAAAGTGAAGAGCTGATAAGTGAAACTTCGGATGTGCCTCCTACACTATTTGTTCAGCCGGGGATAAATAAACCAAAGTCCATTATCTCAAGTTCAATTTTTTGAAATTGCTTGTACAAAATCCAGTCTTTTTTCTTGTGAAAAAAACGTGTGATTGCACTTACCTTGAAATTTCTTCATCTTCTACAATAGTCCACAACGAAAAATGACCAAATTTGGGTGAAATTTGCAGCAAAACTTGCTTTTCTCGGTCTCTTACGAGAAAGCTATATTATCTAACAACGTTTTCTAGAGAAACTGAGCAGAAAATCTATATTTTTCTCGCAAAAGAAGACTTCTCCGCGCTGGCTGCTATAGGCAGAAAATAGGAAAAAATTTCTCGCCTAGAAGCAACAACCAGTTTGTGGTTAAAAAACCTGAGTTTTGTGCATTTTATGCTGTCAACAGCGTAAAAAACGCAAACTTTTGTGAATCCATTTTATTCAACATCATTTTCCTCTAGATTATAGTTCTACGTTATGACATATGCTATTTTTGTTGTTTTCCGATTGCAAACCCATTTTTTATGACATTTTTAAAATAGAGAATGAACGGGCGGGTTTTTGAAAAAACAACACAAATACTTACCACGAACTTTCGATCCGTTGCTCATTATTGATAAATTATCAATTAATGATGATCTAAATTTGGAGAATAGTGTAACGAATTTCATTTCTTTAGACTATTTCTCAAGAAAACTTTTCAAGAATGTATTTCTCATTCCAGAATATAGAATCTATAGAGAAGAATCGATTTTATGTACAACCAAAAAACCAGCATAGTCCTGACAGCTGACTATATGCTTGATTGGACGTGCTAATCTAGGAACAACTAAAAATCCAGCAAACTATGTTTATCCAGGAGGAGCTTTATCGATTTTTCGGGCCGCAAACATGAATAAATCGCCATAGAAACAAACAACAGGTGGTTGTTATTTATGCTACGCTTTTTTTTAAAGGTTGGTCGATAAGTTCGATACAATGAGTTTTACTGTAGTAGCTGCAGGCACCTATACACAGTAGTCTTCCGGTCTATATAGAAAAAGTAATCTGGAAAATGTGTACTCTCATAAAAGTGAATTTTCATCCTCATTTCTAGATCCGCAAGATGTCATTGACCCATTCCACTTTGAAAAAAAGGTTGTTTTTGCAGTTACCTTGAACATATATTTTTTGCAATAATTCTGAAAAAATAACAAACAATTTTGGATCTACGGTGAAAATTGCCGTTGTAAGAATCTTAGACTTTACAGATCTTACACACAGTAAGCTTTCATTATGAAAAGAAAGCCCGAAAATCAATCCATAGATTTGTTGTGCTGGAGAAAAAAGCAGCATCTGTGTTGAACAAAGAGATAGGTCAATTCAAATACCATAAGCCAATCAATCAAAATGTTACAAATATCAATCAATTCAGTGTCAATTTAAAAAAGTTGAAAAATTATTCCTGGATTGCTTAATGACTGATGATGATGCAACTTGCCGACGTCAAAACTTTGCCTTACTTCCAAAAGGTTTTCCAACTCAAAGATTAATATTCAAATTTTTAAAATGAACATACGGAGAACTGAAGTCAACAATGATGAAACTGTGCATATACATGTTGATGTTTGATGTATCAAATTTCCATGAAAATCGGTGTCATTTTTAACTGACATCGTGAATCATGCATTTTTGGGTTGCATGCATACATGAAAAAGGAAAATTCGAAACAACGCACACATGGTTCGAAGCAATCAAAATTCACCGACCTGTTGATTGAAAGTCGAACATATCCATCTGCGGCTTGGGTTCCGGTGCCGAAGAACCGTTTTTCGAGCCATTTTCGATTGACATATTATTTCGGAATAATCGATATAAATAAAAATTCGACTAAAAGCAACAATTTGACCACAATTTCTCTGAAATGACTGCAAGAAAGTAAATACGTTTGGAAAATGTATACCCACACAAAATGGGCCAAAGTAGTGAGAGATGTTTCGTACTGCATTTTTGTATTTGTTTGCTATGAATTATGAATGGGTGGGACACGTTATCACAGCTACTGCATAGAATGAGCATCGCCTATATCGAACTTTTGCACTTGCAGTCTTCTCGCGATTTAGAAGGATGAAAAACAAACGAAATCACAGGTGGCGCGACAGCGTCAACCTATAATATACTTGGCCCCCAAATTTCATGTCCCCCTCTAGAGCCAAAACGATAAGAGCTAGAACCTTCGGGTTTTTTGCATAATGTCGGGCATAGGGGCAAATTATGGGGTGCCTTTTGTCATTTCGCCTCCATCGCCTCCTTTTGTCATTTCGCCATTTCGTTCGGTGGAGCCCCAAAAACAGGTAAAAAACGCACTTTTTAAGGCCCCCCAGTTCCATCATGCCCAGCACCTCCATACTTCGGCCTAAGCATCTTCGGGGTTTAATCTCAAATGCGAATTTTTTTTTTAAATATGGCCTCAATTCAATTATATGGTTGTCCAAAGTCCCGGAAAACGCTAAATTCCCCAATTTTGTTATATAATACTTATGGGTTCAAAAAAATAATTTTTTGCAGCATAATGCACTACCAATTTTTTTGCAGTTTCAAATATACCTGTAGCCTTATTGGGATTTTTGGACTGCAAGGGTTTTCGACTATTGGGAATTTCATGAACACGGTCACTTTACACGAAAAATTATCCCGGGTGTAAACAAGCGTATTTCCGTGATTTTTCAGTGGAGGGAGTTTTCGACTGCGGGGAATTCTGTTGGGGTTGCCTCAGGTGCACGTGTTCAGCTTCCGGCGTTGGTGCGCAGGCGGTTGGACGCAGCGAAAAGTGGCGAAAAGAAAAAGAATATTTGCATAGATAAATGCTGCCACTGTTTCGCGTTTTTTATGTTTGTTTGTCAGTGTTAAAAAGATTATGTTTTTGGAGCGTCGCCGCCATCGCCTTAATTATAATATTTTTTGTTATTATTATTATTTTGCAGCGTCGCTCGTCGTCACCCAATACAAGTTGGGCCTCTAAGTTGTTTTGTTTTGTGAGTGCAGGGGAGGCTCTCATAAGTTAGGATTGGAGACTTGGGTAGGATCTCCTGAGGTACGTGCCAAGGTGTTCTGCCTGAGGTTTGGTGAAAGTTCTGGTGAGTATCTGGTGAAACGTCTGAGAGAGTTCTTAGTTTATTGTTTTTGATAGCCTGTGGTCAGAACGACTGTGTCTCACTTTGGCGCTCATCTCACTTTGGCGCCTATCTCACTTTGGCGCCCGTCTTACTTTGGCGCCTCGTCTCACTTTGGCGCCCAAGTTGTGTCTCAGTTTAGCGCCCATCTTACTTTGGCGCCCATCTCACTTTGGCGCCCGTCTCACTTTGGCGCCCGTATCACTTTGGCGCCCGTCCTACTTAGGTGCATTGTATGTCTAATAAATAAGCAATGTGTCTTCATCTATGCAAATTTTATGTGCAGTTTTACAAATGGCCATAAATAGCTCAGGCCACCCTGAATAGCTCTCTCTCTCTCTCTCTAAATGGTGGAAAATAAAATGATCAGTTATCCTGCTAAACTTCACTTAATAAAAACACTTTTCATAAAACTAAAATAGCTGATTTCGAGGAAGCCCGCTTTATCCTATCTTTGCATGGTCAAATGTTAATTTTTGTTTGTGAAAGTAGAGTTAATCCGGATCATTTTTATTTGCTCAAAAAGAAAAAAGTGAAACGATTAGCCATCGTTGGTGAAGTCATGTACTTCGAATGCATTTCTTGGAACAGTCATGGGGATCCCATGGGTCATGCTACAGTTCATGAGCGCAGGATGCAATTAAATCCGGATCACGGTCACAATCCACTTTGCGTGCCTCTTACCCTGTCCGAAATTGAAGCTAAGCATATCAAACGTGAAATGATTTTTTTTCCTAATTTTTCGCTAATTTTTATTACCTTGCGAATTTTATGCGAAATCCAATAATTTACAATGTTCTGAGGGAAAATTAGCAATTTACATAATGCAATATGAAAATAGCCTTCGTCTATTTTTGGGAAATGGGATTCGACAATTTTGAGGAATAGGAACTTTCAAGAAAAAGCTTTGAAGCATTCTTCGGGGAAAGAGGAATTTCGGGGAAACTGGACCATAATGGGGATTCACCCAAATAAATTATCAGCATGAATGCCGAAAAGTAGACTACGATATGTGAGATGGGCGCCAAAGTGGGACAGGCGCCAAAGTGAGACGGACGCCAATTTGAGACAGACGCCAAGTTAGGACATCCAAGAAAAGTCATTATTAAACAATGGGCGCCAAAGTGAGACGGGCGCCAAAGTAAGTCAGCAGTCTCACTTTGGCGCCTACAATGTTGGATGCCAAAGTGAGACGGGCGCCAAAGTGAGATGAGCGCCAAAGTGAGACAGGCGCCAAAGTGAGACGGGCGCCAAAATGAGACTGTACCGGTCAGAACTGTTGCAACTTCCTTTGTCTAAACCCAAAGGCCAGTTACAGCATCTTTAACCCACAGCAGCCTAACAATTCAATAGACGTCCTCACTTTACACAAATAAATTATCCACGGTGTAAACAAGCGTACTGCCGTAATTTTCTTATGGAGGGGATTTTCGACAACAAGGAATTCAATGAATGTGATTACTTTACACCAAAAATTACCCTGTGTGTAAACAAACGTATTTTCGTGATTTCCCGGTGGGCAGGCTTTTTGATCACGGAGAATTTGATGAATGCGATCATCTTACAAAAAAACTATTGTGGGTGTAAACAGGCGTATTTTCGTGATTTTTATGGAAGGGGTTTTTGACTATGGGGAATTCAATGGATTTGTCACTTTACACAAAAAAATTATTCCGGATTCAACCAAGCCTGTTTTCGTGAGTTTTTTGTGGGAGGGGTTTTCGACCACTGGGAATTTAATGAAAGTGATCACTTTACGCATTAATTCATATTCAGTGTAAACAAATGTATTTCTGCGATTTTTGAGGGAAGATGTTTCTGACCTCGGGAAATTCAATGGACTGAGTCAGTTTACACAAAAAAAGTCATTTGTGTAAACAAAGGTATTTCTGCGATTTTTTGGGTTGAAGGATTTTAAACCATGAGGAATTCAATAGATATGGTCACCTTTCAGTATCTTTACAACGTTTTTTAAGTACTATGCGATTTACACATCCTTTACTTTTGCCGCAGGTGAGAATTCGTTGCTTGAAGTTTTTTGAAGTGCAGATGACCAAATTTAAAACTTCAATGTGCTTCTATGAAAGTTTTCGTGCATGGTTGAGGCCCACTAAAAAGAGCTGAACTAGTTTATTAGAAAATGCCCCGATGGGGCAGAAAAAAGGAGAATATACTTGCTTCGATATTTGCCATGCTAGAAAAAGAAGTGGACTAGATTTTTGAGAACTTGGGTCAAAGTTGAAAAAAATTCACTTCCTTTATATTGGATTTTCATCCTTTCTCAAAAAAATTGTCTATGTCTGGGAAAAAATATATTCTGCAGCTGAGTGCATCAACACACTTTCGAACCAAGCATGTGCATCTCTGAAATTTTTAGGAGGGTACAGGCGTAGGGTATAGGCGTGTGTACAGGCCTATTTTGGCATTTTGTGGGACAAAAAATTCAAAAAAAATTGACCAAAAAATTTTTTGCATAACAAATTTTCCAGTTTCAAAATCCTTGTGGAAGTTTATACCCCCATGTCCCCTCTCACACACGTTTGCTTCCAACTGTGTTGAACACTTTTACTGAATTTGGTGTCAACAAAAGGAATGTACTGAGGGAACGTGGCACATAAAATCCCGTTCAGCTTTTTTAGAAAAAAGAGATACAGCACAAAGTCTTCTAAGAACTAAATTGATTGTGCAAGATACGTTTCATTCACTCATTTTATATAACATATCATATAGAATTCACTCCGTAAGTTCTACTGATTACAAGCTACAAACAAATTTATTCTCTTCTGTTTAACTATTGAACAAAATAGCATCATTCACAGTTTTTGGATTTAAACTGAAATTTGCAGAAAGAGCGCTTTTTGCTGGATTGCAAATGGAAAGCAATTTCACCCACCTTTGTCGATCCAATCTTGCTTTCAAAAAAGTCGTACTGTTGCCGTGGGAGTGCGAGTAGAGTCTGGGAGAACAGGATATGGGATTTGGCGCACACCCCTAATATATGCACGGCTGAATCCCATTTATAGATCAGTGCCCAATGACTGTAACCAAATCCCAGTTGCACTAAACAGGTCTGAGCTCAAGCTCAAGGTAATCTCGAACAAAAAGGCCACTCCGTTTGATCTCAAGTTCGGTATAATTTGAATGTCATCCGGATCATAACGAGCTCAACGTCGAGATTATCCCCAGCTCGAGCTGTCGGGTTGCACTAACATTTTCGCATAATTTTCTTATCTCTAAAGCAAATAAATATGAAAATGTCTGCAATTCCCAAACTCGAACTTAAACCTCAATAATCCTGAAGTGAATATTGTTTTGTGCACTGGAGGAAAATAATTTGGACATTGTGAATAGCTTAAACTCAGGATCATCAATTTAATCCCGATGTTGAGATTATCCTCATGTTGGGTTAGTGCAACGAATCTCAGGTTCCTTCCTCAGGTTCCTCTATATGACTATAATATGCCTCCCTCACTATTTTTCAGCTAGTGTGA
>CAWUHX010000311.1:0-65749 GCA_963922205.1 Romanomermis culicivorax | reverse complement strand
ATTATGGATTTTTCAGAATGTAGGATGAATTTTTTCCGTATGTGGTATACATGCACGTGGAGGGGAGTTTGAGGCTATTGACTCCCCAGCAGATCTGACCCTCCTGCAATGATTGAGAAGATATCGAACTAAAAAATGATCAAGAGAGGAGAGAAAGTCATCATGAATGGAAATGATAACCGTTAGTTTAAACGATCTCTCCAAACGAAGCACACTTGATTCAAAGAAGTAGCGTTAAAACTTTTAAAAATGCTGCCCAAGCAAATAATTTCATACATTTGGCTAATTAGGTTGAAAAACATGCTGCCTGGATGCTGGAAAAACATGCTGCTTGTACTGGCTGACTCCCCACAGAATTTCCATGTTGTGCATGTAATATTAAGAGGCATGACAAAATAATACTTGAAAAGTGTCACAATTCACAATTCATGTCAAACATATGATTGAACTACAAATACAGATGTTATAGTATGCATCAATATGTTATAGCAACAATATATTACAGCTTTATAACACATGAGTTGTTCGGAAATTCGGTTTCAGTTGAACTTTGACAGCGGTACCGCGCGGCACCGCAAAAATTGGAAAAATCTATTCATACTTTCCAGCCGGCACTGGCCAGCGCCGCTTTTTAGTATGAATTAGGACAACTGGCGCCGCGCGGTACTTCGCGGCGAAGATTGGCAGGGCCTTAAGGCCGATGGTATTGCCCTCCGAACATCAGTTGATACTACCAATCGGACGGTCGATGCTACCAATGGGCGGCCGACGCATCGACAAGATCAATTTTCGATCATTTTCTAATTGAGAGAAAGTAGGAGCAGTTCTTGAGATTGAGAAAAAACACTAAATTCTAAAAATACATTTTTTCAACAACCTAGAAGAGCATATCATCTTGACTATAATTCATACATGTAATTGGGGGGGAAATGCTATGGGAACCCGCCCACATCCCGAAATCGTCGGCCATATCGCTAGCCATTGGGTGAGTGTCCCCCAAGGATTTTCCAATCCTATGGCTAGCCATATGGTAGCCACAGGAACCCCCATACTTTTGGTTGGAAAAATACTGAAAAATGTTAATTTTTTAATAGAAAATGTCAATTTTTGAACAAAAAATGATCAAAAATGTGAATTTTCTGGGCGCTTTGCGCCATGAATACATTTTTTCAGTCTTTTTAGAAATAAATTATCATTTCTTGAACTATTTTTCGGACTTTTTTCCTGAAAAAAATCGATTTTTTTTCTTGAGATACTGCTCCCCACAAAATTTTGGGAATTACTGACCCCCGGCCCAAAAAAAGTCGTCCAACCCCCCCCCCCCAGATCTTGGGGCCCCGTTATATGTATGCTCTAATTCCAGATATTTTCTGATCTATTCTCAATGATCGTACATCATTAGATTTCTTTTTTTTGCCTTCTTTGTTTCTTCCTCATTTCCCATTTAATTTCTGAATACAGCAGTGGTACTTAAGAGTCATTTCAAATGTCATTCCCACTAAAAAATTAAATAATAAACAAGCATGTAATATAGCTAGTATATGCTTGTGTTACACTTTATGACCGGAGCATAATTTCTTGCCCCTGACCCGGTATGCTATGAATCGGGTCAGAGGTCTCTTACCCGAACCCGTGATCCAACTCGGTATTTTTACTGCCTGACCTGACCCGATACATCCCTAGTAGCCACCGGAACCCCGATGCCTCTGGTCGGAAAAAAGTAAAAATGTCAACATTCTGATGACATTTTTACTTTTTTCCGATGAATATATTTTCACAATTTTTTAGAGAGAAATTGCTATATTTTGGACTTTATTAGCGAAAAGTTCGAAATTTTTTCTCTCTGAGAGATCGTCCCCCACCCAAAAATGCTTGGACAATCGACGACTCTCCTGCCAGAAAAAATGCATTTGATCCCCCTCCCCCAAAACATCGGAACTCCGTTATATGTATGTTTATGGACCCTCCTATCTCTTATTTGTGTGTCAAACTATTTGCTAGAATTTTTTGCACCTTGCAGTAGAGCGCAGCAGACACTTTTGGTCATTATGGCTGATTCCCGACTCGACGATGATCCGATCCATAAACCCGGTACCCGGATGAGACAAGAGCCGTATTTGTGCGTATGCTCCTGAACGCCCGACGTCCAATGCGCGGTCAGTGTCCCTAGCACCGTTCGTACGACATCCTGGTTGGCTAGTAGTAGATAGATTTTATCGGGCCGCCGGAATGTCAGAGCGAAATACCCAAAATCGGAAGATCGGCTAGGTAAAGCGGAATATGAGCCGCCCATCCAGGACGATGGGACTAATCAGTCTGAAATTTTGATTTATCCATAAAAAAGTAGAAAATGTAGCAATAAACAACAAAGTGGAAGTGAAATAATAGCACAGTAGAAAAAACAAGATAAAAAGAAGAAATATAAGGAAGAACACTAAAATAAAATGCAATACAAAAATAAAACAGCGAAAAAACAAGCAAAATACAGTAAAAAAGAAAAAAGTGAAGAAAGAAATAGTTAATATTATAAAAACATGCGAAGACTATAAAAACCACGATAAGGAACAAAGTCGAAGTGAAACATACAATACAGTAAAATATTAAAGAAAATGAAAAAAAACAGAGAAGTGCGATAAAAGCAAAGACAGAACAAACAAATTGAAAGAGACGCAGACAATAAAACTAAAAACTGAGCACATATGGAACAAACAAAAACTTTAAAAAAATCTCAATACAGAAAAAGACTAGAAAATTAAAAAAACAGTCGTGATAGATGCAAACAATAAACAAAAATAGGAATGCAAACAATGGAACAAATATTAACATACAAAAATAACCATACAAAAACAACGCATGATATAAATAAGAAAGTGGAAAAGTCACAAGACAACGAAAAAACACAAAAGAAAGTGGAACAAATAAAAAGAACAAATCAGAAAATACAGTAAAAACAGAGTACAATAAAAGAAAAGAAGCATTCTAAAGCAAAGAAAAACGAAAAAATTGAATAAGTCATTCGACAACAAAACACAAAATGAATCCAGGAAAACAGAAACACCACAACAAAATATAATAAATAATAAAAATCGAATAAAGTAACACAAAAAAACGAACAATGAAAAAAGAGAATGAATCAAATTAGAATTAAGCAGAAAATTATAAGTTTAAAAAACACAACAAACAAAAATACAACTAGAATAAAACGCGACACAGAACATACTGAAAGAGAAAAAAACAAGAATTAGATCAGTTAATATAACACATCATATTCTGACATTATCGAACTGTCGCGAATAAGGTTACATTAAATGCATATACGACAATATTTTCCTAGAGCGAGAACGAGTGGTTTGTTGGAAAAATCGTAATTACGACCAGTTTTGTTTCTCAGCAAAGGAAGGAAATATTGGTTGGCCAATCAATAAAACATTAAAAAATAGCTCGGCCAAAAAATTCTAGGATTTGCTCCCCGATCATTTTTTTCATAGTGCGTAATTTCGTAGGCAACAAATGGGCTCCGATGCATACATGCAATTCTACAGGGTTTGCCAATCATATGGCCAGCCATATCGTAGCCATAGGGACCATACATACACGTGGGAGGGGGGGGGGTTTGGGGGTTTTGACACCCAGCAGATTTTACCACCCAGAAATAATTGAGAAAATGACGAAGAAAAGTGAGCAAGAGGGAAGAGAAAGTTGTCATAAAATTTGAAATGATGCTGTACTTTAACAATTTTCCTACACAAAGCATACCCGATTCCAAAGAAGCAACATTAAAACTTAAAAGTACCGTTTAAGCAAATATTTTCACATATCTGACCAATATAGGTTGAAAAATATACTGTTTGGATGCCAAAAAAGAACTTTCTTTTTGTTATCAAGAACAAAAAAAATTTCTATCCCACCCCCTGCCCTGGCTAGCCCCATACTTTTGGTGCATATTTTTCAACAAAAAAGGTCAAAGATATCAATTTCCTCGGGGCTTCGCACCATGAATACATTTTTACCGGTTTTTTTAAACGAAAATTCCTATTTTTCTCAACCATTTTTCCGACTTTTTTGGCGAAAAAATCATTTTTTTCAGTGGGGATTGGTGACCCCAGGCCCAAAACAGTAGCCGGACATCCACGCCCAGACCTCGGGGCTCTTTTACAGATACGGCTAGATAAAAAAATTTCCAAATAGATTGTACAGTATGGTACAATAAACAATACAGTAACAGTACTCGGTGCAGTATTCCCGAAGCACCTTTCGAGTGTCAAACTTATGTTTTCAACTATTATAAATTATATAGAAAAAAAGGTGGTAAAAAAGTGGAAAAATAGACAGTGAGAGCTGAAATAAGGCGGTGAGCATTGGTTGACATAAAAAGTCTTAAATTGATTCTGATCTACATATTTCCCAGGGTCCGGAAATATCAGGCCCAGCTCGACCCGTTACATGTATTTCTCAAGCTCAGCCTGGCCCAGCCAGCTAGACATTCTCACTAAGCCGGCTCAGCCCTTTCCATTGAGGAGAAAACGAAACTCTGCCTTTGGAGACTTTATTTTGCATACTACATGAACTGTTTTTGTATTCTTATCAACCTATATCAACGAATATACGTTATAAAACCATGCTATCTTCATTTCTTGTGAATAAATATCGTAACGACAATCACTTTCAGTTGTAATGAAGCAACAACATAGTGCTCACTCCATCACTGAACTTTTATTTTGAAATAATCACTTTAACGGTTGGAGTTTCAGCAAACGCAGCGTTACTATAGTCTGTTTTTCTTAAAATGCTTCGAAATAATGAAAGTGGAAAGCAAGTAGTATTTCAGATTTTTGCGGTTTTCTGACAAACAAAATACCATATAGGACTGGAAATTTGTGAGCATACTGACCTAACCTTCAGCGATTTTTCCAGTGAAAGATTTTACAGTAAAAGCTTTATGTAAACGATTTTGACGACAGTACTGATTTGTGTCACTTTTCTATTTGGAAGCATTTTATAAAAAACAGACAATAGTGATTAGGAATTCAATTTTAATGATCTTCAGATAGTTCAAAGTTGTAATCCTCATGGTCTGTATGAGGAAAGAAAAAATCATTGAATAGAGTCAATGAGCCTTCCATAAATTGAATAAAATTTTGGCTGTGACCTCGCTGCATCGATCATTTTGAAATGATGGAATCTGCACTTGATGCAGGCATAGGCAGTAAATCTCGCGCCAAGTAAGACAAACGTGGAAAAATCTTGCAATTAACTTTCCACCATTTTCTAAAATAATATTATGAACATTTCCAACACATAGAAAATTATCCAATTCATCAGAACTTATTCTATTTATACTATAGTCCATTTATCTTGAAATGATTGATGAGTGGTCACAGTTTCAGCAGATGCAGACCTCGCTAGAGACTACGAAATCAACTGTTGCTAAATAAGTTTTCATTATGAGGGAGAAAGTTATCGAATGGGGTTAATGAGTCTTCCTTAATTTTGAATAGAATTTTCACTGTGACCTCGCTGCATTAACCCTAAAATGTATGTACAGTCAAGATGTAGTAATGAATCGTCAGAAAAATGAGGATATTTTGATGACTTTTGGATATTTTTCAAAACGGTTTGTTGCACTGAATTCTGCTGTCGAGTTCAAATCGAATGATATGTCTAACCTCATAGTTCGAGGGAAAATTTCCTAGGTTATAAGGCTTCCCATGCAATCGGACTAAACTATACCCACACGTAGATCCTACTAACCTGGATGCAACGGGTAGTGAATTTCCATTTTTTTGGATTCGCATTCGAGTTTGGGTTTTGGGTTCGGGTACAGGTGTTGGTCCTAAATTTACTTGCGTTTGGGTTTGGGCTGCTTTCGCTGTACCAATTGCCAGACGCAGGGCACTCAAAATTGAGATCAAACAAATGGTGAATATGACATTTGGGAACAAGTCAATGGCTCTAGCCCTTGGGCATTGAATCTAGTAATGGTCTTCAAATTCGACAGAAAGGTTCAAATTACAATTGACCATTGATCAAACTTGTTATTCCCAATTAACATCTGTTACCACCAATTTCCGATTTGTATTTGTAATTGTAAGGCCCAACAATATTTTAGAAACTTGGCTAATCAAAAGGGAATTGGCCCCAATGATGATTACACCTAACGCTTTGTACCAGCATAAATGTTTGCCACACAAATTTTATTGAGAAGCGACGGATGCATCTTGTCACGTGCCGATCAATTTTGCCCAACATCATGTGATTCACATCATGCCGATACTTTATGTTTTTCGCCACTTTTTGTTTAACAGTCACTTACTCTTATTTTTGCGTTTCGTTCATTATATTTTACATGCATTTTTGTGTTTCGTTTTTGTTTCATTTTGTGCTTTCATTTCCATTGCGTTTTGTTTGTTTTCCGTTGCTCATGTAGACTACAGTATGTAACCCGTTAGTTAGAATTTTCGCCAAGATAAGCTCTACGAGCTCATGGCCATAATTGGAGCATTACGTGCACCTCTTACCAGTAAGAACTAGCGACATTTCGCGATGCGAAACGACTAGTTTGGAGATTCTCTCTAAAAGACATTCATATGTTTAGCATGGAGAGTGAAACTCGCCCCAATGCTTAAGGTATTCGAACTGGAAAATGTCTATGTGACCATATGCATCTTTTGCAGCAATTTCCGCTGCAGATGTTAGCTTGGGTGTTGTTAGCTCCGCCCAGGGCATACTGTAGGTCTACGAGGCCCTTTAAAAGGGCCTGTTTCATTAGTTTTGTACTCATTTTTGGGTTTACATCGTTTTTCCTTGCATTTAGCTCTTGCATCTTGCCTCCGTCGACTTTTTATATCACTTTACATATATTGCATCCTCCACCTATATATTTGAATAAATTTGCATACAACTTTTGTCCATCACTGCATTCGCCACCTGCATTCCTACATAGGATATACGTCGCCCTTCTCGCCTAGTACCTGCCCATCGCTCCATTAGTGGACCACTTGCATCGCCTGCCGACCGGTTTTACAGTACACCCTATGCCGAACCTGAACCGGACCACCATCACGGCCATTCCCGTCGTCCCAAGATCCGTGAACCTGTGAACCCCTCGCCCCGCACGGAGTTGTAGTTGAGAAAAGGACTAGGTAAGTCTTCTCAGGGGTTATTGTTATTGAGGGTGTATTTGTGGGAACCCTTTCCTAAGTCGGTTTTCCCTTGAGAATCCCCTCAGTTAGAGCAGCCCTCGTACTTCTGGGGTTAGGGCCAAAAAGGGGATTTAGGTTTACAATCCGGCCCCCACAGTAGGTCATTCCACGAGTGACCTTGTTCCCCGTTCTCACTGAATGGGAGCAGGGATTGCCACCCCTGATCTGACGGTGTTGTCCACTATTCTACAGCAGAACCCAAGGACAGTACTGAGATACCCTGTAGGCTCTCCTACAGTCAGTACCAGCTGGGTTAGGTTCCCGAACTGAATACCAACTGGAGCTACCTGAGGGGGTCACAGCATGCCACTCACAGTGACATGGCCGTATTTTATCAATATGGCATGGGTTTTTCCCATCAATGTGATTGGCCACAAATCTACTTAATGTGACATGGCTCCCAAATTCAGTTAATGTGACAATCTTGTATCTTGATGATATTTTAGTGTTTGGCTCTAGGACAGGTCAACACAACAAACATTTCTGACTTATTTAAATGGAAACATCCAATGAAAAGAAGATATACTTGAAAATAGAGTAAAAAGGCCCATTTATACTCCATGTGAGCGCCTGGCGCAGCATGCGAGCACGCAAAAAGTGTAAACGTAAAAAATTAGCTCGGGCATAGCACAAAAATCGAGGGCGTACGTGTAAAAGCGCGATCGATCGATCGCAAACAAATAGAACATGTTTTTCCAACCCGAGAAACTACAATATATGTTGAATCGTGCAGTGCTTTTTTCCAGTTTTCCAGTTCCAACCCAGTCCCTGCCTGCCCTTCGTCTAATATACTGGACTTGAGATTTATATTCGAGCTGAAAAAATGCGTCATGCGAATAAACAATATTCACTTAAAACCTACTTCGGCGAGGCGGTACCGAAAAAATCGGTTTTTAGCTTTTTGACACAATCTCCATAAAAAAATTTCCCTAAACTTTTTACACAGAATTGCGTGAGTAAAAAAAAATTTCTACACGAGTCCAAAAAGTTCACAGAAAACGAGTTTTAAAAAAGACTGCTTGGAAACTCTGGCTTGTCCCGTCTACAATTAAAAAATACGTATCACAGTACAGTATGTATGGTTCTTCAGATTAATAAGTTAATCTTTCGTCAATAAGAAGGAACAACATACAATGCTTGTGTTTTTGTTCTAAATGCTCTCGCTGCCCAAGCGAAAGCTTTAGAAAAGCAGGCTCAGGCTTCTGGCACTTCTATAATTCTTTACTCAAAGACGAATTTTATAATAAAAATATAAAAAAGCTGATAGAGGAAACTGTGTGAAATTAGCAAACTGGATCCAGTAAAAGCATAGGAATATGTAAAATACAAAATACGAAGTCACGCAATAAAATATTGCAAAGAATTAACAAAATCTGAAAGAAATAGAGAAAAAGAGCTACAAAAAGAGTTACAGAATTTGGAGGCTAACTTAGAAAACAACAATCAAAAAGAAAATTTGGACAGTTATACAGAGTTAAAAGAACAACGAAAAAATCTTACACAGGAAAAAAATTCATAATGGAAAGAGCGAAAACAATATGGCATTTATATGGTGAAAAACCATACAAATATTTTCTTTATATGGAAAAGAGAAATTATAATGGGAAAAAGATCAGAATCAGGTATTGAAGTAAGCAAACCAGAAGATATTTTAGAAGAAATTTATAAATACTATAACTCTCTATATGGAAAAAATCCATCATCAGAAACTCTTTAAAAAAATAAAACTTTCTCATCTTATCAAAAATATCAGAGGAACAGAGAGTATCCTAGAAAAAGACCCCATAATACAAGAATATAAAATTGCTTTATAAAATATGAAAAATAACAAATCTCCAGGCGATGATGGTTTTACAGTAGCATTCTGCAAGACGTACTGGGACACAATAGAAAACCCGTTGGTTAAAAGCTTCAATTTTTCAGTACGGAATAATCAACTCAGTGATTCACGAAAGAGAAATATCATAACACTGATTCCCAAACCAAATAAGGACCCCAATAAATTACAGACCTGGGGACCCATATCGCTTATGAATGTAGATTACAAAACATTGGCAAAAGCCCTAGCAGAAGGACTAAAAACTAACTTGGAGTATAATAAATGAAGACGAGAAAAGTTTTGTTCCCGGAAGGTATATTGGAGGAAGCATACGATACCTGTTGGATATAATTGAATATTACGAGAGTAAAGAGGAATCGGGATTCTTAATTTCATTAGATATAGAAAAAGCCTTTGACTCATTAGACCGAGATTTTATGATTAATGCATTAAAAATTTTCAACTTTGGAGAAAATTTTACTACTTGGATCAAAACTCTCCATGACAAATCTGAAGCAGTAGTTCAAAATGCTGGTTTCTGTACCAAATGTTTTGAAATCCAAGCAGGAGTCAGGCAAGGTTGCCCAATATCTTCATACCTATTCATTTCTTCAATGGAATTAATGGCACACATGCTTAGAAGTTGGGGAAGTTATCAGGGACTAAAGATTGGAGCTCAGATACACGAAGTCTGCATGTATGCTGATGATACAACTATTTTAGCTAAGGATGAAGAGGATTATGAACATGCTTTAAGTATTATTCAGGAATTCTCAAAACTTTCTGGCCTTAAAATAAATGTTAACAAAACCCAAATACTGGGACTTGGACAAAATAAAAACAAAAACGGTAAGATAAATGGAAGGCAAATTGTGAACTCAATAAAAATTCTAGGAATAAATTTTTCATACAATAAAAAAGAAATGTATAATGAGAATATCGGAAAAAAGTTGAAAAATGTAAACAAATGTGCAAATTATGGCAATCTAGAAACCTGATCATGTACGGGAAAGTGGCCGTATGGAATTATATCATAACTCCTAAAATCATGTACAGCCTTATAAATCTTACAACCGAACAAAAAACAGTAAAAAACTTAAATGCCATGCTAACACACTTCTTGTGGAATGACCATAAATCAAAAATCAGAAAAAATGTCTTAATTCAGGATTATTACAAAGGAGGGATAAAAGCTCCAGACATTGAAATTATGATTAAAACGTAAGCAAAATGGTTACTCAGATTGATTGAACCAGGAAAACGGAGTGAAGTGGCACTTCAAGCACTACAAGGAAAAGGAGGATTTACCAAATTAATTAATGATAATTTCTCACAGAAAACATTAAGGGTGAAACTCACCCCATTTTACACAGAAATAATAGAACAGATCGAAGCAATCCCCTCAAATAACATTTATAAAATAATCACCCCCTACCCAAGTCATGGCGCAGAGAATAAATAACAATACTTACATCCTGAGTGGAAAAAAGCAAAATATTCTTGAATGCCCTGACTGATACAAAATTCAATTTCATTTTTCACTGGTTCAGAAATGATTGGACGCTGAAAAGCTGGGAAGAGCTCAGAAATGAAAATTGTGAAATACTATGGTTTGATTATTGTAAGGTCATGCGATCCCACATGAGTGGAAAACTCTTGCCAAGATGCATCATCATCCGAAAACAGGAAATGAATTTGAACAACAAAATTTTGAGATTCAACAAATCGAAAATTTGAAGGAACACTTGAAAAAAACAAAATTAGATATCCATAGGGACAAGAAAATGGCAAACAAGGCTAAATATAAACTACGATACCTTCTGTAATTCTTGGAACAAACTTTATGAAATTGGAATAAATAATAAACACAGAGAAATACTGTATAAAATTTTTAACAATACAATAATTACCCCACAGCTATTAGTCAAATAAATTAAATCCTCAAGTGCTTGTTACCAATGTATCCGGATAGATGATACGATTCACACATTCTGAGAATGTCAACAGGAATGTCAGGAATGTCAACTGCTTGCTTCATAATTCAAATTTTCTAATCTTTCGACTCAATATGCCATAAAATCCCATTCGATTGACGATGCTTGCCGCGTTTGATTCATTCTTGACAAATAGTCCACAAGTATTTACTGATTCTAAGATTGTCGGCCAAGATGGAACCGTACTGTTGACTGGATATGCGATATTTTAAATCCGTCCAGTGTTTTTTTGTTTGTGCCGACTGCCCACGGTTTTTTCCCTCAATCCACCATTTTTGAGGAGTTTTTTTTTTAAATCGAGGAAAATTTTTTTGTACTTAGGCATCAATTTGAGGAAAATTATTTTCAAGGTTTCCTGTTCGGAGGTGCATCTTACGCGTTATAAAATTGAAAATTGTTGAAATTTTCCGGCGCTTCGTGCAGGCCCGTATTTATTTACTGGGAGAGAAGCATACCTGTAATCGGGGGGGGGGAGGTTTTGGGGATTCCCCCAACCTGGCGAACCATATACCCAACCCCCCCTCAGTTTGGGAAAAATTGGCAAAAAAGTGTATGTTTTTTTGCCTTGGCCTTTTTTGGGAAAAATTTCGACTTTTTTCGACCCCTCCCCCAAAATTTCGGATTTACCCCGCCCCCAACTGGTCGGACCTCTTACAGGTATGAAGGGAAGAGAGGAAATTCCCCCCTAAATTTTTTTTTGAATAAAATTTTTACATTGTACTTACATCACAATTCCAATTTAAGTTATATTTACATACTTTTCGTCAAACATAGAATTTAGATACAATTCCAAGCATACCTGTACTTGGGGGGGGGTTGGGGGGGGCGCCCCCAACTTGGCCAACCCAGTACCCAAAATCATTACCCACCCCCCAACCCCTCCCCCCAGTTGGGAAAAAATTAAAAAAATTTGCCAAAAAGTATGTTTTTTGGCCTTTTTTGGGAAAAATTTCGACTTTTTCCTACCCCCCCCCCCCAAATTTCGGATTTACTCCCCCTCCCAACTGGTCGGAGGTCTTACAGGTATGATACCTGTACTTGGGGGGGGGGGCGTTCTTCTATTTTGAGCACCGTTTTTTTCCTCGAAGATTTTTTCCAAATAAAAACCCGACCCAAAATTTTTTTCCTCATTTTCAAACAATTTTCCACATTTTTAACGGACGCTTTTTTAGGAATTTTAGGAGCATACTGGAGCATTTTGATGCTTTTGGAGTCAGTATGCAAAAATGAGGAAATAATCGAAAAAATTCTGGTCACGTTAGTCAAATTGAGCTGATGAAGAACATACCTGTAATTGGGGGGACCCTCTACCCACCCCCCCCCCCCAAACTTGGAAAATTAGAAAGAATTGGTAAAAAGATGCCTTTTTGCGAAAATTTTCGAATTTTCTCGACTCCCCCTCAAAGTTTGGGTTTACCCCCCCCCCCAGCTGGTCGTACCTCTTACATGTATTGTGTTCTGCTGGAGCAGAGAAAGCATGTTAACGATAGAGTTCTCATGAATTTATCCTCTATTTTTGGATTTTTACTTTCTAAAATGCTGGAAAATGATTCCTTACAACGTTAAGAAATGAATTAAAATCAAACTGATGAAGCGTGATTGGTTCCTCATTCGGGCGCAAAGCGCCGGAAAAATTTTCGAGTTTTTATATTCTAAAACGCTGGAAAATATATGTCTCTCGCTCCAACAGATATTCGTGAATAGAAGTTCTTAAATCAGAGTCTAGAATGATGTCTTCAATTTCTATTTTCAATAAACGCAAAAGTAAATGTTGCAAGCGTTTGAAAAGTTCCGAGCATCGAGAGAAAACATTGAGAGAATTGATGAAAAATCTATTTTTGGCGATATACTGACTGTTAACGATCAGGAAATGAGACGATCAGGCCTGGAAATTCAGGCCGGAAAATTTTGAGATTTTTACTTTTTGAAGTCCACCAAAACGCGTCTTTTCGGTTTTAAAATCCCCAAGATTTTTTCCACAATGAGAACTATACCCACATTTTTTTCCTCATTTCCAAATATTTTTCCTCTAAAAACCCTATTTGAGGAAAAAAGCGGGGATTTTGAGTAAGGTAAAAATTTTAACTATTCCCCATTAAGGCATAAAAATGCGTCTCCGGACAGGAAACCCTATAACCTAACCTATAATCCAAAGGGCCGTCAGGCTCTCTTTTGCACTGTGCAACCTGGCAGGAAAAATTTGCTTGTTAGCCCTAGATTTGGTTGCTGTGGGGGAAAAACCTATTTTCCACCATTTGTGGAAGAAATTGCTTTGGTACCGAATTATTTGTGCTGAAATTTCCATTTTCAAATTACTTTCTACATTTTTACCTTTTTCTGGCAGTACTAGGAAAAAACACTTTTCAGAATTCTTGGGGTCTTGATTTTATATCAGGAAAATTGAAGTTTCAATCAAGAACGTGGCTGAAGAACTTAGATGAAGTATTATCGATTGAAACTTCAAGTAGCCTCGCGAAATGTACGAATATAACCATAATAAGGTTCGATTTACTAGCTGACATGAGCATACTTTTCAACAACAATTAGCTTCGCAGAAATAAAATCAAAAGATCAGATGAAGAAAGCTTAGCTTCCTTATTTTCATTGGCTTCAGCTAAAACTAAAAACTCACCACTGTCCATTCTTGATTCAAGGATAAGGATAAGAACAATGCCTTCCCCGACAATTGTGTAATGAGGACAATTTTTCGCACATGAGGAAAAAATTAGAAGCTATTTTCCGCCAAATACTGCTCAACAATCGCCGTTTTTATGCGCTTTGAACGTATTTTTTCGCTTTACACTGACGTCGAACATTATATACATATAAAGTAAAAATCCAGATAAGAAATTAAAATTTTATTGAAATTTAGTCACGTAAAATGACATGAGGGACTCATATAAAAGTTTTACACTTTGAAAGTTGCTGTTGAGATTAAAAGAACACATAGAAAGTATACACTTATAAATTCTTCAGTCAAAGTTGTAAAGAATTAAGAATTTCAGCGGATTTAAATTCATAGGAAACGGAATGAATAAATATTTTTTAAGTCTATCTCAAAAATGGAAAAGTAAGTTCTTTAAAGATAAGGTTATTCCGAAATTTCCTTGCCTTACTAATCATAATGATTTTCAAGTGAGAAAAAACGGAATAAAAAGGAAAAAAGGAATACATATGCACAGAAAAATTAATTTTGAGATTTTGAACTTAAATATACAAAAGAATGCATCTATTTGGTCTTTGTGGTGGAATTTCTTCTCCTTATTTGTGACTCGATCCCGATTTTTGCCACTAATTCCGAATTTTTCCCCACAGTTTTTGTCTAAAATGTTAAAAATAAGAGTTTGAAACATTAGAATTTATTTAAATTTCAGCAAATGCAAAGTTTTCTGATAACTAAAAGTTTTGGCATTTTTGAACAAATTTTATTTCTATAGTTCATCATCAGGATGCAATCCAAGTTTTTGATGTAAATTTCAAGAAGTTGGTTTTTTTCTTTCTCTTTTTTCATTTCTCATGTCAAGATTTGATTTTTTCTGCCCCTGATAGTAAATATCATCATGAAGCTTAGAAATGTAGCTTTTTCTGAGTATCTATTTACGTTTTTATGCGCTGTTGTTGATGAAATAAATTGAAATTTTTTTGTCAGATTCAGACCGTCTTTTCGAGGTCTTTATGATTCTTTCAACGTTTTTTCGGCAAATCGTGCTTTTCAGGGGAAAATTCGCTGGAGGTTTAATATTTTAGGCTCTTTTTCATACGAAAAAATTTTGAAGACTCGACATTGAAAAGTTGTTTTGGCATATTTTGAAGGTAAAATTTCAAATTTCAATAGTCCATAAGCACGTAGTTATCAGTTAAATGTTGATTTAGTTTTTACTTCTCATTTTATGATCTGTAATCTTCAATGTTTTGACAGAGCTTCAACTTCTATCTACAATACTTCATTTTTTGACCTAAATTGAGTTAGCAAATGTCGTCAAAATAATTTTGTCACAACTTTTTGCTCTAGACTAGCAGTTTTTTTACTTCTAGAGATGTGTGAAATGTGACTATCCATCATTCCAATTGATGGAAAGAAAATAAACAAAAAAAAATCCGAATTAACTCAAAAAAAATTTACAAACTTTAGAAAATCACTTGTTTATAAAATTTTCCTTTTTGTCTTATCAGACCTATCGTTTTATACCATTTAGGATGCCATATAAAATCGATTTTTCTATTAAACTCGAACAATTTTATAACGAATGGCTCAGCGAACCGGCAACGCAAGCTTTACTTTTTTCGTTTGTAAATTCGTTGAAAGAAAACAAATGTGATGATGCTGGTAAGGATGATTGTTAATCTTTTTTTCAAACCTCGCAATTCGACATTTCACATCTATTTCATATTCACCAGAAGTCGAAGTTCCGTCCACTAGTACTAACAAAAGTGACTTATTCGAATTAGAAAAGACGACGCTGTTAATCGAACGCGAAAATCTCGCCGTTAAAACGCCTCCGATATGTGGCAGTCGTTCGCCAAGATCAGCCCTTACGGATCAGAAGAAGGAGGTCAGTTTTGATGGGTGCTCCATAAACAAAACGATTCGTTTAAAAGTGATAATTCACAGTAACCACCAGAGTAGGTCAAAAATATCAATTTTTTGGCTGAAAATTTGAACAAAAGACTCAAAAATGTCAATTCCTTTCGGCATTTATTGACATTCAGACAAAATTAATGTTTTTCAACTGTTTCTGCGGTTTTCATTGATTATTTAAATTAATAAATTTAACAAAAAATACAAAAGTTCAGCGTCGGAGGATTAAGGTCACAGACTGAACTGGTTAGTTCGGCTTGGGAAAAATCACTCGTTTTTGTAGTTCTTCATGGATTATTGTCGCCAGATTCGAGAAAAATTAACAAATTCAACAAAATATACCGCTGAAAAGTCCAGCTCTGAAAAAAACGCTCTCATTCCTGTTAGAAACATACGTTTAACGGGGGGAAGTGCTATAGGAACCCCTTGCCAGAAATCGTCTAGTCATTGCTAGCCATAGGGCGACCCCCTCCAAGATTGTCCAATTCTATGGCTAGCTGTTGTAATAGTCATAGAAATCACCATACTTTTGTTCGGAAAAATACTAGAAAATGCCAATTTTTTGATGAAAAACGCCGATTTTTTCGTTGCTTCGTGCCATGAATATATTTTTTACAGTTTTTAGACAAAAATTACTATTTTTTGAACCGTTTTTCAGACTTTTCTGGTTAAAGCATCGAATTTTTACTTTTTTAGAGGCCCTCCATTAAAATTTTGGGGAATCAATGATCCCGGTCCCAAAAAAGTCGCCCGACCCTGGCCCAAAACCTCGGGGCCCCTTTACATGTATGGTATAAAGTCATTGACTGGACTACTCCAGTTTGAAGAAAAAAGTGCATTTTTTCTAGTTTTTCCATTAAATTTTTTCGACAGATAACAGAGAAATAAACACAAAATACCGTTTGAGAGCACAGTTTCAAACGAGAAACGCTCTCATTCCTGTTCGATAGTCTAGACTAAAAAAAACTTGTTTTTGTAGCTTTTCATGACTTTTTTCGACAGATGCCAATGCCAGAAAAATCAAAAAAAAAAATATTGCTAGATTTCTATTTTGGACGAAAAACACGTTAATCATAGACTGGACTGGTTTATACAGTTTGAGGAAAAACCACTCGTTTTAGTAGTTTCATGGATTATTTTTCTAAAGATTCTATAAAAATTAACAAAAATAATTTCGTTTCAAAATCTATACAAATTTCATTTGCGAGGACAAATTACAAATGATTTTCTAGCTCAATTAAATAAGTACTGAAAATTTTAGAAATTACAAATTTTATTTCAAATATTATTTTTTCTCATTATTAATCACTTCGGCTCAAAAAACAGACGTTCAATTCTGTTTATTCCAGTTCAGTTTTGATTAATCTCGGAGCATTTTACAGTAAAAAGACAAAAATGAGATAAAAATTTACATCAAAATAAGAATTCACTATGAACAAGCATAGTTCATGGCCCTGTCTTTTTAGCGGCATACCCATCAGCGCAGCCGCTTATATTCCTCAATTTTTAATAATTGTTCTTGACGTGACTAAAATTTTCATTACGGCAAGCCCAACTTCATTAGCGCCGGCTAAAAAATAGTGGCTGATAGTATACTGTAGCTGTAAATATGAAATTTGAAGGCGAGAAACTAGATTAGACAGGCTGTCTCTTGGTTAAAATTCGAAAATTTTAGCGTGAATGCCTGACGTACAAGGGGGTTTTCACGGGGACCGTTTTTTTGGATCACCCAACCCAAAGCGTTTGATGAATTTTTTTCAGAAACTAGACATGAAATATCATCGGGTTATATTACAGATGATTTAGATCTTCTCAAAATTTAGTTATCTCAAAGTTAAAAAATACTTTCCTATTGCTTCGTTGTTTCGTTTCAATGTGCCTCGTTTTTTCATTGTTTGAATAATTTTTCAAAGTTTTCTGTTACTTTCAAATCTTTTTACGTCGTGTCTTAACTCGATTTTCGAGTTCATGCCTTTTTCATAACACTACTTACTTTTCTGTTGTAAATATTAATCTTTCTTTTTCGGGAGATTTACACCAAATTTATATTAGCTTACTTTTGTCGCGATGAAAAGCAAATAAATATACAAATTATGAAAAAATTTCGGATCCTTTATTTCGCATTTTTATTGTGTTTTATTTTTTTACTTTTTTTGAAACATAAAAGAACCAATTCTGAAAAAAACATCGCCTTCGGAAAAGTCTTTTTAGAACTTGCTTTTCGACTATAGAAGTAGCTTTAATGATGAAAAATAGGCTATAGCCACCCAGTTGTTTTTTATACATCTGGAAAAAATAGGACAAACTTCGTCTTTCATCAGAATTACTGCTTCTAGAGTAAAGAAAATAAGACAGTTGTTGTCCAATTATTGTTCCAAAACTTGGATATACCTAGCTCATTGATTAAAGGACGAAATTTCGCCTTTCAGGAAAAGTATAGAATATTATTCTTCGCCGCCTGAAACATTCTTGTTCTTCTATATGATGTAAGGCAATTATATTTTATATATAAGAGAGCGCTAGTCGAAAATTACGCTATTTTCGAATGTTGACGCGAAATCTTAAAAGCGAAGCTAGTCTCTCTTTTGTTAACTTTTCCAAAGTTTTGCTTATTAATCTCAAATTTTGGGTTGAAATTTACTTAAGAGAGGAAGAAATAATAATAATGATGGTGATGGAATTCTTTTAATTATTCCATGAATTCTGATTTTTCTACGTCGATCGATTATCGAATAATAAAAAATAAATTTCTAATTTATCGACCACCCATCACGTACGATTTAAGATACAAAGATCAATTCGATTGTCGTTGCAAATTGGACCACCCGCGAGCACATTTTTGTAGTCGAAAAATTATGATCAATAAAGGTAAAAGTAGCGATCAATGGAAATCGAATTTCAATACGACGAAAAAATCGTTCGAAAATCAAGAAATAATGATCGACGACCAAAAATCATCGTCGTCGAGTCGCCGAAGTTCATCCAATTGTTTGGACGTTTTAGCTTTAAATAGCGGCGTAGTCGTCCGGGGAACGTACGATTTACAACAAGGAAAAAATTCCAATTTTTGTAGTACGAGTAGTTCGTCGATTTCGGATTTTTCCGACAATAACGTTAACGATTTTTGGTGTAAATCTTTGGAAAGAATCAAAGAAGATTCTTCATCGTCGTCGTCTTACTGTAATTCTAACTTGAGCGCCATTTTAGCTAAAAGCCAGGCGGATTCCAAAGCTAGGATTAAACTTTTCGACGACGATGATCGACGATTTTTACATTTTAAAATGTTAGAATCGAAACCGCCTCCTCAAGCTAAAGAAAATAATAGGATTAAAGTTTTCCACGCTAAACAATTGGACGATTTGATCGACGATTTGAAATTGACGAAAAAAATTTTTAATCAACAAAAATTGAATAATATCCAACAATTAAAATTAGATCATCAAAATTTAGAATCACATTATTCTACGTTACCTATGAGTCCAAAATCGCCTTTCGGATCCAGGAAAGGTCCTCTGAAAGAACTATTGTTCGATTTTGAAGACAAATTTCCCAAATATTCGTCGCCTGACGATTTTTCTTATAAATGCTCGTCGTCAACGCTAAATAATCGCAACGACTCTTCTGTTTCTGTACATACTACAGCACAAGTGCATACACTTTACACGCTAGTTTAAAATTTTTGAAAATTGTAAATAAATTTTTTTGCAGATTTGCCTATCTAGCCCATCCAATCAACACAAAAGCGCATCGGCGACGGTTTTTTCGCTGTCGTCGTCGATAATCGTTCCGCCTATCGTCACGACTAGTAGCGTTGTCGCTTCGTCGTCCGAACAAGTTTCCACGACGACCAAGACATGCAGCGTCGAAATTTCTACAAAATTAATGTTGCCCAGGTAAATTTTTTTCATTTTTAAAACGGTGTTTCCTGAAACTGTTCTTGATACTTGGACTCTCAAGATTTGGCATGAGATTCTGCATCCTTTAGGGAGTGAGGTCGCTATTCGACTTTCATATGTATAGGGTCATATCGATTGTCCAATGTTTTAGAATCGGTGCTTACTGAAGGGAAAATTTTTTGGTTTTTTCGCCTAAAAAGTTCGGAAAACGGTTCAAGGAATATTTTTTGTCCAAAAAACCATTTTTGGCCATTTTTTGTTCAAAATGCGTCCCATGATTTTTCAACTTTTTAAGACTATGATTGATTTTTTTCTGCCTTTTTATGAAAATTGTAATTTGATCTCATTCAAATTCAAACCATCTCCACGCAAGTTCTAAACGTTTTTACGACGAAAATGTTTAATAATTTTTTTAGAATTCGTATTTTTATAATGTGTTAATAGGACTGCATCTTTAGTAGTTTTCAGAACAGGATTTGAACCTTCACATTTTGTGAAACAAGGTTTCCCGTAATCTTGAAAGAATTTTTTAATGTAGATTGCAGACGTCAAATCGATGATTTATTTCAAATCAAATGGTCGTCATTTTTGATGATCATTTGATTTGATGAAACGACAATGTTTTGTTCTGGTCAATTTCGTAATTTTTGATGGCGAAGTTTTTTCATAATTTTGATTTTTTCTATCTTCGGAAATTACTGAACCTGTCAGTGTTCAAAAAAGAAATTTAACTTTCAAACTGAACTTGAGTTGACCGTGGAAAGAACTTTGTAGGAAAGGACTGATTCTCAGCAATCATGCCTCGTGATTTTTCTATTTTCTTTCATTGTGGTAGTTTTTAACTAAATTTCTTCTTGTAGATTTTAGAATTTAGATCAATGATTCAGGAATTCTTCAGGGTCATTAAATGGTCAATATCGTTGTTTGTTGATAATTTTGTTTATTATATAGAGCTTCACACCGGGTACCCGAATTACCCGGGTATACCCGGGTACCCGGGTACACGGGTAATTCGGGTACCCGTTTTGTATCACGTATAATATGTAGACTTGAGAGTAGAGGTGTATGCATAGTTTTTTTAGCCTTTTACAAGCCATGGCTTGTTGGACTGACAAAATGGCTTGTAGAATTTTAGTCCAACAAGCAAAAATGGCTTGTCAGAATTTTTTGAATCATGTGTTTGATCATATTGGATACAGAAAAGATGCATTTTGGTGCATTTTAGAAGGTCACAATCTCAAAATTTTCCGGCGCTTCGCGCCGGTTATAACTTAAATAAGCATTTTTTTTATTTCCTAGCTCAGGCGCTGCTTCTAACATGTCTACCTTCATTTATCATTTAATCTTTAATAGTTTTAATCATCTTAAACGTATTATCTCATGTTTTAATTGGTAATCTTCAATATTTCATCTTGATATTTAATGAAGATTCACATTTTTCCCTTGACACATTTTTTGAGAAAGATCAATACGTCAAGTCTGTAAACTTTTTGAAGTGATTATTCCTTTCTCAACGTAAAATCAATCCAAAAGCTTCATGGAAGTAGTTTTCGGAAACTTCTACCCTTCTTGCTCATATCTATTCGGTCAAGTTCATTAGAGTGTGTGAATAAATTAATGATTTTAAAATTTTTCAAACATGAAATTCCAGAAATTACGACCTTTGAACAGAAAATTCGAAACTAATTCTTAAAACAAGTGGTTGGAAAATTGATTTTCCAGTATCGCAGAATGTCAATACCCAAAAAAATTTCCGGCGTTTCAGGCAGGAAAGATTAATAGCTTTTTTGGACTCTCACTTGTCATCATAGAGGACTTGACCGTCGATTTCTCATGTAATTCAAAGTCATTACGTTCTTGGATAGTTTGCTGGAAAATTTTTTCCACATTCTTGTAGATTAGACTTCGATCAAACTCAAAAATTTCAAATGTTTCCTGAATTTTAATTAATTAACGGCTCTAAAATGTTATTGAATAAATGTTGAATGACATCTCTTTTTTGATCGATTGCCGTGATGCTCAATATATACATTTCTTTAAAAAATAACCTAGCAAAAAAATTTTTGTAAAATTTAAGGTCAACAAGCCACTTTTGGCTTGTGACTCGTAGGTCAAAAAAAAACCCTAGAGGCATGCAAATTTTGCTTTGTCTCGTCAATAATATTGAGCTATCGTGATGTGATGTGTAGTATTTTGCAGCGTAGGTGCGTCGATGATGTGTATCAATCATCATCTCTAGCATTATATTCGCAATATACCTACCTATGCAGCCTATTGTATACAACAACACAACCAGTGTTTCAACATAAGTGTTGAAAAATATTATGGATTAGGGACTATGGAGTGTGTGTAATGCATCATTCTATTTTCACAGTGTATCTGTCTAATATTATATATGTACATTAACATTACAACTCATTTTAACATGTACCCGGATATACCCGGGTACGAAATTTTTGTCGTGTGAAGCTAACTAAAATTTTCAATAATTTTCTAGGATTCACCTTTTCTGAATCTACGAAAAAGAATTAACCTGAATTGAGCCGTCGAACTTTTTGAAACAGGATTTCCCGAAGAGCTTGCCATTAGCCAAGTTTTAATGTAGCCATTCTCACAAATCATGCGATCTTTCATGATTTTATTCATTTTTTCATGTATTAACTGGATTCTACACTTGCAGTCTGCGGCTTGTGACGTTTTTTGATAGTCATTTGATGGTCATGATCATGTTTTCTTGAAAATTTTGTCTTTTTGATGGCTGAACATTAATTTTGTCGAACTTCGTTCATTTTAAGAAATTTAAGGGTGTGTTTCCAGCTTCACTTTTTTTGGTTTTCTAGCTTCGGTTTCATAGTGTTAAAGACAGACCATTCCTATTGTTTGCTAGCTTATTTTAATTCTTTTCCAGATTCTATTTTCCTCACGGATCATTCGGAAACTCGAGCAGCGTCAATTTACACAAACAAATAGCTCAAACTGTAGAAAATGTCAAACGTCTTTTCGCTCAAAATCATCGAGCCCATGTCGATCAAATCGGTCAAATTTGTAAAGAATGTAAACTTCCGACGTTTCTTAGACGGCCCTTATTAAAAGCATGCGTTCACAAAAAAAATCGCGATTTCATGACGTTCGAGGATTTCGAAATTTTTTGGCCCAAGTAAAAAATATTTTTTCTTTCTTTTAAATTGTATAAAATTTACATTTAAAAAAATTTAGGTTCGCCAACGAATGGCAAACGGATAACGCAAAATTGATAAGATTATTAGCTTCGAATGATTCGGATACTTTGAAAGCTGAAGATTTTATTGTGATTATTCAAGTAATTTTTCTAATTTTAATTTGCAATTCCTGTAATTAAAATTTTTATTTTCAGGACATTGTTGACAATCACGTTGGTTTGGTATTTCTACGTCAAGCTCCGGATTTTCATTCCAGATATATACAAACAGTAAGTATTTTTCGGCAAACTTTTTGAAGAGTTTGACCTTGTGCAAGACGAGTCAAAAATTAATTATCCCAAAAAATGAAATATTTTTGATAATTTTTCCGCAGGTAAATCAATTTTCATATAGAATTTCGCATAGCTATAGTAACCCGAACTTTTAAATTGTTATATATTTTAGCATTCTTGGGTTTTACCCGAGATTCATGGAATTTTAGGCCCAGAACTACTGGGTGGATACCTTTCTCAGGAAATGCTCCTTAATTTCAAATCAGGTCACGAAATGATTGATTTTTTCTAGATTTTTGATTTTTGAATATTCGGAAAATTTACGTTTTCATTATTTCAGGTCATAACTAGGATATTTTATACGATTAATCGATCGTGGTCTGGCGAGATTACACTCGAAGAATTGAACAAATCGAATCTTTTCGAAGTAAATAAATGTCGGAAAATTCATATATAATTTACAATAGCTTATTCCTACAACGCATGGAAGCTCATGTTCTGAAATTAGATATTTTTCGTAAAATTCTTAAAGGTCAGTTACACCTACTAGCTTTGCTATCTGAATTTTGAATTTGTTTCCGATTTCGAATGCATAAATCTCAAAAGCTAATTTTCTTTTTTTTCTAGACCTTAAAAAAATTGGACCAAGTGGACGATATTAATTTGGTGACGGATTATTTTTCGTACGAACATTTCTACGTCGTTTATTGCAAATTTTGGGAACTGGATAAAGATCACGATTTATCGATCGATAAACACGATTTAGCTCGTCATAATGACTATGGTAAGTTGAAGTTTTTGATCATTATCTGTAAAATTGAAGCATCATGTTCTAAGTGTTATTTATGACACTTTTTATGTAAAACATGGTTCATGTGCTCCCTTAAAATCCTTGAATTATGAGAAAAACGCAAAAATATCGTAGAATTTTCCCATAGTGTAGAATTTGAAGGTCTTTCTGAAGTATATTTCCCCAAAGTTTGAAGTAAAAATATAAACAAATTTTGACCAACAGAATATTTTAATTGCGTTACAATTTACGTCAGCCTCATCTCCTTCATTATTTTGAGGAAACCTTTAGTTGAAGAAACAAATTTTTAATTCGGAAAACTTGAAAATTGTCCTTGAATACTGTAAAAATCGTTTTGTTGAATTTTCCAAGGAGAAATAAAGAAAAGAAGGGAAGAATTTTCACTTGGAGAAATATATTTTTCGATTAAAATGTTAAAAATAACCTAAAGTTTCATTTTTACAAGACAATGAACTAATCTTCAATTTTAACTGTCTCGTTCTGACAAATTTTGTAATTTTATAGCGATTTCTGAACGTATAATAGACAGAATTTTTTCTGGAGCCGTGACGAGAAAAGGCGCCTTGAAAAATAGTCGAATGTCCTATACGGATTTTATTTGGTTTTTATTGTCGGAAGAAGATAAGAGAACACCAACGAGGTAGTAAATGTATGTAGAGCTTCGTTGGTCGAAATTCTCGCGAAATTCTAAAAAAGGAAAACTTCCCCGTTATGTCCTTATTTTCAAAATACTGTATTTTAGCATAGAGTATTGGTTCCGTTGTATGGATATCGACGGAGACGGATACCTATCAATGTACGAATTGGAATATTTCTACGAAGATCAAGCTCACAAAATGTCTATGATGGGAATCGAACCTATGCCTTTCAATGACGTATTATGCCAAGTAAACTTTTTTTTAAATTTGATTTTGCTCGATGAACCGGCGAAAATTTTTGCAGATGCTCGATATTTTGAAACCGACCCAAAATGGATGTATAAGTTTGCGCGATTTGAAACGATCAAAAATGACATCGGTGTTTTTTGATACGTTTATTAACGTCGAAAAGTATTTGGAACACGAGCAAAAAGAATCGGGAGCGTTTTCTATTAAAGTAAAATGATGTTTTTTGCCATCTTTAAACGTAAAAAAGTAGAGTTTTACATTAAAGATGAGATTTTTTTCAACTCCATCTATTTTTTAAACGTTTTCGTTCCAGTTTGACTTGAACGACGATGGATCACCGACGATATCCGATTGGGATAGATTCGCCTCTCAGGAATACGAAGCTTTAGTCGCCGAAGAGCAACAGTTGCAGCAACAAAATGATGATCAACAAGGAAAAGAACCGTCTGGAATTGAAATGTAAGATTTTACATATATATTATGTGTCTTTTTTTGTTGGCAGGGTTCATAGCGACCGGGAAAAGACCGGGAATTTTTAGTTGAACCGGGAAAAAACCGGGAATTTCACAATAATTTTATTGCTTCTATGAATTTTTTATATAACTTACCTCGTTTTGTTTTCGTTAATTTCATTTTGTGATTTCAAGCATTCGTTTTTCGTTTCCAATGGTCATTTTTTACTTTTGATATTTTCAGGAATCTGGAAAGTCAGAAAGCTTCCCGTTTCTAAGGTGCTTTCATTGATTGAATGAAAGCAACGACTAGGCTGTTTTTGCTCTACTCTAAGTCTCTGTTTTGCCATTTTGAATGGGTATGCAAATTTTTAACTGTTCTTTTTTGATTCTTTTTTGCATCTTGAATTTTTACGTAGCTGTTATGCTGAAAAAATATATCAAAACTTACCGGGAAAAAACGTTTCCATCTACCACGAAAACCGGGAAAAATTCGGGAATTTTGTTTTTGGAAATCGCTATGAACCCTGTGTTGGAATAGTGCTAAGAATTCAAACCGAAGAGCAGATAGTAGTTTTGTAATTTTTTGCTAAATCTCTACAGCAAACATGCCAGCCATTTCAAATAAATCGTGAAAATTTTCCTGAAGAATTCATTACTTGGTATCATTAATATTTGATTCACAGGCGTCCCTCAAAACAGCATATGGTAATTCAGATCAATTGGAAATCTTGTCTAATAAGTTATTAATTCTTTAAAATCCATTTCAAAAATTCCGACTATTTAAGAATTTCTGTTTGAACTTTTAATCATTTTTTCGTTTTCAGTCACTGTGATGAATCAGATGACGAAGAATTACTCGATACTAACGAAGATATATGTTCACCATTGAAAATTGAAAAATCGATTGATGATAAAATCGATTATGATCCCATTTTGATCAATAATGAACGCACGAGCAATACATTCGTTAACGTGAATAGGCGTTCGTGCGGTTTCAAAACTTATTTGTAAAAAAAGTTTCTAATTATTTAAGATTCGTAATTTTGATTCGAAAATAATTAAAAATTCTTCGTGTTATATTTATTGTTACCATATTTCTTTGTTTCGTTTTGATTTTTTATTCATGTTGTTGGTTTTGTAATTTTCGAAGCGTGCCCTGATATTATATTCATTTAAGAGGTCGCAAGTAAACTAGACGCTTAATTACTTAATTTTATATTTGCCGAGTGATACTGTTGAGCAGGTTTGAACATTTAACGAATAAACCTACAGAGCGATTAGATTACTGTAGGTTTCGCATCGTCTGCGCCCGCGTTTGCTACTAATCTATTTATTGTTGTTTCTTTTCTTTCTGCCCGTTGTACGCGTCATCGTAGTCAATCACATTTGAACTTCGTTTCAGACATAATAATTTTGGACAAGATTATGGAACCAACAATCTATGAAGTGAGTTTGTCGCACTCACCGTTTTTTTCCTCGAAGATTTTTTCCACATGAGAACCGGACCCAAAATTTTTTTCCTCATTTTCCAAAATTTTTTCACAATTTTAAAAACGCTTATAATGTGGCTACGGATGCTTTTTTATGCATTTTAGGAGCATACCCAAGTATTTTGTTGTATATGGAGTCAGAAACCTGCAAAAATGAGAAAAAATTGAGAAAATTCTAGTTATATTAGCCAAAATGAGCTCATGAAGAATATATTGGTGTTCTACAGGAGCGGGTGAAGCATGTTAACAAATAACGATAGAGTTCTCAGGAATTTATCCGCTATTAACGATTCTATGGCTCTCATTAGTAGAATCATCTAATTTTATTTAATTCTTGGTCCGGCGCGCAGCGCCGGAAAAATTTTTGGATTTTCACTTTATACAACGCTGGAAATTGAACCTTCACAACGTTGGGAAATAAATTAAAATCCGACTGATGAAGTATAATTTGTTTCCCATTCCCGCGCCGGGAAAATTTTTTAGTTTTTATATTCAAAAACGCTGGAAAATGAACCTCTCTCCAACAGATATTCATAAACAGAAGTTCTAGAATCGCAGTCTAGATGTCTTCAATTTCCATTTTCAATAAACGCAAAAGTTCAGGTTGCAGACGTTTTAAAAAATTCCAAACATCGAGAGAAAAAATTGAGAAAATTGATGAAAAATCTCAATTTTGGGCGACATAATTGACTGCTAAAGATTAGAAAATGAAACGAGCTGACTTGATTGATAGAAACTGTGAAGCATTAATTAGTAAGTCGAAATAGATATGCTAATGGCCGCGCCTGATAGAAAATAGTCAAGATTGTACCCGTGACCATACATGCACAGCATAGAAATTCTGCGGGGGGTCAGCCAGAACAGGGGGTGGAATACAAAATTTTTTTTCATTGTTGATAATGAAAAGAAAGGTTTCTGAGGAAAGTCTTCTAACATCCAAGCAGCATATTCTTCAACCTATATCAGTCAGATATGTGAAACTATTTGCTTAGACAGCATTTTTTAAAGTTTCCATGTTATTTTTTTTGGAATCAAGTATGATTTGTTTAGAAAAATTGTCAAACTACAAAGATTTCCATTTTTATGACGACTTTTTTCTCTCTTGCTCATTTTCCTTCGTCATCTTCTCAATCATTGCTGGAAAAGTTAAATCTGCTGGGGGTCAGCAAGAATCTGCTGGGGGTCAATAAAAATCTGCTGGGGGTCAACCCCCCCCCCACGTGCATGTATGCCCATGACTGGCGCGAAGAATTTTGAGATTTTGACCCTTTTAAGTTCACCAAAACGCATCTTTTCGGTTTTGAATTCCCCAAATTTTTTTCCACAATGAGAACCATACCCAAATTTTTTTTCCTCATTTCGAAATTTTTTTCCTCAAAAGACCCCATTTGAGGAAAAAAACGGTGGTTGCACTGATTTTACCACTGTTTTCTTCGCATAGACCTGTTCGCTCGCAGCACCCTGCCAGCAGGGTTTTTGACTAAATTTTATAAAGTTTCCCAGCCTTCGGCCTAATTACTGCATACGAGTTGTTTTGTTAATTTTGGGCATAAATTTCGGTGACTAGTGAGTAGACATTTATTTTTCCTTTAAAATTTTCCTTTGGCTTAGGCTTAGGGTACAGCAGCTGCGCCCAAAGCGCGCAGCGAGGCTCTTCCAAATTAAGTTGTTAGTTAAAATGGTATCATGGGTCTTAAAGGAATATAGTGTTTATTTTTTCTGGTGAAATTTTGTAGTGGTAAACGCATTAAGTCCATAAGCTGGTGGTGGACCAGGTTCAGTTCGTGACGTAGGTAGGATTTTTTTGTAGTGACAAGGAGTATGTGACATGTGTGCAGATTTTATGCAAATGAGTTGCGGAATGCCATGAGCCCCTGGATTTTCGAACTGATCTGGATAGCTGGCATCTTGAAGAGTCCAAAAATGCCAGTTTGGACTATAATTGGGAAGGGAACCGACTTGTAAAAAAATTCCGGTCGGACCTCTTACAGGTATGACAGCAACCGAATTTTTTCTGCCAAGTTGCACAGTACAGCTCTTTTGATTAAGTTATAGGGTTTTCTGTTCGGAGATGCATTTTTATACGTTCTAAAATGGAAAACAGTGAAAATTTTCCGGCGCTCTGCGCCGGGTTTTCAATTCAGTTTGAATTTTTAATATTTTTTTAGCGCGCGGTTAGAAAATGTCATTCTAGTTAAAGCTAATAGGTACCAATTATTAACATATTACGGATAAATGTTTGATCCTGTATTCTTTTTTTGACGAATTTGATGGAAACTACGAAATTGTTTTGCGATATTCTTAAAAATTTTGACTTTCATGTGATTGAGACATTTTGAATGTAAGACAATGCTAGAAAGTCTTGCCGGTTGAAAGATCGAGTAAAATTCATCCGACATGAATTTACCTACTGTTCATACCATAAATAGTTATTTTTTAATTAGGACAGGTAAAATTTCCATTTCGCGGAAAGAAAAAATGACGAAATTTGAACGACCGGTTCAAATTCTGCAGGGTATTTTGCCATAAGATTCACATATAACTATTTTCAAACTTTGATATATATTATGCAAATTTTCAGACCATGTTAGAAATATTACCCTTTATCGTCAAAAGTCAACGAATTTGGAAATCTAATTTGAGTTTAGTATTTTAATAATTTCGATTTTCATCTATTTCTGTGATTAGTGAGTAGACGTTTATTTTTCCTTTAAAATTTCCCCTTAGGCTTAGGTTTAGGGCACAGCAGCTGCGCCCTTAGGGCGCAGCGCTGTTGAGGCTCTTTCAGATGAAGTTGTTAGTTTAAATAGTATCAAGAGTCTTAAAGGAATGTAGTGTTGATACATTCTGGGGAAATTGTGTAGTGGTACACGCATTAAGTCCATAGGCTGGTGAACCAGGTTCGATTCTTGATGTAGGTAGGATTTTTCTGTAGGGGCCACTTCGGGCTTTGAAAATGTGCTGGTTGGCACAGTATGATTTGCTTTCTCGAGTATCAAACTACTTGAAAAAGCCCAATTTGAGAAAATTTGAGAGGTTCAGCTAAAATATACTCGTTTCGAAAAATCTAAATTCTTAGTCGCCTGCCTGGTTTTTGAATTTCAGTTTGTTTTTCAAATTCATTAAAATCACTGCGAAATCAAACCTTCTGTTTTCAAATTCATGTTTTCAAATTTATTAAATTCACTGGAAAATCAAACCTTCTGTCTGGGAAATAAAAGGTGGAAAGATTCATTTTCCTGCGTTCTAGAATATTGAAATTCAGAAAAATCGGTGCGCCGAACAAATTGCTCTAGTCTAGTCATATTGGTCTTTTCATATTTTCTCCCATACTCAGAAAATTCGGTTATAAATGCTTAAAACCGACACGAATCGAATGAAATACAAGAAAACTAGTTTGCGATGATTTTTCCAATAATTTTGAGCAAATGTATCGATTTTAGAGTTAGCAACCAAAAATTTATTTGTGCAACCAAAATTTTTCCCCAAGTTGCACGTTGCAACCTGGCCTGGGCAAAAAAACCTGGTTCGCAGTGTTTGTTTATGTACGGAACTCTCAAATTTTTTTGCCCAAAACATATTTTCTGGAAAAAATAGTATCAATTATTTATAACATGGTAAAAAGAAAATATTTGACACGACTGGTGTAATGATTAGACTTAGCGGGTAGATACTGATTTAGCAAGTTTGTGAAATAAAGGAAGCTGACTAAGCTGATCTCTTTTGATGATCATTTGTCACTTCCCCTAAAGATGTCTGCGATCGAAATAATGATCAGACTTGATGTAGAAGCTGATGCGGTTTTTTCGATTATACAGCGGAACACTTTAGAATCGTTATTTTCCAGCGAAAAATGTCAGTTTTGGTTCCAAAGTTTCAAGTTATTCAGTTTTAGAATAACCGTTAGATCTTCCACAATTCAGCTCAGGCGCGATTGTTCAAAAAAGTTTTTCTACGATTTTTAAAACAAAGATTTCTTTGTTGACATATACAAGTTGAGTTATGAACCTACGTGGAAGTAGACTTCAGAATTTTTACTCTATTGATTCACAGTTTTCCAAATTTATGAATGTAAAGAGCTTAAAAATGTACATTTTTGCTACAAAATAGCGACACCAAAGATGTTAAGCTCAAATAGAGCTTTTGTTAGCATTTTGAAGCGAAAATGTTGACTGGGAAAAACCGGTCATCTATAGAGGCATTAGGGATGCAACAGGTAGTGAAATTCCATTTATTCAGGTTCGGGTAGTTTTATTTGATTTACTCGGGTTCAGGTAATCCAATAAACATATAGGTGTACTTTTTTCTTGTATTACTGCATTGCAGTATGCATATTTGTGCATGGGCTATGTTCATTGTGTCAATGCTTCTCACTTAATAAAATACCGGCACCTTTGTTGACACGATTTGTGAAGGAGAAACGATTTGGGAATGTAGAACAGAATGAGTAAGAAAAAGTTACAGTAGATTAGATAAATGAGCTCAAGTTTAAGAATGTCATTTCAGAATGCACATCATCGCAAATTTTTCCCAAAAATTCAATGGCTACACTGGCGACCAGTTTCATTGAAAAATAGGTTGAACAAAGTGCAATAGATATAGAACCTCAGCCAATGAAGAAACAAATCAAAACAAAACCGTCCACAACTTTCGCTGGCTTGAGTATGCAAATGGAAGAGTTTGCTCATGAATCAGATAGCAGTTCAGAAGAAAATCTTCAATCATATATACTTCTATACTTCAATATAGCTTTTTCAGGAAATTGAAAATTTATGAAAAGAGAAAGACCTTGGATTCATGAGGACCCTTTGGATTGGTGGCCATTAAACAAAAAACCTTTCTGATTTTGGTGAATATTGTAAGGAGATATTTGGCATCATCACAAACATCATTGCCCTCAGAAAAAATTGTTTAGCCATGCATGCCTAATTTATGAACCAAGTCAAAACAGAATGAAGGGTGAAACTGCTGAGACATTATTGTTTGTTAAAATTAATTTGGTAAAATGCAATTACAAATATTGATAAGTAAATATTGTTGTTGATGAATTGATTTTCCAGAATACAGGTGCTCTAAAGTCTCCTATAATCCCGAATAAAACCCGAAAAAATTGTCAAAACAATTTGGGTTCCGGTATCTGAGAAGCGTTTTATTTGGGTTCGGTTCAGGCTCGGGTGGCTGAAAATAGCTCGGGTACCCAGTATTCGGGGTCGGGTTCGGGTACCCGTTGCATCCCTAAGAGGCACAAGTATACATCAATTTTGCTATATATTTAGATTGCCGGTAAATACCTCGCTTTATACGAAGGACTTTACAAAGAAGTAAGAATTTTGAAATCTTCCGATTTTCCAATTTTGACGCCCAAAAAATACGTGTACATTTTTTACACTATAGGTTGATCCCCATTTCAAGGGCATCATCAAAGCTCCAGTGGCTGCCTCGTTCCTAAAAAGATCGAACCTCAGCAATCAACTTTTAGGACAGGTACATGAGTTTTTGATTCGTTTTTTTTCATAAATTTCTATCTGCCCGGCGAAAAAATTCACAGATTTGGGAAATGGCTGACAAAGGCGCCAAAGGTTATTTGGATAAGGAAAATTTTTTTACGGCTCTGAAATTGATAGCTTGCGTTCAACAAGGTCGCGAACTTGCCATTTCGAATTTGACCATGGATATACCGGCACCAGTCATTGTATGCATTTAAATATTTTTAAGCGTGATCATCACATGAAACCATTTTCGACGAAAATCGAAAATTTGGGTGGGATTATCGGTTGACTAAAATTTTGGGGGGGGGGGGTCATTTAAGGAGAAAATTCCAATTTTTTCGCTTAAAAAATGTTGAAAATTTATTCAAACATAATTTTTGTGTATAGAATCCTAAAAATATGTATTTATAGCGCCGAGCGCGAAAAAATTGACATTTCCATTTTCCAATTGTTTTGTTCGAAAATGATCATTTTATACGATCAAATTGATACTCTTGACCGTCTTTGACATAAATGACGATTTTCTGCCAAAAAAGTGACATTTTTGACCGTATTTCGTTCAACAATGACCATTTTATATCAAAACCATACGTGCACATAGAGGGGTAGGGGGGCAAACCCCCATACCTAAGACCCTGGCCAAAAAAATTCGTCAAACAGCTCCCTGAACTTTTTCCAAGACAGCTTTTTTCATGATTTTTGTGCATACTTTGTATGAAAAACAGGCTTGCAGAACTTTTTTTGTTTTTTGCTCACCCCCCCCCCTACACCCCTGGGAAAAAAATCCATGGACCCTCCCCATGGCAAATTCTTGCCGTGCATGTCAAACACTGTCATTTTCTACCATTTTTTGTACAATACTGTCCGTTTTATACCAAAAAATGGCCATTTGACGGTTTTTGTGTACATATATAAAGAATCGACATATTTGACCGTTTTTTATTCAAAACAGACTTTTTTCTAACAAAAAATTAGGTTTTTTGACCACTTTTTTACAAAAATGATATTCTAATCAAAAAATTTAAGCTTTTGACTGCTTCTCGTTCAAAAATGATTATTTTCTATCAGAAAATTGACATTTTCGACAGTTTTTCATTTAAATTGACTGATTTGTATTTTAAAATGTTTTTATTCAAAAACTTTTTAAAATTGACATTTTTCAGTTTTTTCACAAAGAGTATGGGTTTCCCCTTTCCTATCGCTAGCCCATCTCAGTTATATGATTGGCGCGCCTTATAGCCAACAATTTTCGGAGCGGGAGGTCCTTAAGGCACTTCCCATTCGATTTACATCGAGAAATCAGAATTTTTCATGTTTCATGCATGTAATTAGCTGAAAAATTCATTTCAGGCTTCACAAGCCGAAAGTCCGTCATTGCCAGCATTTGGATCGTCCAGTCAAGCGGAAATGTCGGATTGGATAATTAAAGTGATCAAAAAATTCCTTACTTATCTGATCTGCACCTGAAAAATGTGATTCTGTTTTCAAACAGCTAGGAAACCAACAAAATCAACCATTCTCCATAAATGAGCAGCAAAAGCTGTTTTGATTTTATAATTGAAAAATCGTAGCCAAAGTTTGGTAATCAGGCAATTCAGAATTTTCAAGCAGCTATTGAACTTCTGCTATTATTAAACGCTGATCTGATCTAATCGAAAAAATAATAAAAAAATTTCCAGTCCAAAGATCAAGCGAAATACGACGAAATATTTCATACGTTGGGACCCCTAAACGGCAAATTATCGGGCGAACAAGTCCGACCAGTGCTTTTGAATTCCGGGTTACCGAACGAAATTTTAGGAAGGGTAAATTTTGCATATAATATCGTGTGAGGGCTAATCTTGAAATTGTCATTAATGTCTCATGATGAAAAGTTTCTGACTTGTTAGAAGTTTTATGCTATTTAAATTTTTCTGAGAATGAGAATATTTCTGAGAATATTCGGTCTCAAAATTAGGCACCCAGTGGTGAATTTTTAGTACTCTAGGTAGGGGTAATAACCCCACTCATACCCCTCCCTATGGGGTTGTCTGCTCTGTGCACATTTTCGTCTTTAAATTTAGCTTTCCCAGTCTCATAAGGGAATGTTTTTCATGGAGCTAAATGCAACATTAGCATGTTGTGTACACCATATGCTTGATTATGAGGTTGGCAAAAAAAATTTTTCCAAAATTTAGACAAAAAACTTTTTGATGGATTTTTCGCTGGTTTTTGATTAGATATTCTATGGGGTGAGTCTACATTTGGATCGAATTTGACTACTGAACACTTTAAAATGAACTGCAGTATGCCCTTTGTAAACTAGAACCTGTCGGAAAGAAAAATATTGAAAGTTACTCAAAATTTGCTTTCAATAAAAATCGTTCCAAATTTTCTTCTTTTTTTGAGAGTATTGATGAAAAAGTTTCGTACCGTGGTTCCGACCTCATTCTTTCATGGGTTTAATCTGCCAATATAAAAGGGATTAGCCATAGGATCCCATTCTTCTTGTAACAAAACAGAAAATTGTCAATATTTTGGTAGAAAGTAATTATTTTTGAGCAAAAATGGCCGTAAACGCCATTTTTAGCATCGTTATGATATTTTGTACAAAAATGACAATCTTTGAACCATTTTTGGATTTTCTGTGCGAAAAAAATCCGTTACATGTGTGCTCCCTTCATCAGATTTGGGAGCTAAGCGACATCGACAAGGACGGCTATTTAGACAGGGACGAAATGTGCGTCGCTTTACATTTGGTTTATCGAGCGTTGGAGAGCGATCCCGTTCCCGTCGCGTTGCCGCATAATATGCTGCCTCCGTCGAAAAGGCGCCCAAGTGTGGCCGGGAGTCAACATTATTCATCGAGTCGTAAATCGTCCGCTTTGTCTGGCGCCATACGAGTAAGAATTTTTCTGTTGCTGATTCGGATCCGGGTCTGTTTAAGATTTTGTTTACACAAAGTTTGCACTTTTGACTGCTCGATTATTTTAGCAATAAGACTCGAAACTGAATCTTTTAGCAGTCGAAAGCTTATCAGATACATACATACAACACCACATTTTGAAGTGTTAAAATCATTTTTTCGATATTTGATAGAAACCATACATGTAATTGGGAGGGGAGTGCGACCCCCCCCCCCCCAGAAGTCATCGGCCATATGGCTATCCCTATGGTAGTCACGGGGACCCCCATACTTTTGGTTGGAAAAATACTGAAAATGTCTATTTTTCGATAAAAGTCAATTTTTGAACAAAAATGGTAAAAAATGTCATTTTTCTGCGCCCGCGTAATGAATATATACATTTTTTACAGTTTTTAGACAAAAATACTATTTTTGAACCGTTTTTCGGGCTTTTTTGCTGAAAAAATCATTTTTTTTCTTCAGAGACCCCTCCCCCTAAAATTTTGGGAATCCGGGTGCCCTCGGCCGTAAAAAAATCGCCCGACCCCCCGGACCTCAGGGCCCCATATGTATGATAGAAACAATTCCAATTTTTTGGTTATGCAAATCACCGGTTTTTTTCCTAAAAAAATAATGATCTTACTAAAACATTCTGATGATTCCGTAGTCGGTGCATAACTGATCAAGAAATAATTCATGATAACGTCAGTTTTGAAACAAAATTCGACTGACATTTATGTGAAAATAGTCTAGGAGACTGCGTAGAATTTTTTTTGGATATTGGTATTCTAGAGCTATCTTTGGATAATAAATCTTTTCAACGCACATACATAAGTGAAAAGTTTAAATTTTCAGTCAAGAATTATGCTTTTATCGAGAAGAAAAAACATGTGAACATAAATGAAAAATCTCAATTTTAATTAAACTTTGTACAGAATATATTTTTTAGTCTTTTGGTTTCGAGCATGAATACCAAGGTCGAAATTTTTTCCTCTATGCACTAATGTGTTCAGCGAAATAGCGAAGTCAAGAATAATTTGGCCTTCAAGTCTAAAAAGCTGCCTTTAAAATTTAAAAATTTTCAGGTGCTTTGGGCTCTTTTTAAGCATAATATGGGGATTTTTCAGATTACGAAACTTTCTCAACTTTTAATTTAATGAACAGGACAAATATTTCAACAGCTTACTTCTTCAATTTTTCCCATTTCCAGATACTGACAGCTAGGTTTTGAAAGGTGTTCATTCTGCAGTTTTTCATTAAGTTCATTCAAGTAAACTTTTTTTAATACTTTCACTCAAAATATTCATGATGTAGAATGTTATTTTCCACATATTTTAAAGTCAGATTTTGCAAAGTTGGTGATGATTCCTGCGCACATATGCGATGAGATGTATTGTTCTGACCGAAAAAAAGCCTTAGAGCATAAAATTCTCACGATGGGTGCTCTGTAACGGAAAATTCCTATTTTTTCCTCAATTTTGAGTAACAATGCAAAAATGCATATACAAATTTCCCATACATTTGCATTTATGAGCGTTTTAGAAGAATTTTTCACAAGTCTAAAGAATTTTGCTCATCTTAAACTTTTGTTTAGATAAGTTCGTGGAAAAAGTGATGCTGAGCTTACTCAGTTAATACCGCTTTTTGAGGAAAATACAGTTTTCATCTTTATCATGACTTTAGATTCTATCATTCCAGGTTCTGCCTCCTCAAGCAAGTCTTTCTCGAAGATCCAGAGCCAGCAGCGTCACATCGATGGACAGTGTTGGCATGCCAGGCAGCGACGCCACCCAATCGCCGCACGCCGCTGCTCGTAGTTTAACAGGGGTAAAAGTTTGATTTTTCAAGTTTGTCTCGCCAAAATTCGAATTTCGTCGTTTTGAAAGCTGAAATTTCGCCAGAAACTATTTTTTCCGAATATTTATCAAATTTTATGGTCAAATACAATGTCAAAATTCGAATTTTGGCGGAAGTATTTCACCTGAAGTTATATTAATTCAACGAAAAACCTTTTTTTATCTAAAATAATTTTTTTCGTAGTATTTATCAAGTTTAGCGGTCGAATTTTCGACGTCAAAATTTGAATTTCAACAATGATGTCATTTCAAAAGTTGTAAACTTTGCCACCAATTTTTTCATTTAAACGTTTTTTCGGTTGCTAAAGTATTTCACAATTTTTATTTAGACACCAGTGCCCTCGATGCCTATAGTTAAGCCACCATCACCTTGGATAGTGGACAAATACAGATGGGAAAAAATCTTTATCGGCGCCGATTTGGACAAGGATGGTTTAGTCAACGGCGCCGATGTGAAGCAAATTTTTTTACAAACCGGATTAGCCCAAGCTTATTTGGCGCACATATGGAATTTATGCGATATTAATTCTACAGGTTATTCATTTCGAATATAGGGTATTCCTAAAGGCCCGAAAAACCACATTATATGTACGATGAGCCATACTTGTTCATATAGTACACCGGTGCTTTATTTTTCTTGGTTGAGTAATCATTACGAAGTATTTTTACTGCAGAAATGCGCTCACAAAAACTAAACAGTGTATGTCTGCTCAAGCCCGTAGCCAGGATCTTTTTTCGGTGGGGAGCACACATTTTTTCACTCAATTTACTGCAAAACTGGTATTTTTGATCTTGAAGAAAACAAAATTCAAAGGTCGCACATTGCCTTTTTTAACACCTGAAACATTTCGAGGGGCCATGGCCACCCAACCCCCCCCCCCTCTGCCTACAGGCCTGTGTCTGCTACAAAAAATAATTTTGATAATTGCTAATTTTATAGAATTTTCAAAACTTGTTTGATTGTTAGCTGCAAAATGATCCGAAAGTAAATTAAAATACAAATTTCACATATTTCGAATCAGTGGTATTTTCTGGAAAATTTTGTTGATTTTTCTATAATCTGGCAAAAAGTGATCAGCGAAAAACTACACAAATAAGTGATTTTTCGTATACGAGCTAGTCTCTGATTTGCAAACTCAGATATGCTCAGATTACTGTATACAGTGGTATTACTGTATTTATCTTCTTTTCTGCTTTATCTCTCCGTTTTGTTCGTTTTTCTATTTTTCTTTGCGCCCTTTTTTCTGTTTTCTCTTTTATTTTCTTTCTTATTTCTTTTTTCTTTGTTCTTTCTCTGTTCTTTCCTGTTTCTGTTTTTTCCCTATTTTTTCTACCTTCGATTATTTTCAACTTTATCTTCTTTAGGCAGCTTAAATTTGGAACAATTCGCTTTAGCCATGCATTTCGTCGAACAAAAAAAACAACAAAATATCGAACCGCCGGCCGAATTGCCGCCCGATCTTTTGCCGCCGTCTTTCCGTCCAAATCCGGCCGGTATGACCGACATTTCGACGAGTACGACGTGCCACGAAACGTCGTTGTCGGCTGCCGATTCGCACCTGGAATCGGGCAATAAAAAAATCGACGAAATTTTAGACGATATTAGAAATATTCAACAGTAAGCTGAAAAAATTTAACAATCTTGAAAGTTAGGAAAGCACATTTGATAAACAGGACAGGTCATACATGTAACGGAGCCCCGAGGTCTGGGAGGTGGGGCCACTTTTTCGGGCCGGGGGCCTTCAAAAAATTTCAAATCACCAAAATTTGAATTCAAAAAATTTCAAATCACCAAAATTCACAAAATTTTGGTGGGAGAGGTCTCTGAAGGAAAAAAATCGATTTCACGAAAAAAGTTCAAAAAATAGTAATTTGTTCTAAAAAGACCGAAGCGTCGAGAAAATTGACGTTTTTGACCATTTTTTATTCAAAAATTGACATTTTTCATCAAAAAATTGACATTTTTCAGTATTTTTCCAACCAAAAGTATGGGGGTTCCTACGGCTACCGGATTGGTAAGTCCTGGGGGGGGCAATCGCCCAATGGCTAGCCATATGGTCGATGATTTCTGGAGGGGTTCCCATAGCACTCCCCCCTCAATTACATGTACGGGACAGGTACTTTTTTGTATTTTTTGTGATGTAAATTTTGTCTTCTATTCTGATAGGGAGAAGCGAACTTTCGAACAACAACTAATGCAACTAGAAGCCGATATGACGATCAAAAATTCTGAAATTCGAAATTTGGAAGTTGAATTGAATACTTTACAAGCGACGGTCATACAATTGGAAAGGCAAAAAGGCGAAGCGCAAAGAAGATTGGATGATTTAGACGAACAAGTATAGACGAGGAAAATTGCATTTTCTAAAGTGAAATGAAGAGAAGTATTTTTTTACAATTCAGAGAAATTCTTTAAATGACGCTTTAAACGAACTGGTTAAGCGTAACGAAGACGATTTACAGAATATCAATCATTTGAAATCTATAATTGATAATTCTGATCAAGTTGCTAAGGTATCTCATTTTTTAAGCACATAAAGGAGCCCCGATGTCTATGGGAGGTGTGGGGTGACTTTATTTTATGGCGATGTCATCTATTGGCTAAAAATTCGCAAGGCGAAGTCATTGAAAACAACAAAATAATTTTTTCAAATCATGTCTAAAAAACCATGAAATATGTAAAAATTGACACTTTTGGCTTTTTTAAGCTCAAAAATCAACATTTTCCACCGAAAAATTTGTATTTTTATGGTTTCTTGGGGGAACGGTTCTTATTTTACTCCCCATCGATTATGAATACGTGTATGAGCAAAGATCAAATTGAATTTTGATTTTTTTAAATTTTTATCAAATGATCAAAATATCAAAAATTGATTGAAATAGTCATGAAATTTCGGAAGAAATTTCTTGAATCTCGACAAACAATAAGTTTCCAAACAAAATTCTGACTTTTTATTTAGTGTTTTTTGTTTCTCTTCTTTGTCCTTTAATTGTTGTTTAATATTTTGTTGCTTTTGTTTTCATTCTATTTTTTGTTTGTTGATCAATTTTCTTTTTGTTTTTCTTTTTTCTAGTTCTTTTCTTTTGTTATATAATCGGTTTTTGGTTTTTCTATGTTCTTTTAATTGTTTTAAAATTTATTTCATTTTTTGCTCTAGTTTTGTCCATCGTTTCTGAGTTTTTATTGTTGATCTTTTTTTCAATTCATTGTTAATTTTTGTTGTTGCTTCATTGTTGTTTGATGTCTTGTTAATTCAATGTTATTTTTGGTCTTTTTTTGATTTATTTTATTTCTATCTTGTTTTTTCGTCGGATTGTTTCGCTCTTAATTTTTTCTTTTTCTTCAGATTCTAGTTTTTGCCTGTTACTGGTTTCTTTGTTAATTGATTTTATTCGTTTATTGTATTTTTGTTTCTTCCATCTGTTCTTTAGATTCTGGTTTTAGTTTATTAATTGTTTATTGATTAATGTTTGTTTTTTATTGTTCATTTATGATTGATTCGTTGTTTTTTTCATAGTTGTTTGATGTTGTTTATTTTTTGGTTTTTACTTTGCTTGATTGATATCGAAAATGAGTATTTTGTATCAAGCCCATCTCAGTCATAATAATCAAATCTTGGGTATCGTCGTATGACTGAAAATTTTCGGCGGATGTTTTCGTTGCACTTACGCCCAATTCAATTAGAATTGGCGTTGTTTCTAGTTATTTCAACATTTTCAGGAAAACGAGAGAATTTTGAACGAAAAACGAACGCTCTTACAAACCTTAACCGACGAAGAAATGAAGTTAGAATCGAAATTACAAAATGATAGAAGAATATTACAAAATTTACAGCACGAACAACAAGATTCTGAGGATTTTGCGCTCAAAGTGAGTTTTTTCGGTTGAGGAGAAATTTAGGAATTAGCGTCATTTGTATACATATTTTATGTAGGCCGACGATATTGTCCAACAGTTGAGGAAACAACGAGAATTTTTAATGGAAAAACTGGAAAAATTGGAACAAGTAGTCGCCAACGGCGATCAAAATTATTTAGTATCGAATCAAGATTTAATGTCGATGGATGACGAATTTAATTTGAATAAGGTGACTTACTTTTTTGAGTAGTTCGACAAAATAACGTTTCACTAAAACAAACCTAGAAATTTTCTGGTTTTGGTCTGCCTACAAAATTTATAATGTTTGAGGCTCGGCAATGTATTACTTTTCGACCGGATATTCATTACGTCCAGAGCATTATATATTAATTTGTCATGTGCTTTATTTTTTCTAGAATTAGCTTTAAAAAAATTTCATACATAAATTAGTCTTATAGATCGTCGGTTATCAGTTTATGAGTAGTAGTTCTTCGATGAACGCAGTTATTGATTCGTCCGATTCGGATAAAGTTCAGGCGACGTTCGAAGACCCATTCAAATCTCGTGAGTAGAAAGTTTTGCCCGTTTTCAGTTTTTTCTGCGCAAATTTGCAAATATATATATATTTACAGATGATCCTTTCGGCAATCCGATTCACGATCCGTTCGCCGACCACGATCCTTTCGCGTCAGCAGCTCCCGTAGAAGATCCGTTCGCTAGTTCGGTAAATTTTTCATTCGAAATGATTTTTTTGGATCAAAAGAATCAAAAGATGATATACGACTAAAATTTTAGATAAAACATTTTTTAATCAAAAAATGAGTAAGAGGCGAAAATTTGCGATCAACAGATGATTTTCCGATCAGAAAATGATTTTCCGAAATTATCTACACTAAGCCGTTACTGTAGCGTTTTTTCACTCAAAAAACTTTCATAACCTAACCTTACATCATGCATTGGCGAGGAAGTGCTATATCAACGCCCCCTCCAGAAATCGTCGGTCATATAGCTAGCCATTGGGCGGCCCCCAAAATTTTCCAATCCTACGGGTAGTCATAGAGACCCTCATATAGTTTTGGTCGAAAAAATACTGAAAAATGTCAACTTTTGAACAAAAAATGGTCAAAAAATCAATTTTCTCAACGCTATGCGCCACGAATACATTTTTTACAGTTTTTTAGGCAAAAAGTGCTAGTTTTTGAATCATATTTTGGACCTTTTTGTGAAAAAATGAAATTTTCTTTTTTCAGAGACCCCCTTAAATTTTGGGAATCAGTGACCCCCGGTCCCAAAAAAGTAGCCCAACCCTCGCCCCCTCCAAACCTCAGGGCCCCGTTACATTTATGCTTTACATATGAATTATGTTTTACCAATGTTTTCGGGACGGATAATTTGTATAACCTTATAATTTAAAATTTGAAACTTTAGAAAAATGCTTCAGCAAGAATCTTTTCCAAAAAGACATCGAAAAAAATCAAATTTTCAAAGTCATCTTTCAGATTTTTTGGAATTTTTTCCCTTAGAATAATTTTTTCCACTTTTTTCATAGGATCCATTCGCCAATCAAACTGTTAATTCGCCCGGATTCGTTGAACTCCAAATCGATCCGTTCGCGTCGCGTAACGTACCCGAAATGGGCGGCGCCAAGAAAGCTCCACCCAGACCGGCTCCGCCTCCGGGCGCCGCCAAACCGTCCGCCGCTACGTCGCCGGTCGTCAACGATCCGTTTTCGAATGAACGACAAGGACATTGGGCGTCCGGCACCGCCGCCGTCGATCCTTTTTCGTCGAATAATAGCGGTGACGCTAGCGGTTTCGGAAATTTCGCCGATTTTTCTAAATTTAGTTGAATTTTATGGATGGCTTATATTAGATTTGCGCTAAGAGTAAGTTTGGAAAATTTAAAAAGTCAGTGTTGAAATTTTTTCGACTTTTTACATATTTTGAAGATTTGCGATTTTTAATCCTTTTTTCTGGCAAATGGTGTCCGATATAAGTAGAGAGGGAATCGGACCGGATACGGAACCGGAACCGGTATTAACAGATTGAAATTTTGGAACCGGAATTGTGATCTTTCAATGAAAAATACCGATTCGGAACCTGTTTAGAATAAAAATGTTTAAAATTGTGTAATTTATAATTCTTTTTAGTAGCAGAAAAGATTTATTTTTGGCACATTTTTCTGGTGATTTAAGAATTTATTTTTGTTCCTAAAATTTTAATGAATTCTTTTCCCTATGAATGATAAAAAAAGATTCATTTTTTAAAATGGAACATTTGTCTGATGATGTAAGAATTTCTTTTTCTTTAGAACGTTGTGAAAACTTTTTAGAACTGGAATTTTTGAAGTTTTATAGTTAAAAGTTTTAAAAATTTTATAATTTTTTTGGAATGACAGAAAAGATTCATTTTTGATGGAATATTTTCCTGATTAATTTCAGAATTCTTTTTTTCCAAGTTAAATTTAAAAAATGACGTGAAAGATGCATTTTTAACGGAAATTTTAGAATTTATTTTTCTCTAAATTTTTCTAGAAATATTTTATTCTTAAATTTTTTTGGAATTTTATTTTTCTTCAATTTTTTCTTATAAAATTTTTTGAAATTTTTAAGTTTCTTTTTCCAATTCAACTCTGTAAAATTTGAATTCTTTACCTATGAATAGCACAAAAAATTCATTTTTAGTTTCACATTTTTCTGATATTTTTAGAATTTCTTTCCCCTTGGTTTTTTTAAATATTTATTTTAGAATTTCTAGGATGGAAGAAAAGTTCATTTTTGATCGAGTATTTTCTCGATAATTTTAAATCTTTTTTCACGCGGATTTTTAGTATTTTTTAAAATTAAAATTTGTTAAATTCTGGAATTGATTTATCTTGAGAACATGCGTTCTGTGGTAGAACATCTTTGCAGCAGTTTATATGCTTTTGAATTTCTATCCAAATTATGTTAGGATACAACAGAATTTGAATAAACAATAGAAAAATCAGTCCTTGTTGATATGCAGTCAAAATGAGACTCAGAAATGCAGATTCTAAGTGATGCTTGATTATGACTAAATTCATATTTTCGGATTTTCGGAATGATAACCGATATTCCCAAAATTCTGGAGTCGAGACCGAAATCGATATTCCAAAAAATCTGCATCCAGTGGCAGTGCAGGAATTTTTACTTGTGAACTTCATTTTCACGTTTAAAATAATCTTTGAAATGAAAATGCTCAGGTTTGAATGAAGCATTGGCTTGCCTGATGGTCAATTCTGTTTACAATCGGCTGAAATACTAAAATATTTTACATCGACATTCGGCTATCGAACGTTAAAAATAAAGTTAGAATCATCATGAGTGTATTGGGATACTTTTTACGCATTTTAAATATAATTTTACAGATTTTAAATGTAATTGCAATTTTACAAATCGAAAATTTCATCAAAAAAAAATTTTTTCTGATTTAGGTGCTGCTAAATTCATCAACGAAACGTTCTTGTCCGTCGATGTTCTATATATAGCAAGTTTTATATATTTATTTTCCTCGGAATTTTTTAGTCTTAATTTTTTTCCGAAACGTCCATCAAGAAGTAAGAATCGAAGTTTGATAAATTTAGATAAAGTTTTTTCTTTATATTCCTCTTTTTTCTGCTTGTAACACTTTTTAAAATTCTTACTTATTGGCGATACGCTCATTCCTGGTCAAATTAATAGGGCGAAAATTCATGGGGTTTTTTGTTTGTAGTGAAATTTTCATGATTTTTCGCGCGAAAGCATGTTTTTTTGTGAAGTATTGCCAAAAATCGTGTAATAAATATTGTTTGTGATAAAATTCACGATTTTTTTTGATAAAAACATGATTCTTCGTGAATTCATGCGATGAATATTGTGCTGTACTTTTCTATTGTCTTGATTATATTTTCGTCTCCAATAACGTTGTCCGATTTCGCAATAATTTTTGTTTTGTTATTTCCATTTATTCGTTGTGATGATACCTTCTTATCATATTATAGTTGTGAGCGTTAATAAATTTTTTAATGTTTGATCATCTCTCATTTCTTGTCCAGTATCATTGTATTGATCATTTTCGATTCCGATTCTATTGATAGCTTTCAAAAATGATGAATTTTTTTAGAAATTTGGATTACGAAAAATGGACGGAATATCGTCTTGATGGCAAATAAACATTATACGATATGGTAAGGAACATTTTTAACTTACAACTTAGATATTCGGCCTCGCGATGCTCGCATTTTTCAAGAGATGAATATATATTATAATGTGTCCCATATTATAGCGTATCCCATGTTATAACATATCCCGTGTTATAACATATCCTATGTTATAACATATCCCATATTACAACATATCCCATATTATAGCATATTTCATGTTATAATATAGATACCACTTTACAGCATATCCCACATTATAACACGTTCAATGTTATAACGTATCCTATGCTACTACATATCGCATTTTGTAACATATCCCATGTTAAAATATATCATGGGTTATAACATATCCCATGTTAAAACGTGTCATATGTTATAGCATATCCTACATCATAACATATCCAGCGTTATAACATATAAAAGTTATTTGAAAGAAAAATTTTAATATATAATGACATATGGCTTTGTGGTAGCATGAGGCTATGTTTAACATATGGCTTCGATATAGAAAATTTTTTGAAAAAACCCTTTTCTTTATGTTATGACATAGATCATTGTTATAACACAGGGCCATATTATAACATACGGCGTGATACTGTTGGTATATTTAATGTACAGCATGTTCATGTTCATACCTGTATCTGACGCTAAGGTGACAAATCTAACATGACATATGTTGTAACATTAGATATGTTATAACATGACATATTATAAGATGTATATCCTTTTATGCATACCTGTAATGGGGGGGTGGGGGACCCCCCCCCCCTCGCATCTTGGCCAACCATATGCCCAACCCCCCCCCCCCCCAGTTTGGAAAAAATTTGCAAAAAAGTGTATGTTTTTTGGCCTTTTTTGGAAAAATTTTGACTTTTTTCGACCCCCTCCCCCAAATTTCGGATTTATCCCCCCCCCCCAACTGGTCGAACTTCTTACAGGTATGCTTTGATGTGGTATATGTTATGATGTGTGATATGTTATAATATGGGACATGTTAAAACATGATATATGTTATCACATATCCCATTTATAACATATCTCATGTTATAACACTATGTTTTAAAACACCCCATGTTATAACATACCCTGTGTTAAAACATAGCTCCTTATGTTTTAACGTACGGTGTGTTATACCATTCTCCCATGTTATAACATACCCTGTGTTATAACAAAGCTGCTCATGTTATAACATACCCCATGTTATACCATCCTCCCATGTTATAAGATACTTCATGTTATAATATGTCCCATGTTTCAACATAGGATATGTGATTTATAACATAGGACCATGTTATATTATGTCAGTATAATATAACATGTCGAAAAATGGAAAAAAAATTTTTTCCATGTTATAACATAAGACTATGTTATAAGATGTCGAAAAATAGAGAAAAAATGTTTTCTTGTGTGTTATAATATATGACTGTGTTATAACATGTCATTATATGTTGTAACATGTCGGAAAATGAAAAAAACTGTATGTTATAACATAAGATCATCCTATAACATTGGACTATGTTATAACGTGTCAGTATCTTATAACACGTCGAAAAATGAAAAAAATGTATGTTTTAACATAGGACCATCTTTTAACATTGGACATGTTATAACATGTCGAAAAATTAAAAAAAAATTTATGTTATAACAGGAAGCTATTTTATAACATGTGCAGGTTTGTCATTTAGTAAATTTTTATTTAGAATTAAGTCTCATAATTATAATTTTTCATGAAAAAACTCATAAATTCTTAGCTTAGTTTCTGACTTTTTCTGCCCGAATACGGGCGGCGTCGAAAGTCACATCTACTACCTCGGCCAGTGCCTCCTACGACGTGGTCACCGAATCGTCGTGGTCACTCACGCCTACGGCGATAGGCGGGGCGTTCGTCTATTGACCAATGGGCTTAAAGTGGGAGGAGCGAAATATTTTTTTCTCTCCGAATTTACGCATTTTACACTTTTTTGCAGGTTTATTATTTGCCATTCCTCGTGCTTTACAACGGATGCATTTGCCCGACGGTCTACTCTACGCTACCCGTTTTGCGGAAAATTTTCTTGAAAGAAAGAGTGACCATTGTGCATGGTCATTCGGTGAGTCTGGTTTCTATAAACGGAATTTGAAAATTCGAAATTTTGATTAAAAAATAATTTTTTTCTGTTTTTTTTGAAAAAATTACAGTTTTCAAATTGAAAGATTGCGCCACATTTTTCAAATTCTATATAAACAAAACTTCGTTTAGTCTTTTTCAGCATTGGCTCACGAAGCCATGTTTCACGCTCAAACCATGAATATCCCTACCGTATTTACCGATCATTCTTTATTCGGATTCGCCGATTTAACTTCCATTTTGACCAACAAATTGCTACAATTTTCGCTTTGCAATTGCGATCACGTGATTTGTGTCTCCCACACTTGGTATGTACATATATATAATTACATGATTTTTGATGTTCTACACGTGTAAATAGATTTTGAAATTTAAATTTCTGAAACAAATTCTAATTTCCCAATTCAATTCAAAATTTCGTTTCGATTTTTTGATCAGCAAAGTGAGTCTGAGTCACAACATCTCGAATTTGAAATTTACTCCGAAAATTCTAATGTTCTAACATATCACTCTTTCGTTCAAATATTCGAACTTTGAAATTTTTAAATTGAAAATAATTTCCAATAATTTGGAAGTAAATTTTTTAGTTTCTCAACTGGAAATGATTTCCAAAATTCTGAAATTCCTGAATTTCCAAGCTATAAAATGTAAATTACTTTTATAATCTTAAAATTTATAAGTTTTAACAAAATTTCGTATTATTTAAAATTTCATAACGTTATGTGTTACAACAAGTCTTAATAAAATAAAGGCAATTTCTAAAATTCAGAAGTTTATAGAATAAAAATCTTTCTGGTTTTGAAATCTTCAAATCCTAAAATTGACATCAATTTTGAAATAATTCCGAAATTTCTTCATTCAAAATGAAGATAATTGTGGAATTTCTGACTTTTAATATGAAAATGACTCCTTTAAATCAACACTTTCTAAATTTTGAGCTTCTGAACATAATAATAAGTTTTTCTAGGAATTTCGCCTTAATCTTTTCTCTTTTCTTGGCAGCAAAGAAAACACGGTCCTAAGAGCGAGGCTACCGCCTAGGAAAGTATCGGTTATTCCAAATGCAATCTATTGCGAAATGTTTGAACCGTCTCCTCAAGAATGTTCATGCGATAGAAGTTAGTGTTTTCCCTAATTCTATAATTTTGTAGGGGAAATTTCAAGGAAAAAAAGTTCCCAATTTTTGCGTAATTTTCACATAACTTTGAAATAATATTCTCCAAGATCCCGAAAAATGTATTCTTTTTGGAATTTTCTTCGGCATTAACTGTAGAATTGGGGGACCCGTAATTTCTGGACGATCTTTTGCATTGATGATGCCAAATGGGGTATTCCCAAGTGAGCGAATTCCTAATTCAGCGATTCCCATGTGAACGATTCCCCGTTGAGCGAATTTCCAAGTGAGTGAATTCCCGAACCCAATTGGACGATTCCCATATGAGCGATTCCCACTTGAGCGAACTCACAAATGAGCGATCGAGAATGTAATAACACTTTCTCGTATTTTCCTTTTTTACCTCATATTTTTCTTTGTAAGTATTTCTTTTTTCTTTCATTTTCTGTGTGTCTTGCTCGTGTTTTCGTTTATGTACGTTTTCATCTTCTGTCTGTGCTTTCTTTTATATTCTTCCTTCTTGTCGTCTAATTTTTTCTTTTCTTGCTCATGATACAATACATAGCAAGTTGTCATTTTAAATAACTGTTGTATTCCGTATAATTTTTGTACAGTTCGGCATGCTTGGGTTTTTCATCGTGAAATCTTCATAAAAATATAAACTAAAGAATGCTGGAAGAAACAAAACATCAAGAGAAAAGAAACGTCAACAAAAATAAAGAAATTAAGATAAAGTGAAAATAGGCGGAAAAGCTTTACAAAAAGGAAAAAACGTAAAAAATTGACAAGAAAGAATAAGCGAGATAGACAAAGCATCAAGGAAGGAAGAGAAAATAATGTGAGAAAAGAAAAAGAATCAGGAGAATAGAAAAAGGGAAAGATAAAGAAGTAAAAGTAAAACACTTAGATGAAAAGTAAGCAAGAATGAAGAAAAAACCACAAAGAATAAAATTAAATAGGAAAAAGAGCGTGCCGAATTGTATGATAATTGTATGGGAGACAATGTTTATTAAAAATTGCAACTTGAGAAGGAAGAAAATGGAAGAAAGCACAGACAAAATTTGAAAACGTCAAAACATATGTATACGAAAACATTAGCAATAAACACAGAAAACGAAAGAAAAAAGAAATACGTACAAAGAAAAATATGAGGTAAAGAACGACAATAGGAAAAAAGTGTTATTAGACTATCGGTCGCTCGTTTTTAATCCCCCAATTGGGAATTCGCTCACGTGGGAACCGCTCACTTAAGAATCGCTCACTTGGGAAATCGTTAATTTGGGAATCGCTCAATTGAGAATCGCTCACTCGGGGATAGACCATGCAAAATCACCCAAAATTGCGTGCGATTCTGATGCTTCATGCGGGACACGACATGAAAGCTATGCCCGTCTGAGAACAGCGATTTCCAATACAGCGATTCTCAAAAAAGTGAAATCTCAATACAGCGTTTCTCAAAACAGCGATTTACAAAAGAGCGCATCTCAATACAGCGAAGAGTAAATAGTTCTATGCATTAGAGTAAACGCACACATCGTTTTTAGAATAAATATGCAAATGAGGTATATTAAAATCATTTTTGCTAGTTGAGATAGTCTGTTTTTAGTTGCATTTAACCATCTAAGTTTCACATGCTTCTTGTGCTGCATTTGCGGTAAGTATGCCGAACGGTTTATTCTAAAATCACAAGAAATACCTGTCAGAAGAACGTTTTTTCAAAACCCTTGAAAAAAACAAAAACAAAAAATTATCTTAAGCATTCCCGACTGAAATTGTTTTGTATGGAGCTTAGTTGCAAAAAAAATTGAATTGATTAAATAAATGAAAAAAATGAAATAAGCAAGTAAGATGAAATGAATAAAATAACTAAGCAGTGAAGGCAGAAGAAAAAACTGATACAAAAGAAACGAAAATTAAAATAATGTAATAAAAAGTAGGTAAAAAAACAAAAGTATACGACCTGAAAAAATTAAACAAAAAAAAACAAAAAGTGGCTCAAAATAAGAAGAATATAAGAGGGAATAAGTCAATAAGGGAAAAAAGAAAAAAACATGCTTGTAGATATGTGAGTAATAAACAAACGAGAATAAAATGTTGTAATGTCGTGAAAATACATGTATAGAGCCATAATGTCAGAAGTCTGGTGAATCGTGCCAAAATGTGTGACAACCAGCATCAACCAGATCGGAATAAAAGACTAAATAAAGCCAAAATGTCTACCCCGCCCAATCCCCATTTTCCCATTCTAAAGATAACTTTTTGCAAAATTCGCTATTTTGAGAATCTGTTCTGAGACTTGGCTGTTTTGAGAGTCGCTGTATTGAGACATTGCTATTCTGAGTTTCGCTGTTGTGTGTTGCGCTGAATAGGCGTGAAACCTATATTTATGATATAGTGTGGAAAGTACGGGTACCCGATTCAGCATAAGTTAGCATAAGCTTTTTCTCTTTTCCAGTCGTCATTCTTAGTATCGGCCGCATAGTATATCGACGGGGCGCCGATCTTTTGGCCGCTTGTATACCGGAAATCTGTCGAAAATACGCCGACGTGGATTTTTTGATCGGCGGCGACGGGCCGAAAATGATCGTTTTGGAAGAAATGCGCGATAAATTTCAATTACACGATAGAGTATCGTTACTGGGTACTATTCCTCATACCGAAGTTAGAAAAGTAAGTTTCTTTCTTAACTTGTTCGGAAAGTGTATTTTAAGAAACAATTGCGGAAGCTACAGTAAAATGTAATGAATGTTGTAATCTGATGAAAAGTTCGAATACCTGCGAATCAAGTTCGTGCAAAAGTCTTTTTTGAAATTGAAGAATCTCTTCCGTTTGAGCATAAATTTCCATTCAGAATTTTAGATTTATAATTTATAATTTTGATTTTGAACTCTAAAATAAAAATTTAAAATGATTGTTTTATAATTTATGATCTAGAATCTGTATTCCGAGGCTTTATCTTTCACACAATTTCAAATTAAGAATCTTAGATTCAAAGTTTAAAATTCGAATTCGGAATTGTAGATCAAGAATTTAGAATTTCAAATACGAAAACCAAACTTTCAGTCTGGAGTCACATTGAAGAATTTAATTTTTAGATTTTCACTTTTCAGATTGAGAATTAGATTTTGGAATTTCGAATTCAGTATTTGTAATTTTTGACCTTTTTATTTGGAGTTTAGAATTTCAGATTGAAGATTTAGAAGTTTACATGTCAGAGTGTAGTAACCTAGATTCACAACTCAGAATCTTGGATATAGAATTCAGAACTTCAAATTCGAAATTTAAAAGTTTAAATTCAAAATTTAGAGTGCCAGATGCGGGTAATTATCCAGAATGTAGAATTCTGACTTAATAATCTTAATGAAGAATATAGATTTTAAATTGCAAAATGAGAATTTGGAATACTGGATTTGTGATTTAAAATTTGAGATTTAGAATTTGAGATTTAGAATTTAGAATTTCAGACTTCGGGCGTTGAATTCTAGATTCCGAACTAAAAATCTTACATTTAGAATTAACAACTATAGATTTGGAATTCCAAAGTTTAGATTTGAAATTTATAATCTTGGATTTGGAATTTAGAATTTAAGTTTGAGAATATAGAATATATATAGAATTTCGTGTTTATAATTTAGATAAAAATAAGGGATTCTAGATTATGAATTTGGGATTTTCGATTTAGCTTTTGGAACTTTAACATTTTAGTTTTTAAATTTACGATTTTATTTGTAGAATTTTGAATGTTAGTTTTAGAATTTAGAATTTTAATTTAAGAATATAGAATATAATGTCTAAATGATTTAGAATTTTATCTACATTTGGAACATTATACTTTAGAATCATAAAACTTCGCATGCAAGAATAATTATAATTTAGAATTATAATTTTTTGATTCAGAATTTAGAATTTTTTTTTTTGAGTTTCAAAGTTTCAAATAGTTTTAATTTATTTTTTTTGAGTTTCAAATTTTCAATTCATATTAACATTTGTAATTTGGATTCAAAATTTTGAATTTCATATTTAGAATTTGAAATTCGAAATTTTGAGTTTAGAATTTTAGATTAAGAATATCGAATTTAAGAATTTTAATTTCTCATTTAGGATTGAGAATTTTAGATTAAAAGTTATTATTTTAGATTTAGAATTTTAAATACAGAATTTGGAATTTCAGGTCTATAATATATATAAACAATTGAAAATTTTAGATTCAAAATTTTAAGCTTTAGATCTAGAATTCAGGATCTAAAATCCTAAATTGGAATTTTAGGTATAGTATTTTTAATTTATGATTTAGGATTTAAGTTCAATAATTCTTATTGTAGAATTCTACTTCTGTGATTTTTAATTGGAATTAAAAAAATCGTTATTTAGAACTTAGAATTCAGGATTCGAAAGTTTTTTTCCAAGTTTAGAATTTAGAATTTAAAATTTTATAAGAATTAGTCAAGCTACTGAAAATTTTGGTTTTCGAATTTAAAATCTCAAATTCTAGATTCAGAATTTAGAATTTGTGGCTAAGAAGTTTGAATTTAGAGTTTTAAATCGAGAATATCGAAAGTAGAATTTTAAGTTTATGATTTTGATGGATAATGAAAAATTTTAGATTAAGATTATCCCTTTGGATTCAGAATTTAAAATTTTATATTTATCATTTAGAATCTCAAGCCTAGTTCGTACAAACGTTGAAAATTCAAATTGAGGTTGGAATTTAAGATTCGAAATTTAGAATCTAAGATTTTCATTTAAAAATTCTATTTTTTCCGAAGTGTAAATATTCATTTTTATATTTACTGTATATTTTATTTTTTTGCATTTCATTTCAGATGATGATCAAAGGTCAAATTTATCTAAATTGCTCGCTAACCGATGCTTTTTGTGTTACAATCGTCGAAGCTGCCAGTTGTGGGTAAATTTTTGCATTGTGTGAAATATTGGATATGAAAATTTGTTCTTTTGACTTTTTGGTCTTATTTTTTGATTTTTTTTTTGTTTATCTTCAATTTTTAGATTATTTTCATAAATTTCTTGTTACATTTTCTCACTTTTTCTCGTTTTTTTTAAAAGATTTATTTTTTGTTTTTCTCCAATCTCAAATTTCCTCCAAACTTTCAATTTTTAAAATTTTTGTTTCAGATTACACGTTATTTCGACGAAAGTTGGCGGTGTGCCAGAAGTACTGCCCGAAAATATGATGACATTAACAGAACCAAACGCGGAAAGTCAGTTTTTGATTTTTTGAAATTTTCATGAAATTTTCGGCACTGTGAAAAGTATAAAAATTTTTTAATCGGCAAATCAAAGTCATAGACTATATTTTGACTAGCATATTTTACAAATTCGAGATTTTGCAATTTTCTATATTGTATTATATTTCGCCTTTTAAGGTATTATCAAAACTGTCGGTCGAATAGTAGAAAAAATCAAGAATGGTTGTTTACGGCTCGACCACTGGTCAAATCATGAACGTATCAAAAATATGTACTATTGGCCAAATGTAGCTCGACGAACGGAAAAAGTTTACCGCGAAGTGACCTCTAGCCCTAGGCCGTCGTTAAATTCGAAACTGAGAAAGTTAGAAAACGGTCAAATTTCTCCCCTTTTTTCATTTTTTTAACTTTATTTCCTTTCTAATTTTTTTATCTTTATTTCTTTTCTCATTTTTTGTTCTCATGTTTATAATATTACTCCTTTTTGTTGTTCTTGTATGTTTTCTTTCATATTTTTTCTCTTTCTTCTATTTTTCTCCTCTTTTCTATTCTAACTTTTTTCATTTTTATATTTGCTTTCCTATTTTTCTTTTTTCTTTTCTTCTCGATTGTTAATTTTTTTGGTTTTCTTTTCTCTTATTTATTTTTTGTTTTCCTTGTTTGTTTTTCCTCGCTGTTCTGTACTTTCTTTTTCTATTTTTCTTTTATTTTAGTCGATTTTTCGTTTGTTCTTTTCTATCCTTTTTCTCTGTATTTTCTTTTTCAGTTTTTTCTCTTTTCTTTTTCGATTTTATGTTTTTTTCTGTTCTTTTTTCTCCTCTTTTATTTTTCTTTACATTTTTCCTCTCTTATTTTTCTTTTTTTCTTTTGTTTTTTCAACTGTTCTGTTTTTTCTGCTCTTTTTTCTTTTCCTTTTTTCCCTTTTTTCTTTCTTTTTTTTTACTTTTCCAGTTTTCCTTTTTTCCTGTCTATGTTTTTGTGCGTATATTTTTTCCAAAATTTTTTTCCTCTCCTCAATTTTTATTTTCCTATATTTTCTTTTTGTGGTTTTTTAAATTTTTTATTTATTTTTCTCTTTTTTAAATTTTTACAGCTATCAACGTTGCGGGCCAGTTTTCGGCTTTATTTTCGCCATGCTGGCCACGATTAATCACGTTTTATTGTTTTTATGTTCAATTTTTTCGAAGGTAAGTTTAAAATATGCCCAAAATATGTAAATTTATTAATGTAAAAATCAATTTCTTCGATTGAACATTCGGCTTCGATTTTTCGCGGAGAAAACTGACCAACAACTTTCGTTTTTTCTGCTTTCCATTAATTTGGTGATTTTTTGTAGGAAGATGAATCTCGGCAATCGAATAACAAATTTGCAAAAAAATCAAATATAAAGATCAATGTCGTTGATGATAAAAAACTTTGAATCTTGTATTTTTATCGATTATATATGGAGAAGGTATTCCAATCTGTAATTTGCAAATAAATTATTCAAAAAAGCTTTGTTCCTAAAAGTTATGATGATTGAAAATCCCGTATAACTATAAAAATCTGACTCATAGAATTAGTTTTTTTTAAAGGACCGGCAAATCTACTTCGCATATAGATTATGCAAAATGGGTTTTCTATTTCCAAAATTTTATGATGGTTGAAAAGTCCAGGCTTGTTGTAAAGTTCTGACTCCTAGAGGGAAAAATGAAAAACACTGACCGATAAAAGGACGAAATAATTAAAAGAGAGATAATTAGTGGAAGAATTTATAATCAACTAATATAATAAACCGATTAATGATCGAAAATGAAAAACTGTAGCAATGAACGATTAAAATAATAGATAATAGACTAATGAATGTCCGAAGCAAGTATTGGTGTATAAAGTGGGGAATAAATTGATTAATGAAGGCTTGAAAATTAGACGTTTCCTAAAATGATCTCGTTAATAAAATTAGTGTAGTCGTGATGTTCTCACAACGAATTAGAGTAATGAACAAGGGTATTAAAATAATGAATGATTGATGGAATCATATACTAATAGAAGTATGAAGGAGTGAACTAGTGCATGTATGGACAGATTGATGATGAATATAGCGATCAATCAATGAATTAGGAAATGAGTAATGAACTATTGAATTAGTAATTTACTAGTGACCCGCTGGAAGAATGATTGAATGCATGGACAGCTGTATAAATGAGGGGAAAATGACTTGACTATCGAACGAATAGTAAACTAATGAACAGCTGTAGAACTGGACAATAAATAATGAAGAAAAATAGAATGTTGTACTAATAAACGTCCGATAGATTGACGAACGAGTGAGTGAATGATTGCGCTATAAATTGAGAAATTAATAGACAAATTAACTAATAAATGCTTGCAATTTAAATAGCTACGAGTGAGGTTTAATTAAATTATTGTAGTCATTTTCTCACGGTAAGTTAACTAAAAGAATGAGTTATAGTCTAATACAATAGAATTAATTGAATAGTGCATGTTCGGATGAATTAATGAAAGCGATAAACGAGAAAAATAGAGAATGAATGATAGGGAATGAATGAATAATTAATCAATGCCAACTGAAAGAATGAAGCGAGAGACGATAGTTTGGTATGAAAAAATGCAGACATTAATCAACGAAGAAATGAGAGCATCCATAATAGACTAATGAACAAATGGCGAAAATTCTCACAAATAACCGCATCAGAGGAATTTAAGGCAGTAACCTAAGCTGCTTGAACTTCAGTCTATTTAATTTAAAGTTATAGATGCAGCGAAAACCAAAAAAGTAGGTCCACTTTGATCCGCAATTTCCATATAGCTGAAAATTTTATGCTGTAAAAAAACGCTAAATTTCTTCGTGAGAATTTAAGGTCAAAATTGTCCTCATCCGTTACCCGTTTAGACAAGGTTGATACACAGATGAGCGCTACTCGAAAAACAGGTTATTGAAGGTAATTTTTATTGCGTGTCAAGAATACAGCGAAAGCGAGATTCAAAACAGCGATTCTCATTACAGTGAAGTCGCAATGCAGCGATTCTCAAAACAACTATTCACAAAAGAGCGAATCTCAATACGGCGAATAGTGAAAATTTCTATGCGTTAGAGTAAACGCACTCATCCTTTCTATAATAAATATGCAAATTAGGTAAATAAAAATCGTTCTTGCTGGTTGAGATTGTCTATTTTTGGTTGCATTTGGCGATCTAAGTTTCACGTGCTTTTGTTCGGCAGTTGCGGTAAGTATGCACGAACGGATCATTGCAAAATCACAAAGATGTTTGTCGGAAAAACATTTTTGCAACGTTTGAAAAAAACAAAAGCAAAAAATTATCATAAGGATTTCCCATTAAAGTTGATTTGTGTGAAGCTTAATTGCAAAAAAAATTAAGTTAATGAAATAAATAAAATAAAATGAAAAATAAGCTAATTTTTTGAGACTTCACTGTAATGAGAATATCGCTGTATTGACTCGCTATTTTGAGTTTCGCTGTTGTGTGTTTCGCTGAATAGGGGTGAAACCATTGAAAAGTCACAATTTGTTTACTTTAGTCATTGCCCTGAGAAAATTTTTTACGTCTCTTTGTTCCATTATATGTATAAATGTATTTTTCTAAGAGTCGCTATTAAGCTATGGGAAAAGGGGCAGCAGCTTGGAAAAATCGCTAAACAACGTCAAAGAGTTGCTCCATTTCGTTTACTTTTATATAAGCCCAATGTTGCTCGATATTATAGAGCTTTAGAGCTCTGCGACGGCAAATTTATTACCCGGTTCGACCAAAGAGAGCTATACGATTTTAGACATTGATCCATGCGTTTTATTGCAGCTTTCTGCTTCATATCTTAGCTCATTCAACGACAAAAAAATGAGCAATAGCTCTCGGCCTATCTGCTCAAGTTCATTCTCCAACTTTTTCCCCTGCTCTCCCGCTAGTTTTAGTTTTACGCTTCGAAAGAAAGCTATGTAGCTATACATTTTTTCTTCATAACCACCCCACCGTGATGAAGCCCCGTGGGAAAAAGATCAACTTTTATACTCACTATACTAGTACATATAGTTGTGCGTAAGTGCACTTTTTGATTAAAAATTTTCCTATATCGTAGATATTTGCGGTTTTCCTTTTTTGATTATACTTCAATTCATTTTGAAATGATGAATGCAGTGATCCTATGAAAGTAAGTTCAGTACAAAAAAAATTAAATTAGTAACCCTATTACTGTAATCGATGGAGAACAGAACAGCTGAAAATTTCCTTCAATAGCCTGGTTAAGCGGTCAAAATTTTTCGACTAGCGCTCAGGTATCGATGCGGTTCTGGCTAAATTCGGATAAGCATGATATTTTTTCAATAATTTAGCCCTCCCCCCATAGTGATGTGCAAAATTTTCCGACAGGGTGAGCATTTTCAAGATTTTGTGACTTTTAACATAATTCTAATTAAAATGAGTAAAGATCATAAAGTGCAACTATTTCTAAAGATTCACTATCAATCATACAACATTTTTAATAATTGTTTGAATAGCAATTTGTAGCAATTAAAGCTGCTAATCGATCTGGCATTGATAAAAATAACTTTTTCAAAGATTCAACACATATTGTATACCAAAGTTCCAACAACTTTTCTTTCATTTCCCGTTCATTTCTGGCATCGAAGTTGTTGCGAATGAGAAATTCTTTCAAAATCCGCTACAAACTTTCGATTGGATTCAAATCCGGCGATTTGGAGAGACCATTGCAAGACCGAAATTCCTTCTTCAGCGAAAATTTTTTTTTGTTAACTTGGCAGAACATTTTGGATCATTATATTGTTGATAAATCCCGTTTGAAGCGGCACACAATGGTATAGCTGCATCTACTGAAGCTTTCAGATGATTTCTCACTAATGCTGTAAAGGCCACACCAGTAAATTTGGGGTCTTTTGGAATAAAAACAAGATCCCCAACACCATTGGCCCCAAATGATCCCCAGACTAGAACTCCATGAACCCCGTGTTTCAACCATACATTTAACAGAATACTGTTCCCCAGGGCGACTACATACATAGACCCGTGTTCTCTGATTAAAATACTCAAACTTTGATTCGTCTGACCACAAAACTTTTGACCAATCAGTTGGCGCCCATGAAAGATAATGGTGGGTGAATTGACAGTTGACTTCACCAATGAATGGCTTTTGTACAGCAAATCTGTCTTTGAATCCAGATCGGATAAGAAGTCTACGAATAGTTGATGAATAAACAGATATTCCACCGCCATTTACAAGTTGATCTCGAAGTTTGGAGCTTAATAATCACCAGTTTTCTTCAATTTTTTGTAAAAGATGTGTCCAGTTGGAAAATTTCCAAGAGCATCCACTCCTTACGCCGTCTCTGTATGACCTGTATGTTCTGTACCTGGTAATAGTGTTAATCACAGTTGTTCTGTTCGTCTTACAACGTTTCAAATCATTGAACAAAGCAACAATCTGGCACGTTTTGTTGGCAAAAGGCTCTTATTTCTAACCATTTTTTCTCATAAAAGGCCTGGCAAGACAAAAACGGACGACGTTTTCGTGTAGAGTGATATTTAAAACCCCAAAGTGCATGCAACAAATTCATACATCAGTTTACATATGTCTTTAGAAAATGCAAACATGCTCAAAAATGTAAAAAATATGCAGACTGTCAGAAACTTTTTCACACGACTGTGGGAATTGTGGATCAAAGTGAAACTACCTTATCCGTTTTGTTGCATCTATCGTTTCAAATTGAATAGAATATAATTTCTGCAATTAAACTTTGTACTCATGCAGTTTAAAAGGCCTACGGGGGGAGGTAGAAAATTTTTGGTTAGCTTAAACTTTACAGTTACTTGATTTAAACAGTATTGTAAACTAACACCTAAATCATGAACTGTCACTTACGGCAGCAAAATCAACCAATCAGATTCGAGCAGTTTCCGTTCATACTGGCGTGAAGTGACCACATACCCCTTGCGGGCATGGTCAAGCTTGAATGGATTGCCCATTCGCTGACAGGATGGACAAGCTCTCCGGCGTCGGCTACCTGTAGTAAACGAGCGGATTGGAAATTTTCTAAACTACCACTCATACTCCGTTTCTGCTAAGCCGGATTGTCCGATTTGAAAAGTCTGAAAGGCGGATTTTGGTGGCGGTTGCAGGCTGTAAAAAGTGGATCCTGGAATCCGCATTTTTTACAGGTTCTGATGGCGGACGCGGATTAGGTCCGAAAGGTGGATCTGGATGGCTGTTCTGGTTTGCTGATTTGATATAAAATTGAAGTGAGCGCATTCTCAAATATGTACAATTTCTCTATATTTTGCCTCTTTATCTTACATTTTTCTTTGCATGTGTTTCTTTTTTCCTCTTCTCTGTCTATAGCTTACGTTTTTGTTAAGGTATGTTTCTATGCTCTCATCTTTTCTTTCTACTTCCATTCGCTTCTTTTTTTGTCATCAACTTTTTTTTGCTCATGAAACAATACATAACAAGTAGTTATTGACTTTATCCCTTTCTCTTTCCTATTCTCCTGCTCCTTTCTTTTTTTCGCTCATTTTCACATTATTTTTTCTTCCTTCCTTGATGCTTTCTCTATCTTGCTTCTTCTTTCCTGTCACTTTTTTCATGTTTTTTTAATAGTCTTTTCGACCTATTTCCATTTATTTTTAATGCGTTCATTTTTGTTTACGTTTTGCTACTCTTGATCTTTTGTTTCTTCCAGCATTCTTTTGTTTATCTTTTCACAAAGAATTTCATGCCTACAAGGATGGAAGTTGAAAACTTGAAATGTATTGTATCACAAGCAAAATAAAGAAAAAGTAGATAACAAGAAAAAAGAAAATGAATGAAAGCAGAAACAAAAGATAAAAACGTAAAAACATACACAAAGAAAAACGTAAGCAACACACGCATAAAACGAAAAAAAGAATACATACACAGAAAAATATAAGATAAAAAAAGAAGATATGGGGAACGTATTATTATAGTCTCAGCTCATTAGAGAAATTGCTCGACCAATCATCGGAAATTCGCACGTTGCACTCACTTGGGAGTTGCTCACTGGCAGATTTGGTTAAATTTTTTATTTATACCAAAACAAATTTTTCCGATGGAAATTATTCAAATTCGCATTTTTCAGACTTTCATCTTCATTTTAATTGAAATTCGCAATTTTCATACAAAACATAAATTTAATTTCAATCCGCATCATTTCCAGAGTAGAATACGCATCACTTTCACAGCTGAAATTCATTTTGGTCAAAATTCGCATCTGTGACGAGAATTCATCTTTCAGCTACCAGAATCTGCCTATAAGGTCACGCGAACAGCAAACCTGAAAAATTGCGCTATCTGCGTCCATATCCCCCTTTCATATATAGAAATCTGAAATAAACATGCATTTTACATTATCAAGCTGATCTTTATAAGCAGTGATGATCTAATCAGGTGGAGGCAACTCAGAATGGGCGATTCCCTGGGTTGACCACCATACACATAACATGACCTTGTGTGGGTGTAAATCGGGCCTTGGCATTTGTGCTGGTTTAGAGCCTTTGCTGACCCATCGTCGCCTATGGATGACATTAACATACACAACCCACTTTGCATCTCCAGTGATGATTCAATCAAGCAAAGCCTCGAATTTGTATCATGAAAGCAACGACATGGAAATGATAATTGATAACACACTCTTGCGTAGCATGATTACTCAACTTGTGAGGCACCCATGTTTGAAGCTTGCTAACCTTGTTCATCTGCTTTATTTTTTTCAATAGCAGTGTGCATAACGGCAAGGACTTCTGCTATTTCCCTAATGGTTGCTTTTGGATAGAGGTCCAGCTGTTCTCGAATGTCTGCTTCTGATGCTTCACCTGGTCGTCCACTATCTTTGATATTGAGGGTGCCAGTCCTGAACTTTGCAAACCACCATTCGACTGCATGTCCAGACACAGCAGGTTCACCATATGCTTGCCATATATTTCTCATTGCCTCAGCTGCAGTTCTGCCCAAATCATACTCATAAAAAATGCAATGACGTATCGTCGGGAAAGTGACACTTAGTTTTGGATACTGATAAAACGGGCAGTATGAGACAATTGAAAACCGATCCCATTTTTCAAAACAATAATTTTTACTCTTCCAAGCAAACAATCAAAACCCAATTTAATTGGGCTTTATTTTAACAAATAAGTGGATTGATAACACTTGACCAAAAATCGACATTATTTTCTTGGCAACCCAATACAAAAAAAGATCTATTGGAAAAAGCATTCATTTTTAATATTCAATGAAATATACAGTTAAGTTTGATGAAATTCAAATGTTTACAGGTTTTCTAAATGTATTTTTTTCGGTAATCATGTGATATTTGCTAGAAAATCATGTGATATTGTCCAAATACTGAAATTTGTTAGCTCAAAACATCAAGTTGATTTTTACAAAACTTTGATCGGTCATAACTCAATCAAAAATAAAGATAAAAAATTCGAAGTGACATTTTTGACTAGATCTCAATTTAATATATTGATTGGTGTCACTTTTGGCCTTTACTTGCGGGCAATAGCCATACTTTTCGACTCCGCCGGATTACTGTAATTTTTTTATCCTCTTGCACGCATATCATAACATTTCCATTTTTTTGCTAGGCGTATTATTGTATAAATACTCAGCTTATATCATCATTTTAGCCGCTTCATTTTTTATACCATCCAGATTCGATCGATTTTTACCCATTAGAAAAAAACGATGATTCTCCTTCGGATAAAGTCGAATAGATAATTAAGTTTAGTTTGGGGTAAAATTTTCCACCATCATCATCATCATCAGAGCCCAGAAAATATGCTAATCAAAAAATCGTAGACGAGATATGGCCAGCACTTTAGCCTACATTCTAATTAGTTCGGCCGCGGCCGTTTTGCTGCTAATTACGCTAATTATCATTTTCGTTTGTTACCGTAAATTGAACAAAGGCCATACCTACGAAGTGGCCGTCGTACAATTGACCAGTAACGCCGAAGTGGCTCAAGGCGGCAGGGAATTTTACGTTTGAATTGGAAAAAAGAGGAAAAGATAGATGATCAAGATCAAAAAAAGAAGAATTTGTTATCATTTTTTTGTTGTTCAAAAAATGTGCTTCTTGGAAAAATCTCGGTGTTTATATTTATTTTGTACAAATTTGCATAAAATTTATTTATATTTAAGGCTTATTATGGATTTTTTTCCGAGTTCGTAAAATTTGGAAATATCTCGTCAGGTGCTCCATAAAGTGATTTGCAATAACAGTTTACGAAATTTTTTTCGTAACATTCTTGTAAGTTCAAAATTATCAAAGTTGTTTACACCAGGATTTTATAAAAACATTTTATTTCAAAAATTGTTGAATGAGTTTTAACTGTAATTGTATTTGCTTTGCAGTTTAAAAAAATATTTCGTAGATGGAAGTGTAAAGCCATTAGAAACTCAATTTCTTATTCATTTTTTCTATAGCTAATTGTTTGACGGATTTACAGACGGAAGATTATGTTAGATTTGACACACGATTTTCGTGGAACGGGATACTGTAGCAAAAATGCTAAATTTCTTCACGACAAAGCTGAAACAAAAATCATTGAAACGAATCCAATTTTGATTTGGAACTGCGTCACCTAAACTACAAATTTTAGCGATTCGATTTGCCTTTCCTTTTTGCCTTTTAAAATCCATCTATCTGTTCGTGGACGAAAAAATTTTCTGAATTGACCACATTAACCAACTTCCTTATCTTTTGCTTCTGAACCTAATCGATTCGCTATTTTGATTGGAATCAACGATTTCCATGGAGAAAAAATTGAAAATTTGTTTACATTATTGTTTACTACAAAAATTTTCAGCAGGCCATGGGTATATGATATAAATTATTGACTAAAGAATTGACCTCGAAATATACAAACTTTACAATAATGATGGCTAGTAAGTCTTGATTTTTTCGAGACGAGACATCCGTCGTTGCAAATCTGCGCCTGACACGAACGATAGCGCTTTTTACTCGGGCGAAATTCTGTCGTGGAGTTACACTGCACGCATGACTTTTTGTCAAATATATAGTTGACAAATCAAGTGCTTACTTTAGTAATTTTACCCACAGATAATATATTTTTACTATACTCAAATCAGAACGAATTTGAAAGAGCGGCGGGCACCACTGTTTTTTTTCCCCCGGGCCTTTTCCCCAAATGGGGAAAGGGATCAAAATTTTTTTCCCCATTTTCCCGAAATCGTTTTTTCGCTTAAAAATGCTCACAGACGCTTTATTTACGTGTTTTTGGGCTTTTTCAAGCCTTCTGCATACCTGTAAGACCTCCGACCAGTTGGGGGGGGGGTAAATCCGAAATTTTGGGGGGGGGGGGGCATACCTGTACTTGGGGGGGGGTTGGGGGGGGGTCCCCCCCCCCCCCAACCCCCCCCCCCCAAGTACAGGTATGGCCTTCTGGTGTTTTTAGACCCGTTAATTCATCAAAATTGAGGAAAAAATTGAAATTTTCGAGTTCAAAGTTTAATCTACAAGCATTGGTGGAACAAACTTTCAAGCAAACTATCCAAAAGCATAATGACTTTGAATTACATGAGAAATCGATGGTTAAGTCCTCTATGTTGACAAGTGAGAACCAGGGTTGGCAAAAACCAAACTTTTGAAATTTCGACTTTTTGGTTTTTTAGTGGTTTTTTATGGTTTTTTTAATGGTTTTTTTTGGTTTTTCTATGGTTTTTTAATGGTTTTTTTCTGGTTTAATTCTTTAGAATGTTTGGTACATCAAAATAACTATGTAAAAAACTGCTGGAAGCTCCCTGTATCATCTAAGACTAGTTAGGGAGCCGTAAAATGGCGGCTAGACGTATTAATCTTATCAGAAGTGTCATTATTTTATGCTTATAAGAAATCCCTATTTAGCAATAGAAATACAGTAATAGTGGGCACATAAGAAAGGAACCATTAGTGGAGAACATAAGAAAAGTAAAATGGAACAGAGCATGCGATATGTAAAGGGCAAATTCAAAGAAAAGAAGAAAAATTACAAATAAAGAGAAATATACAATACACACTGTAAGTAATCAAAACTCGAAAGAAATCAACTACAGAATTGTATCAATGCATCACATATATACATATGACAGAAAAGTTGAAATGACACTATACCGTTTTCGATAAGAGGGTTTTAAATTGATAGATTATTACATATGTTATTAATATTACAAACTGCAGTTGAAGATCACACATAGACATTTCAGACGTTTCTAAATTTTTGCTTTTCAAACCTGTCTGCGAGCTATAACTACAGCAAATAGGTCTTATTATATATGCTATTCTCGCTTCCATGATAGATTTACATATTTTTGCACGATTTTTTCTACTTAGTAGCGACGTCAAGTCACAGAAAAATGAGCCACTCAAAAGCTCTTCTCTCTGCTAACCTACAGTATGCTTAACTGATCTGTTTAAAATTTTATTATTGTTGTCTTATTTATATTTTGAATTTCGAGCTAAGAAAATTAAAAAGCTTACCGTAACAATAAAATCAGTTATTAAACTCAATCATGTTTTATAACATTTTGATGATGATATGGATCAATGGATGTCACCCCGTATGGTCGGAGTACACTCCAAAAAAGATTTAGTGTCTACTTTTTTGTGAGCAAATTATAGCAAAGTTGACTCATGTACTAAATGTGTGGTTGCAAGATGGATACAAAGGACATCGATTCTTTTGAGTACGAAATGTATCATTAAAATACAACTTTTTTCTACTTTGTAGTGAAGTCAATTCAACTCAATTAATAGTTTTGTTGATTTAGATAGACACCAATACATGCCTAGAAGATCGACAAATGTGAAAAAAGCACTTTCCCAATGATTTTGGAAAAAAAACCAAAAAAACCAAAAAAACCAGAGATTTTCCAATTTTTTGTTTTTTTTAAAAAAACCAAAAAAACCAAAAAATCAAAGCCTTGCCAACCCTGGTGAGAACCTAAAAGAGATGTTAATCTTTTTTGGGTATTGATATTCTGCGACCGCTGGAAAATCAATTTTCCGAACGTTTATTTCAAGAAGTAGATTTGAATTTTGTGTTCAAAAGTCGTAATTTCTAGAATTTTACTTGAAAAATTTTAAAACCAGTATAATTTGTAAACTCTCATACTTGGTCGAAAATATATGAGTAAGCAGAGTATAAATTTCCGAAAGATATTTCCATGAAGCATTTAAATTGATTTTACGTTAGAAAAGAAATAATTGCATCAAAAAGCTTATAGACTTGACGTATTGATCTTTCTCAAAAGGAAAAAATGCGAATCTTCATTAAATATCATGATAAAATATTGAAGATTACCAATGAAAACATGAAATAATACGTTCAAGATGATGAAAACTATTATAGATTATATGATAAATGAAAGTAGACATGCTAAAAGCCGCGCCAGGGGTTAGTAATGCATAATAATGATTATTGAAGTTATAATCGGCGCGAAG
>CAWUHX010000310.1:171640-388446 GCA_963922205.1 Romanomermis culicivorax | reverse complement strand
TACTTTATGCTTTTTACAGTCAAAAAACATTTACTGGTTTAACTCCATTTTCCAGCTCCCAATTCGTGCAACTTTAATGCACTAATTATACGTACAGAATAGTCACACTTTGAAGACTGTTGTGCCAACTGATTCCTGCACATTTCAAGAATCGGGCACAAACGTTTGGAACAGTATGGGCTTATCCCATCACTGATTAGGCTTGGAAAAGTGCTTCGAATTGAAAGTCCTGATGCTGAATGTGGCTTTAGTATTATTAATCCCATTAGACTATGAACTACTAGTTTCAAACCAAGTACCACTCCTGATCCACGTCAACAGACCTCACATGTCTCAACTCATAGCAGGAAAGTATGCCACAGCTTGGGTAACCATATGCGCACAGAAGACCCAACGCAGAAGCGGGGAAAAGGAAAGGAGAGCATGAAGAGGCAGAATTTTAAGAACATAGTGTATTTCTTCCCAAGGGGGCGATTTTTTGATTAATCACATATACATAAGTCATTCATTATTTCATCTCCTAATTATATTTATAATGATTTCCTACAAGTAATATATATTAACGTACTGATATCCTTTCCTAAAAATCGCTATATGGCACAGAAGTTGCATACTTTCCCATTATCATTTGCTCAGTAAATGTGTCAAAAAGAGCAGTGAGTAATTCCTCAGAATCACACATTCTGCAATTTTTCTCGAATTAGTATAACCTACTGGGGAGAGGATGAAGTCTACCAAAATTTTTTGGTATAGTGAGCTGTTTTTATGGGGGTAGTAAATGAATTTTCAAATCTAAGACGGGGGTAATACCCCCCCCCCATACCCCCCCCCCCATGGGGTGCTCTGGTATTACCCCTACCTAATGTCCTTAAAATCAATCACTGGCTGCCTAATTTTGAGACGAAATGGCGCGTTTAGTGGACATAGCTACACTACACCCGCAAACTTTCAATTACACCCCTACCTGAAAAATCTAACCTTGGGGACCTCTGATATACATGGTCTCTACGAAAACCGTTCAGAAAATAAGTTTTATTAAAATCAGGGTTCCTACACAACCTGGGAAACTCAGGGGATTTTTTTCAGCACCAGGGAAACCTGGGAAACTCGGGGGATTCTTTCCTTGGGCCGCATGTTCATACAAAAAACCCAGCGCTTGGTGTATGACTACATAAGGTCGTAGGGCGGTTTGTTAAAAATAGTTATTTTTGATTTTTTCATTCAAGTTTTATATCTTTGCTGCTTATAAATTGTTGAACAGTATTTAAAAAATTTTGATTAAAACGTTAATAATAATTAACGATCGGTAATAAAAAGATCGGTAATCGGCAGTTTCAGTAGAATGTGCTGAAAAATGAATTTTCCGACATTTTAGACGCCTCGAAATCAAAATTTTTCGGCGCTAAGCACCGAACAAGTTACTCTAGCCAGACATTTGATTGAATGAAATACAAGGAAAGTAACTTTTGATCATTTTTCTGATGAAATTAAGCAAATTTATCAATTTTAGAGTGAGCAACTAAAAATTAATCTGTGCAACCAAACTTTTCCCCAAGCTACAGATCAACCTGGCTTGTGCGAAAAAATCCTGATGATTGATTCGAATAATGGCTAATCTAATTTGTGAGCCTTATTATTCTGTGTGTGATTAAGAATGTATTCAAAATGATTGATCTGATTTGTGGGCTTTTCCTGTGATTTTGGAGAGTTTTTGACTAAATTTTTTGCAAAGTTTTACTACCACATTTGTTTACAAACTTTTTAGTTTTGGCTTGTTGAAATTCCTATTGGCCTGTAAAATTTTGACCTTAGGAGCCAAATGGCCTGTCGAGAAAAAACCAAAAAAACCTGCAATACACACGCTAAAAGTATATAGTGTAAACAACGAAAATTGTGTCCCAAATGTGTATGTCAAAAACCTGGGAAATTATTTATGAATACCTGGGAAACCTGGGAAATTCAGGCGATTTTTTTTGGCCAATAGTGTAGGAACCCTGTAAAATGCAAACTTGTCTTTCCTGTTTCCAACTTTTTCATTTTGTTTAGATCATATCGTTTCACATAGCTAAAATTAATTAATTGTCACGAAAATAGAATCGAATTGGGCCCAATCACAATGGCGACATTGGTCGTTGAACAGGATTCGGAAGCCGAACCGGCCGCCGTTAGTTCGAGCGGCTACGTCGAAGAAGAGGAGACTAATCGGTCGACGATTATTAAAACTGAAAACAGTTATGAGATGAACAATAATGGCGAAAGGAAAAATTGTCTCAACATTAAAGTAAGTAATATTTAATCATCGCTATTATAGAATTTTTGGAAAGTAATGCGCATCTTATACGTACAAGATGTTCTAATGATCGTTTTATTTTTCTGGATTTTCCAGTTTTTTGCGATTTTTGAATGAACGAAAAAGCTAAAACTGATTATTTTTGGTTGAAAATGGTTGAATATTTCAGTGTAATGATGGCCTATAGGCGAAAAGATCGATTTAATATTACTAACGTTGATATGACCTATATACAATCTGTGATTTTAGAAGTTAAAATTTGGTCTTCTCGCCCATGAAGTCATTTAAAAACAAACTTCTTGAAATAGTGTTCAAAATGTCAAGAGAACGTTCGGAATCGGGGAAAAATGAATTTTAATTTGTCAGTTTAAAAAAATATTAGTTTTCTGGCACATGATGGTTTTTTGACATGAAAATTGTGATAAATAAGTTTTCTTTAGAAAATGATGATTTTTGTACAACACCGATCATAATTGTCAATTCTTCGCTAGGCATACCCGTATCCAGGATATTCAAAAAGGGGGGGGGGAATTTTCCGAAATTAGACGACTTATTTTCAGTTAGTTTATGTGTGCTTGGATTAGTGTGTTTGACGAAAAGTATGCAAATATAACAATTTAATTTGGGAATTGTGATGTATACATAAATACTGAATATTGCTGAAAATTTTTTCCTAAAAAAATTTAGGGTGGGGGAATTCCCCCCCCCCCTTTCCCCGCTCTAAATACGGGCCTGTCGCTAGGAAACGGTCATTTTGCCAAAAATGTCAATTTTCGTAGACAATGGACATTTTTTTAACAAAACGACGGTCATAGGTGTCAATTTCTTAGAAAATGTCGTTTTAAAACAAAAAAAAACTGTCAAGAATGTCTGTTTTTTGGTCCGGAATTGTCATTTTTGGCAAAAAATGTAAATTATTTCGTAGATTATAATCATTTCAGAGCAAAATACTCTTAAAAACCCCCAGGCTTGATTGGTGACCCCTCAAGATTCATTAATTCTACGGCCGAAATGAGCTAACCATAGGAAGGAACCCTCAACTTTTTGATCGGAAAAGCTGAGAAAGGTCATCGAGCCGTAAATACATTTTTTACGGTTTTTAGACAAAAAAGACTGTTTTTTGAACTTTGTTTTCGACAATTGATCGTCCCACCCCCAAAGAAGTCGCATAATCCCCCAAAACCTGGAGCTCCGTTATGGCATAAAATAATCATTTTTGGACAAAAAACGCTCAAAAATGTCAATTTTTTCTTTAAAAAATGGTCAATTTTAAAGAAATTATTGTCAAAAATGTCAATTTTTCGTTGAAAGTGGTCATTTTTCTTGGATTTTTTTTCGGCCAATTGACCCCCTGAGATTTTGATCGACACCACATATAAAAAAAATCGTCTGATTTTCAGTCTTCTGAGCTAAGTTTGTTTTGTTTTACATTAATGTTGTAAATTTGTATTTTTCATTTTTTCCAAAGTCCTTAAATAATACGAAAATTTTGAACGGCCATTGCGAAAATTCCAACGTTTTAGACGACGAAAAACCGGAAATTCTATCATCTACTACTACTAATATTAGCGCTTCGTCGTCGACAAAAATTCAACAACAACAAATGGAATCGTCGCGCCGCGAAAATTTATTAGTTATGCGATTGACCACCAAAGAGCAAGAAGTTCAAGAATATTTGGTAGAAGAGAAAATGGAGGATTATTATATAGAAATTTTTAAGTCACACAAACTTCATGGCATTTTAGACGCAATTGGAAGAACTAAAAAGCAATATTACAAGCGACGGACATATGAAACACGCTCTATTAGATCCGGCCGTCAATTTGATGTTTCAACGGATGAAAAATGAACTAGAACAAACGAAAGAAAAATTAGAACAGAGCGTCCAAGAATTCGATGCGTGGAAATTCACTCCGGATAGGTAAAATGAACATCTCAAATTATTCAACGGTTAACCGGAACCGATATTAACCGATTAATATTCTGGAAGCGGAATAACTTGAGATTGCTATACCAGAACCGAATAGCTTGAAATTTCAGAACTCAACCGATATTAACCGGTCAACATTTTGGAATCGGAATCGAATAACTTGAAATATCGGAACTGTAACCAAATAACTTGAAATTTTTAATAACGGAAACCTTATTAACCGGCTGAACTTTTGGAAGCGTAACCGCAACCAGAACTGAATAACCTGAAACTTCACAACTGGAACCCAATACCTTGAAATTTCCGCATCGGAACAGATTTTAACCGGTAATTTCAGAATCGAAGCCGATATTAATCGGTTGAAATGTTGGAACTGGTACCGTTATCGAATTTGGATGACTTGAAATTTCAAAACCGGAACCGAAAAGCTGGAAATTTCAGAATCAAAACTGATATGTATTGACTGGTTAAAATTTTTTAACCAGTGCCATGATCTTGAACGAATATCTTGAAATTTCGAAGTCAGAACCGAATAGTTTTGCAATTTCAGAAGCGGCACCGATATCAGCCGGTTAAAATTTTGGGACTAGAACCATGGTCGAAACTGAATAACTCGAAATTTCAAAACCCCAATCCAGCAGTTTGAAATTTCAGAACCGGGACCGGTACTTACCAGTTGAAATTTTGGAATCGAAACCGAATAAGTTGAAATTTCAAAACCGGTGCCTATATTTCTGAAGCTAGAAACGTTATATAATCGAAAGCGAGCAACTTTAAATTTCAGTACCAGAAGTGTAACGGAATATAATATTGTTAATATTTGCAAACTAGAATCTTAATCGAAAATAAATAACTTAAAATTTCAAAAACGGAATCGAAAAATTTTAGAATTGGAGTTAAATCGATTGTAATTTTCGGAATGGAATAACTTGAATTATAAGGATCAAAACCAATATTTGGGTCGAAATTCTGGAACCGAATCCATAATCGGAACGAATAACTTGAAATTTCAAACGAGAACAATTTTTTGTTGAATTTTAGCGCTTAAAAGCATACATATAATTTGGGGGAGCGCTATACTAGGGAACCCCCCAGAAATCGTCCGCCATATGGCTACCCATTGGCCGACCCCCCAAGATAGCCATATGGTAGTCATAGGGACCCCCAAACTTTTGGTCGGAAAAATACTGAAAAATGTAGATTTTTTGATGAAAAATGTCAATTTTGGAACAAAAAATGGTTCAAAACGGCAATTTTCTCGGTTTTTACGATTTTTTAGACAAAAATTACTGTTTTTTGCATCGTTTATCGGGCTTTTTTTGGTGAAAAAATTGAATTTTGTTCCTTCAGAGACCCCTTCCCCCTAAATTTTGGGGACTTGAGTTAGTGACTCTCGACCGCAAAAAAGTCGTGCGCCCCCAGACCTTGTGGCCCTGTTACATGTATGCTTGAAAGTGCGGAAATCCCAGATGCAATGTAAGTTAATTTTTCTTGTAAATTGGAGGACACGTTCTACGTAAAAATAAAATCATACAAAAAAATCCATGTTCAAATTATGTGAAAGTTTGTTGATGAATCGCATCAGAAAAGCATTTCAGTTTTTTGTAAAATACTTGTAGGTAGAAAAATGACGTTAAATTGATTTACATAAGCTCTTACCATTGGAATTTGCACTAATGTGTACAAATTTTCTGTCGTATGGTGTATAGCTTATCAGACAATTGTAAAAATATGAAATAGTACTTGCTTTCTAGCGTTATTATTCCTAAGCGTTTTAGGAGAATATATAGTGCAAAATATCGATTCCGGTTCCGAAATTTCGAGCTAATCGCTTCCGGCTCTAAAATTCTAACCGGTTAACATCGATTGCGATTCTTAAATTTTAAGGTTTTCGTTCCAAATTCTAAAATTTCAAGTCATTCGATTCGGATTGCGGTTCCGGTTCCAAAATTTCAACCGGTTAATATCGATTCCGGATCCGGTTCCGTTGCACATCTTAGTTGAAAGTAGACGAAATTCGATTTTTTATATTAGCAATATCTACAATTGATTTCTAACCGCGTGAAATATCTTTTAAATATCGACAAGGATCGACCGGCGGACTGAAAGTTTATTGGGACCGGAACAATTGCATACCAAAGTTCCGAAATTCACCATTCATAAAAACCGCTAAAAATAGCAAGAAGTTTATTCATGAAAAACTGTATTTTTCATGAAATTACATGGCATGAAACTAAATTTGATGATTTATTTCGAAATTTTTTAACGCAGTAGTAATTAACCTGATTTCAGCGTCCAGTTTTTTTCTAAAAACACGTCATCTCCAAAAGTCGACAAAAACTCATTTGAAATTGATAGTAGTATCATATATAAAAATTTAAAATAAAAAGCATTTGTTACATCTGAAGCAAGGTCAAAACCTAACTTCTAAAATTTTGAAGGGATGAATTCGAGTATATCTATCAAAAACAGTAGAATGTGTAGTCTATTCGTACCAATGTTTTTTTTTGAATTTTAGGATTTTTTAAAGAAAAAGACTAAAGTAAAAAATAGGGGGATATATATGAAAATAAAAAAGAGAAATGGAGTAGAAATCATGCTAATTTTTTAATTTTTTCAGCCAAACGGGCAAAAGGCTAATGGCTAAATGCCGAATGTTAATCCAAGAAAACGAAGATCTGGGTAAAATGACTAATTCCGGTCGAATAGCCAAATTAGAAGGCGATTTAGCCGTTAGTCGTAAATTATGCGACGAACTGAAAAATAGTCAAACAGGTACGGATGATAAATTGCTTAAGGTGGCGACCGGTCCTCAAACATTTTTGACCAAATTTGCATAAAATTTAATTTTGGATATGCAATGACGGGGTAAGTGTACATACTGTAATAGAAGCCGGTCGAAAATGATGCGCGATTGCGAATAATTAATCCCAATTTTGAGAAAAAGTTGAAAAAATTTGTTTATAACTACTACGCAGACGTTGACGCATTTTTACTCGAATTGGACGAAAGTATGGAAGCCATGCAATCGACCGCTATGGCCCTACAATGTAGGGTCGATACGTTACAGGAAGAAAATCAAAAATTGAAAAAACGCCTATTGGACGCTGGTTTATCGATCGAAGAAGACGATCATCATCATCATCATCATCACAAATCGAAGAACGACGACGATTGGTCGTCGCCTCCCCCGGATAAAAAAATTCGCTCCGCCCCTGCCCCTGCAGAGGAGGACGATTCGAGGACTACTACAAAAACAACTACAACTTTTGCCACGCCCCCGGCGAAGGCGGTGCGAGTGGAGGTCGTTTTAGAAAATCAGCCAATCAAAATCGAAGCCGACGAAAGGACGTTGGCTGTAGAAGTAGCAGAACGAGAAATTTCCTCCCCTTTGTGTTACGAAATTAATAATTGCCGAGATAACGATGAACCGGAATTTTAGAAAATTGTGTGTGTTTTTTTCTCTGTTTACTGTAAGATTTTTATCTCATTGTGTCCAAAAAGTCCGAAACAACATTTTTTCTCCATTATTATTTTAATTTTTTCTGTTTTTCATGTCGTCCCGTACGCTGTCATTTCGCTTGATTACGTTTTATATGAAAACGAAACAATAAAGCGTTTTGGCGGCGATATTTTCGTCTATAGCCCATTTAACTTGACGACAATGGGGGGGGGGGGGTGTTTCCAATACAGCGAAATCTCCAAACAGCGTTTCCCGAAAGGGTTTCACCCATATTCAGCGAGACTCGATACAGCGATCTCAATAAACGTTCCCAATACAGCGAAACTCAAAATAGCGATTCTCATAACAGCGAGGTCTCAAAACAACAAAGTCTCAGAACAGCGAATCTCAAGGCGTGTCCCCAATAACTCAAAACAGCGATTCTCATTACAGCGAAATCTCAATAAAACGTTTCTTGAAACAGCAATTCTCAAAAGCGAATCCAAATACAGTGAATAGTAAAAAGTTTTATGTATTCGAGTAAACGCACACATCATTTTTATACTAAGTATGCAAATTAGGTATACTAAAATCGGATTTGCCAGTTGAAATATTCTATTTTTAGTTGCATTTGGCTATCTAAGGTTTACATGCTCCTGTGCTGCAGTTGCGATAGGTATGCACGAACGGGCCATTCAAACTCACAAAAAATATCTGTCAGAAAAACATCTGAAAGAAAACAAAAAATTATCATAAAGATTCCCGATTGAAATTATTTCGTATAACTAAAAATTGAAAATTAATCAAATAAATAAAAAAAATAAAATGAAATGAATAAATTCAGCAGTAAAGGCAGAACAAAAAATAAATCATAAAGAATCGAAAAGTAAAATAATGAAAAATTAAACAAAAAGTGGCTCAGAGGAGACTATAAAAGTGAATAAGTCGATAAAGGAAAGAAAACAAAAAACACGCATGTAGGTATGTTAGAACCATAATGTCGGAAATCTGGCGATTGGTGTCAAAGTGTGTGATGACGAGCATCCACTAGATAGAAATGGAGGATCAGGCCATGCGCCAAAAGGTCTACTCTACCTAACTTAAATTTTTCTATTTTAAAGATAACTTTTTTGAAAATTCGCCATGTTGAGAATCTGTTCTGAGACTTCGCTGTTTTGAGAATCACTGTTTCGAGTCTCGCTATTTTGTGTTTCGCTGTTGTGTGCGTTGGATTTGCTATGTAAATTATTTAATTTTCCTTTCTTCTGTATCAATGTTTTGCATAACCGTGCCGCCATAAAATAGTTCGTTTGCGTGTTTTTTGGCAGTTCGTTTTTTCTATTGGCAGTCTGCCAAGTGGGTGACTTTACCACTGTCAGAAGAAGCCCTGTCCAGTTCATCGGGGATGGTGAACCCAGCATCAGAATAGTACAGGAGGTGGCACAGGAGTTTGCCAAGATGATCCACATTGAGGAGCAGATGCAGAAAAATTTTGATGCCAATGGCTCTTATTAAAGATTGAAACAATATGATGGCAGTAGAGTGCCAATATGCAATACAGACACTAGAATAGGAGATGTGATTCCTGAGCATCAGGCAATAGAAGTGTAACATCAACTTCTGGGACTATCACTTGGAGTATATAGAGATGGGAGAGGCCCTAGTAGAATGGACTAAGAATTTAACAGAATGAAACCACCAGTGTAATGGCAGAAGGAGGTAGATGCAAGCGAGGGGCAGAGAAAACAGCAGATGAAGCATTACGCCTATTATGAGAACTTAAATCAGCTTTGGCAGCAAGCTATGGGGAGGGCAAATAGATGAGTTGTTGATCCTTGAATTCCAAATTTCCCCATCAGAGGCCAGAAAGAAAGTGGATGCAGAGGTGTATCTGACACCATGACTCCAGTATGGTTTGGTGTGTTGTTTCTTTTTTGTTTTTATGTGTATTGTAAGCATTTTTTTGTCACATGATCTTGTTTGTTATACTCACAGATGCTCACTTGGGGGAGATAAAGTGTAGGATTTGCTACTTAAATTATTTAATTTTCTTTTCTTCTGTATCATTGTTTCGCATAACCATGCCGCCATAAAATAGCCTGTTTGCATGTTTTTTGACAGTTGGGCAGTCTGTTCTGTTTCTGTTTTTGTGTTGCACTCGTCAATAAAGTGTTTCTGTTGTTGACCAGTGATTCTACAGCCAAGTGGGTGATTTACCACTGCTTGAGAATAGTGACTAGTGTAGTATACCACACATTTAGCTAAACCAAATAAACTTACTATTATTAAAACACACATAGTAAATGAATACTTACAGTTAGTATTTCATTTTGTTTGTGCCTTATTTTTGCATAACTGTGTTTTGTTAGTTTAGTCTATGTTTTTTGGTAGATAATAAAGAAGACGTATTTACGTTTCTGGTCTTCCCAGCCAGCAGGAAGTTCTTTGACTATTGATTAGCATCTCAGCTTACTGACTTATACCCGAGCCCTCTTCCATCAAAGTCCAAACTAGTCTCGGCCACCCACCTCTCGCTATTCCTTGATCCTTTGTCTACCTTTCACTGGTGATCATACCAGTTTGGAACAGGAAGGGTATAGGTAAGTAGGGTAAGTTTACTGTTTATTTGTTGATGTTTATAATATTTTGTGTGTTGTTCTTGCACATTTTCTGTATTCTTTTCAAAAATCAAATCAAAGTGTTTTTTGCACAGTCATTTTGAAGACCAATATTACCAAGTTTTGTTAGGCCTCAAGCCAATGTCAAAGCCCCTTGGCCAACCAACCCCGGCGATCGGCCTGCATGGTTACCACCCACCACAACGGCCAATCCCACCACACAGGATAAATTGGACATTATGGCTTCGCAGATGGGAAAGATGATGCTCTTACTAGGCCAAATGCAAAATCAAGCTGTAGTGCAGCAGCAGAAAATCAATGACCTTGAAACAGGTAATTTTCCAGTAAGTACATCTAATATTCCCATCCTCAATCTTCAGGCTCATTACCCACCGAGCAAGGGGGTTATGGGTTAACCAACCCACACCATACCAGTCAGCAACGATGTTTTTCAAGTAATGCAAAAGGAGATGATGCAAGTTTTGAATCAGATACAGAAGGTGTTGCTAATTTTACCCTTCACATAGGCATTAAGCTGAAGTTAGTTTTGCACTTTTCAAAACTTTGGACCAACAGTTTAGTGACAATCCTCCTTTACCCGAAAGTGTAAAACTTGAAATTCTTTGATGAACCACCAACCCTGAAGTTCACCATTTTGTGGCAGATCACTCTTCCTACGATGATGCCAAACAAATCATCTTAAGGTTCCTGGGGAGGCTTATCGAGAATGGTCTACTATTTCCCAAGGGGATTCAGAAAGTTGTGCTCAATTTGTTAATCAATTATATTCTTATGCGCCTACCCTTTTTCAGGATTAAAGGGAAAAAGAACAAGACCAAATGATAATTACTCAATTTTACAGCAAGTCATCTCCTGTTATTCAAGCAATAATGGACAAGCACAAGGGACAAATTGTTTGGCTTTAAGATCTCGTCACCTTTTGCAATAATTTTGAGAAAGAATTAAAAATCCAAGATGAACTATTTGAACAATGATTACAAAAGTACCACTACCTCATGATTAATTAAACAACATTGCCAGATCAAGTAAGCCATGTGGCCAATCAAGGATCTCTGCCGCCAGCCACACACCTTAACAAATTTAGAGGTTATAACTCTAGAAACTATTGTTAGTTCCTTCTACAGAGGACGAGGTAACCATAATATAAGCTCTCAGCATGGTAATTACAGTGGCAACCCCTCCTGGCATAAGCAACAACCACCTGTCACACCACCTCCTGCAATGTCGCAACCTAATAATGATGCCATCTTGACTAGTAATGCACTTCTTGGCCAACTTTTTGACCTCTTACAAAAAAATCAAATTCCCCCACAAGTCCATGCTCCCACTGTGCCCATTGTACCAGCACAACCACAAAGTATTTCTCAAACACGTCTGTATTGTGGATGTCACTGTATGTTTTGGCCATTCAAATGAACAGTGTGTAAAGTTAAAAGAAGATGCAGCCCAAAATCTATCAGCAGACATTTCCGTTTATTACTGTAACACACCTGAGAATTCTTATCAACCTCATGCACCCACTCAATTTTTGAATCAGCCTCATTTCGTAGCTCCTTCCTCTACCTGCAGAAGTTATGGTAGTTATACCTGCCAAGGTTATGGTAGTTATACTACTTCTGGGAGACCACCCATGTGGAAACCATTGACATATTACAGTAACCAACCACGTGTCCTGAATGTTCATGAGAATCTCAATGGACAAAACCAGTTTCCCCCACAGTACTATAATCTAAACTATGTAGTCTCTTTTTCACCTTCAACCTCTAATCATGACCGAAGACCTGCTCCTCTGCTACACAATATAACTCTATTAATATTTCTATGAATCACTTACAGGCAAAAAATAAGCAGGAGCCAAATGCTAGCAGCCCAAAGGAAAATGAAACTATGTCATTTTACAGCAACCACTCCATATCTCCATTGGAAAAAACCAGAGGTAATAAAACTGAAATTTCACAGAATTTAACACAATGGACATAGTCGAAGATACTATTTCCGTAGTGAACAACACAAAAAATTGACCTGGTTATTTTCGCCATTTAACACTGATGGAAATTATATTCTTCCAGAGATCTTACGAGACTTCGCCTTTGGAGATTGAAGCAAAAATAGGTAATTGGGTGGGTTTAGCACTACTAGACACTGTGGCCACAACCTCTATTATGGGATGTGATGTGTATGAAGACATAATTCATACGGACCCAAGAAATTTGCCCACTTCAGGGTACAGTACAGTAGCCAATGGCCAACAGGTCCCCACACTCAGACAATTTTTACACCAAACTGGAACAGCTAGACACATACAGCATTCATTACACTGTACTAGTGTCCCCTAAAGCAACAATCATAATTGGAACAAACTTCTTAGCCCATGTTGACATTGGAGCCATATTTGGTTCTCAAAATATGACCCTCACCATTGCAGAAAAACAAGTAAATTTTGATGTGCAGCGCCCAGATTCCCCGTTGAGGGCTGTAATGTGCTGGCCACCAGGGCCCTCGCCTGCGATAAATTCTACCCCACCATCGACTTCTTCAGTTAATGATGTAACTCTCACACAACCAGTAATATCCATAAAGAGTGTGCTGATACAACCCAATACTGATCAAATTATTTATGGTACCCTGTGGTTCGCAAAAAGGTCGCAACTTCTCCTCCATGTATAATGGCCACAGACTCTTCCATATTGTCCATCGAGCCACAATTGTCAAGCCACAAGTTGAACATTTTCCTGTCATAGTTATAAATAATTCCAACAACACTATAAAAGTAAGTAAAAACGAGATTATAGGTAAGGTAGCAATGCTTGTGCACGAGGTCATGATGTCCTACCACCACCACATCACCTAATACCAAAACAGTAGAAATTTTTCAGCCCTATGTGGACAAAATGATAGCAAAATCTAGATGCCGTACAAAAAGGTAAGTTCCATGAATTTATGCTTGCGAACTGCAGTTTAAATCCATTCAGTTTAACAGGCGATCCACCTACAGTAACCCACCTAGTTCAGCACGCAATCGATACTGGAGATGCCAGACCAGTAGTTAAACATTATTACTGCCCGCTTATCCAACAACGACATATCATCAGAGAACATATTCAAGATATGCTAGACAAACATGAAATTAAACCTAGTCAGTCCCTGTGGTCTGCCCCTTGTTCTTGGTGTCCAAAAAAATGGGTCTTGGCGACCTGTAGTAGACTTGAGAGACATCAGTGATGTTACAAAAGATAATAAGTACCCTTACCAAGGATGGATGATTACTTAGACAGCTTGGGAGAGGCTAGGTACTTTAAGATGCTCAACTTAAAAAGTGTATACTGGCAGGTGCCTACAGCCCTAGATTATAAAGAAACTGCCTTCATCTAACAGGATGGGTTATATCAGTTTATGGTTATGGGGTTTGGTTTAAAAAATGCTCCCCCAGAGTTCCAAAGGCTAATGGAAAAAGTGTTACAACCATATGTATGGAAAATCTGCCTTGTGTACATTGATGACATTATTGTTTTTCCAGAAACATTCGAACAGCATTTAGAAAATCTACAAACCTGTTAGGGTCCACCACTTGTTGTGCAAGTCTCTTCTTAGGATGTAAGAAAAGATTGGTACTGGTCTGAATTGACCTGTTAGAACTAATCCCTTGGCTAAGCCTCGGTGATATTGCAACAGTCCCATTCCCCAGACCAGGCAACAACAAAGATAAACTTACTTTAAAAGAGGGACCTCACACAGAGCCCACCTAGTCTCCTAGAAGAGACAAGGAATCCCCTCAGGGATAGACTTACTTGCTGGATCCCTTGATCTGTCTTCCAGAGCCTGCAGTCAGCAAGTGGGTGCCTGGGCCTTTGGCCCTTTGCTCCAAATGCTCGGTTTACTCTAAATAATAAACAATGTATAAAACAACAAAATCTGACGAATATTAAAAAGAAAGTGGATACACCACCAATATTTTTATGCAAATTTAATAAATAAATGCAGGGATAAAGTTTATTGGATGCCAGCCATATTTATTGAAAAATTTTGGTCTTTCTGTGCAAATGACTGCGCCGCTGGTCATCCAATTCATCGGTTTGCATGGTGATTTCCCGATGCAACTTGCCATCAACAGGGTGCTCAACATCCCTCGCACATCAACTGACCTACGGGAAGTAGAAAAACAACTTTTGGCCGGGTTACCCCGACATTAGAAAAATAACCAAAAAGTCTACCATCCGGCCGACTCCCTGTTTCCCAGTCTGTCTAGCTCAGACTACTGTAATGGTCATTGGACACAACAAATACCAAGGACTTCGCCCCAATGGCTGGCAAGTGATGTCCATTTTGACCTCCGCTTTGATGGAATACCTCCTGCCCTAAGGAGTATGACGTTTCCCTCGATGCCGAATTGGGTCCATTTCAGGTTCCATTGTACAGTCTGCATTTTGTTGCAAGTTGTTGGTCGTCAGTCTAATCACATGCAAATCTCTTTCCCGTGTCTCTATATTTTCTCTAAAATGAACTAAAATACGAGATTATATTTACGATACAAAAAGACGACGCGGGAATGTATGGATATCACAAAAATAAAATGTGCTAAAAAATTGAGCAAAATGTGGCAAAAAATTTTTGAAATTTTTTTTTGTGGTTGCTTTTTGCAATGGTTTTGTCAAAAAGAAATTTTTTGTTGGCCAGCAGTACTGAAATTTAAATAATATTTTTGGGTTTTATGGTTTTGTGATTTTTTTGGATTTTTGTAATTTTATTAGTATTTTTGGGTTTTGTTATGAAATTAATAAAAATTTGTATGAAAAAAGATAATTTTGGGCCAAAATTGCGCTGCTATTTACTGCCGCTGACCACCATGTCTATAGCCTCCTCAAGGCCTTCCTGGATAGTATCCCCCCCTCTGGCCTTGGCCTCGGGTCTGACCTCCTTCTTGGCCTTGGTTCTGGCCTTGTTGGCCTTCACAATATCTGCCAAGCGGTTCAAAATGAAATTGCACATCCGGGTCTTGGCCTTGGTGTTGCCAGTTTCCTCGGCCTCTGTAGGGTTGCTGAGGGCTCCCTTGGAAGCCTCGTCTGACTTGACCTCTGCCATACCCCAGCCTACCCCAGTATGGGGCAGGGTTTGAGAATACATTGTCTCTCCCCAGTTGTCTAGGGGCTGAGTGAAATAGAAGAAAAATATCTTCAGTATGAGGGATTCATCTAATAGTGAATCCCTCATACTGAAGATATCTATATTGCTTGCCAAGATGATGCAAAGTTTCAAAAGTTTGTGTGAAAGGACTATAGCTAACAGCCAAGCTTTAAAAGACTTGACTGCAACTGTTGAGGAGGGAAAAATCCTGAATCAACAAGGTAGAAAGGTCAAGAAGCCATACTGTAATTACCATAGGAATTACTCCCATGATACATTGGACTGTCGAAGCCTGAATTTTATCAGGAACAGACAAAAGACAAAGTGGGAAAATGAATATGGTAGAGACAGTAGATTTGGTTGTGGTATACAGTCTGGACACACTGTAAGTAGTAATGCAGCAAATGTTGAGAGAGTTAATCAAGTCAGATGCCTTGGAAATACTGCAAATCAAGATAAACATCAATGGTCTGCAAATTTTCATGAATGTATCAGTGGAGAGAAACTCAATATTCAGCATATGCAGCAATCACTACCTGTGAGTCAAAAGCTTAATTTCATCAGTCCTATTTCAAGGCTGTCATCTGAGCCTCAGAAGCAATCAGTCACGTCTTTAGGGACAGATCTGAAAGCAAATTGTGGTGAAAATATGATAGCTAAGAAAGAAGACAAAGGTGAAAAGAAGAAGCCAGATGTGATAAATAGCATCATTGTACAGGATCAAATGCCACAGAGTGTTAAAGTAAAGGTGAAGAATGTGAATGGGGAATTGTTAGAGAAGGAGAAGTCTAAATTCGAAGTTCACTTCAAGTCAAACTGGACTCAAACAGAAGAAGTTGAACACCTGAATATGGTAAAACAACCTCAGAAGTTACGAGATCAGATGATTTCTGAAAGAACTGAGAATTGCAATTTGGAAATAAATCACCTCAAGGTCAATGAGGTATTCATGTTCAAGAGAAAGTATGATGGTGAAAGGTGATATGAATGCCAAAGGTGCCATAATCGTCTGAAAGGAGGAACAGCACCTTACGGCAGTTCATGCAGTTGACACAGCTGCACAGTATTTTTGAATTTTATTTTTGTATTGTTACAGTTCAATTTTTTAAATATTTCTGCACTCAAAATCAAATTTTTTCATCTTCTTTTTCAACTCTCAAATATTTTCAAGATTGTCTTACTGCCTTAATGTTGTCATTAGAAATTTTTAGAAATTCAGATTTTTTCCAAATTGAAAAAACGAGTGAACAATTTGCTCGATCATCAAAGAAATTGTATTGGACGAGCACATCAGGCAAGTCAGCCAGGATATCGGCAATAAATCAAAATTTTCTTTTCTATGCTGATGGTGAGTTGATTTTTTGAATTTTTCAGCGGGAAGAGTCAGTCCATTTTAGGTGCTATGGGAATGATGACTTCATGCTCATACTGCTCAATGGGCGACCAAAGGGCAAATGAGAAACGAAGTGTATCAGATACAGTATGCTATGGAATAGTCAAGATGAAATTACAGAGTCACGGCAGAAATGCCAGAACTTTAAATTTTGTCACTGACCAAACCATTTGCATTGATGCTATATATTTAAAGCCCTTGGTTTCAAATTTTCTCATTTCAAAACAGAACCTGAAAGGGTTCTATCTAAATCAATTTTTGGAATTCCGAGGCATGGAGTTGTCAATAGAATGTTGGACAGAGACACTGCAGAGTCGAGTGGTAAGAGTTTGGATCGAGTGTGGGTATCCGTAAAGGTGGCATTCTCCTTATTGTCTTACTAGCCAACCAAATTCTGTGACTATGGCACCTAACAATCACAATTTTCCCCCGCATTGAAGTTGTTCATGGTGGAAAGTGATGTGTATATGTCCATACAGATTTGAGTCAAATCTAAATGATAGTTATTCTTGTTTATGGTAAGTCAAGCTGTAACTGCAGGTATACCTGCAAAGCAGCAATGACCCCATTTGTGACCAGATGATCGCATCAAACCAATAGGACTCTGCATAGCAACTATGGTTGCTTAGGGAACTCGATGTTTGGAGTGAAGTCTGTATCACATAGAATTTTGAATTCATGGAAGAGAAAAAACTGCTCATGTTGGAAGGTTGAAGTGTACACCGGAAAATAGGCTATGGAGCTAGAATGGCATAACCAAGCTGAAAATAAGGTCACAGATACCAGGATACAGTAGCAGTTTAAAGGCGGTGGACAACAGCAGTAATTTAACCGCAACAATTTTGGCCAAAAATTCAAATTCTCATTCAATTTCATTCAATTCTTATTCAAAATTCCTAAATTTTCAAATTCAAATTTCAAAACAATTTTTGATTTGCTGTTGATCTTTTAAAATTTATTTATGTGTACATCACACATTTATTCTCGATTTCAAATTATTTTAATACTTTCGTTGTTTTTTATGTGATTTGATGTCTATTTTATTTAGATTTTTTAAACTCAAAAATGTCACCCACTACACTGGCGGAAAAGACGATAACAACGCAATTATGCAGGATATATGGACCTGCTACCAAAGACACTTCACATCACTCAATGGGACGAAACGATCAACTGTGGAGGAAGGTACCTAGGAGCCTCAAGGCACACTGGCGGAGCCAGGGAAAGTCAAGCCGGCGCAGAGTCGTCGATCTGTCAGATGCTGGATCAATGATCGATCCTGCCACAGCATCTCAGTGGACAGACCTGGGTAACCTTGTAAAAGACTTGACGTTGGAGGTTGTCATGACCCGTACACCCTTCAGGGTCAGGTCATGACGATTATGACCCGTACACCCTTCGGGGTCGGATCATAATCTTTTATGGAGTTGGGATCCAGTAGTAGGTCACACAGTAAAAGGTAAAAGTCCTGCTCACGATTTCCTTCTTCACCTCCCGTTGGTCAGTTTCAAGGCCCGAGGGATGTTGGGGATGCACTTACGGTAGCAGGCATCCCATCCATGCAAATTGTGAAAATGGCGAGAAGGCGTCATTACGTGGGCATGACTGCCTTTATAAGGCAATATGTGATAGGTTATGATCATTCTCTCATAATTTAATGTTTATTTTGTGCGAGCTGCCCGTCCGTCATCCTTTGTTATTGTTCTTTTTACGCCAATAAAGTGGGACGGACGATTGGTGTTTATTTATTGATTGTTTGGTGGCAATCGAGATTTATATTGGGCCCATATATTTTTCTGCAGCAGCGTCTCACATCCCCGACTTTTACGGGAACTATTGGGTAAGGTTCTCTGGAGTATTCTGCTAGTTTTTCAGGTGCAAGCTGTTGGATTCCAGTTGCTGTATAGCAACTGAAGGTTGTGTTTATTTCTGCTTGAGAACTGTTGCACTGTGTTTAGTTGATTACTAATAGGAAGCTCCTTTGAGTGACCTACAGTAGTCGATTAGGTACAAGCCAATAGGACTTGAGTTATATTGCTGACATCCTCGGACATCCGCAGAGACTTATAAACATAACATACCAACATGCTTCCCGCTGGTTTCTTACTTTTAGCGGTATAGCTTGTGGGAACGGACTTAGTTTTGCCAGAAGAAGTACTAATCTCTCCGCCGGTTTTTGATACCATTTGCATCTGAGTGTACGAGGCAGTCGATGTTGTCACTCTGTCTGACTTCATTTGACCCTTGGAGGTCTCCCTTTTTATTTGACTCTTTGAAGTCTCCGTTTTCGTTTGACTCTTTGAAGTCTCTGTTTTCGACTTTAGCGTTGTCAATATTTCTGGGGTTGTCATCTCTTCGGCCGTGTCGTAGGCATCATTTTCCAAGCCAGTTACAGGCCTTCCTTGCTGCTGCTGTTCGGCTGCCAGTCTACATGCTCGGGCCTTACTTGACCTTTGTCAGCGTCTTACCTTTTCTCTGCCTAGATGGTCGGTGAATTTTTCCGACATACCTTCAGCCAACATCTGCTGAATGTTTTCAGGAGAATACACTCCAGGGATTCCTTTCTGACAAAATTTTCCCCTCTTCATCAGCTCTGTTGCTGCTATAGCTGAATCTGAGCTATCATCGGCATATGCCTGCTCCTTCAACTTTTTCTGCAATGCCCTCTGGCGCAGGAATTCCTGCTGCGCCAGCCTTTTTTGTTCTTGAATCTTAGCCTGAAGGGCTTCTTGCCACGCTTGCAAATCAAATTCCTTAGAATCTTTAGTTTAGACAGGTATCTCCTGGGATGCTTCTTGCATCTTATCCAGTCTGACATCAATTCCTGACATTTTAGTCGTGGCTTCATCTATTTGAGTTTGGATTTTTTCCTCCTCAATTTCTTGTTGCTGAGTTTTGGCTTCCATGGAGTCTTTTTCCTCCGCTGTCTGGCTCTTAGACTCCGGAATTTCACCTTCTTCTTCCTCCTCCAAATTGGACTCGGAGTCTGAATTCCGTATCTTCGGCGACAGCTGTTTTATTTTAGCTGGTAAAACAGCTGGCGCCAGAGACACAGTTTGCATGATGGTGACTACTTCCGGTTCTACTTCTACTGGTTGCTGTACCTGAGGTACTGGAGTCGGCTGTGCCACTGCTGGTTGGGTTGGCTGCGGCACCATGACTACTACTGCAGCAGCTTGCATAGCTCTGGTGTCCAAAGCTGGTTGTTGTGTTTTGACCACCAGTGCCGGCACTTGCGGCTGTGTCTTAACCTATCCTGACCCTCCAGCTTGCGCTGTTTAGGATACTGAAGGACGATTTAAAGGTACTTTAGATACCAACTCACCGGCTGGGGTATACATTAATGTATACCCCGGCATGTCCGAAGCCAATGTTTTCTCCCGGAAGCTATTGCTGACAAATTCTGGTCTGATTTAGAGTGGATTTCGTGGAGCGTATGCTGTAGGGTAATTGGTTGGCTCTGCATCTTCCCTCATGGGATACTGCAATCCCAATGTCAAAGTCTCGAAGCCTATATAATAAAAGGTTAGGTAATAATGAGGATTTACCTTATAAGCTTCATCTTTTAGTAATGATTTGTAGTCACCAATTTGCAAGGCTTCCTCGGCTTCTCTAAATCATGGCGGACAAATCTGAACCGATTCTGCCATGCGTATACCCCTGTTTTAACTGGATTTTAGGGTTCCGATGGTGGCAACATTGCTGCTAATATTAAATAGTAAGCCAGGCCGTCGCCTGACTTCCAGGACATGCATTTGATCGCTTCCTAGCCGTCTCTACTATAACTATTTAGAAAACTATAATTTAGCAGCTGTGCTGTTTCAAAATTGCACTCTGCTCTAGAATTAGGCCATGCCAAATGATAGGTCAAAGGCAAAAATTTACAGATTTGCTCTAACTCTATAAAGTTTCGCTCATCTAAAACTTTTGATATCTTGGCCAAGTTTGGGGTATAAAAGTTTGTCTTATAGACTCCTTTATGGCCTTCTATGTCCACTGGGTAATGGTTATTACCAGAAAATGCCTCTTGTGGGATCTCATCAGGCTTCCTGGCTTGTAGCCAGTATAGCTTAGCGTTCTCATACAGCATCATCGATATCTTCCCATCTAAATCCCAATAAGACACTTTTGAGATTTTCCAGTATATCTCGGCTGATATTACTCCAGTCTGGCATTTGAACATCCCGAATGTCGTCGGGATCACTGTCCTCACTATACCCATCATCTTTGAGTGGCTTGCTATCTCTTGGGAGTAGCGGGTAAAATCCACTCCGCAATGGGACATCTCATCCTCTGGCTGGGTTACACTCTCTTGGCGTGGTATAATAACCTGTGTTATTTCCCTGCATCTGAATAGCCCAACAGTTGTACATCTCGCACTTCATCATATGGTACACCATATTAGGCTGTACCTGATCAGCTTCCATGGCCTGAGACCCTAGTACCATTTCACGATTCATGTGCCCTGGAATTGCTGAATATTGTTGGTAAAAATGAAGGGCAACCGTATTGATCTGTTTGGGCTCTATTCTGTCATGATCGAAGACCTGCATCTGCATCAGCAAGTTATTAGCCATGCCATAATAAATGGCAGCAAACAAAAAAAAACACTTGTGCCAAATTATTTGTTGGCATCTCCATTAAAGCTGTGCTACCCAAACTTCTCAGAAGAGGGTATGGTAAATCAGCAAGTGCTTAGCTTCTTGACAGCACTAGAAGGGGAATTCCGTAGGGATACACCTGAATCAGCTAAGTATGAAGCACTGCTGAGGCTTTCTAATGGCAGACCAAAGGCTGTTGCAAGTGACAACATGACCTATAGTGAGGCCAGGAGAGCCATAATTAATGTCTTTGAACCAGAATGTAACGTGGAAATGTTATCCAGGGAATTGTTTGAGATCCAACAAAGACCCAACGAACAGGCCATTGACTTCTTAAAGAGAGTCAGTACATTAGTCGAACTTGTTAAGGGTGATGTCAAAGCAGAGACTGATTATTGACACATTTGTGTATAAGAGTGATCCCACATTTCAGTCTGAACTGAAAAATTCCAAGCATACCTTTAGAACTTGGTATGACTTGGCAGTAGAAGTTCATGATATTGAACGAAGATATAAAAATGTCTTTCAAAGGTATGGACTCAAGGATACTCAGCAGGATCCAATTGTTATCATGTAGAGTGGGCATGATCCTGAAATTGCAGTAGTTGCTAGGAATCAGTCAGAGGGTTTTCAACAGAGCCAGAGACAAAGGTTTTGGCAACCATATCAAAGTTTAGGTAATCAGGTACCAGCCCAGACCCAAAGGTCTAGAAGTGATTCACCTGAAATGGAGGAGATTCCAGTTCCGGAAGCTCCTAGGGCTCAGACCGAAAAAGGTAAGAAGGAGTCTCTTCTGTTGAAAATGTCTAAAGAAATGGTACAACTGGTCGAAAGATTCGATCAGCTCCAGCAAAAGGTTGATAGTAGACAGATGGAAAATTGGTCTGATGTGGCCATACGCGGCACCAGCCTGGGAGGTCAAGTCTCCCAAGACCCCATAAAGCCATGGTGTGAGTTCCCTAAGAACATAACACATAATACTGCAGACTGCAGGACACTGCGAGTTTTGTCTGAGCGCAGGAGCAGAGGCAGAGCTAGCTCCCCTACCTTCAACCAGTGTTGCCAAGTTTGGGGTTTTTCCCCAAATCTAGGGGTTTTTTGAGGGCGTTGAGGTTTTTCTAGGGGTTTTTTATTTCAGGGTTTTTTTAGGGGTTTTTTATTTTCATTTTTGAGGTTTTAGGGGTTTTTCAACGAATTGGCTTGTTTGAATTTTGTGTGCTTGATGGAGAATTACTGTATAAAAAAAAGAAAAAAATCGTGATGAAATTGAAAAAATGAAAATTGAAATGAATATTGATGGAATAGTGTGTTAATTGTATGTTGTATTTCTTTTCAGGTTGCCCTTCCTTTAGTTTGTCAGATTGGAATTCGATCATTTCCAGGTCCCACATAATTGATGAGAGATTATTACGATTTATGCTTTACCTCGGTGCACGAAAAGAATCGGGATCCAAACGTCAGCAGTGTTTTTCATTAGGCATACACTCATGCCTATACAATCTCGACCTTTTGCTCCAATGAACTTTATTCTTGCTGACAGCCATGAGTGAGCAGTATAATTTGATTGTTACGATTAGTAACTTGAATTTGCTCTGATGAATGAAATGTTGCCGAATGCAAAACATTGTCAACTAGCAGCTACCATTACAGTATTGCTGGAAAATTTTGGCCGTTACTTGCCCTAGTCCTGTTGGATTTTACGTCATTTTTTATGCCGCCCCAGTTTGCAGTGTAACCTTGCTTTATTGAAATGTTTTGTCAATATTCAAACATTCCTGTGCCTACTTGCAATTCGCCGCCTGCAACTTCATCACAGTACCTGTAATATTATTGCGTTTGTTTCCATTATGTTTCATATTCTGGTGAATTTGTCATCTTGGTGCCAAAAAATGATCTTTTCTTTTCGGCAAGTGCATAAAAATTTGTTATTTTTCTTTTTCGTTTTTCTTGGTAATCTTCAAAAAATTTGCCCAGTATTATTATTTTTTCGAAATATAAGTTGAATGTGGCTGAGGAAGTATTTTTCAATATTACTGTACGTATTATTTCTTTTCCCACCCAAATATACCAGTTTAGAATCTGAGATGGGTCCAGTGTTTTTTTTTTGTACTCGGTTCATTCGTACTGGTACAAACGACCTCTCAAAAACCGTTTGTACTTCAAAATTTGCGAAAAATTGCTGAAAAAAGAATTCATTGTTATAAAATGCAACAAACATGCTGTGAAATATGAATATGTTGGCTATTTCCACGAGACACATAAAAAGGCTACAAATTCAGACACATAAAACACTTGATCATGAGGCGCATAACAGGCACTAGTGAAATACTCCACAAAAAGCTTTTATTATTATGCCACATCTGCTAGTTTGTCGTTTTCGATGTGGATGCATAACAAACAAGTCCTACAGAGTTCATTGATACTGAATACTGACAGCTGTTGAGTAACAAAAAATTTTTTTGTCCAAAAATTTTTGTTTGTACCGGTACAAACGAAGCCCAAATTTTTGTTTGTACTCTGGACCATTTCGTTTATAAAGTACAAAAAAAAATACTGGATGGGTTCCCCAGGTCTTCCAAACTTTCCACTTTTCCCCTTTTTCTAAAACTTAAACAACAAAATGTGATTAACGCACCCTTATTTTCTTTTCTTATTTCCCTTTTTATTTCTGTCCAACTCAGGGGCTCCCAGCAGCCCATAGGGTGGCTGGCTTTTAGGGTCACTGGGTAGTTGTGATGAGTCCCACGGCGGGGGTCACCATGGCCTAAGTAATTGGTACCCATCCTCCTGATGCTACCCTCTGACCCCATCCACACCTCTTTCATTTTCTTCCTCCTTATTATTTCTTCTGCCTTAGTCACATTTTGTTTCCCCCAGGGGGAGGGGTGTAGTATACCCCACATTCAGCTAAACCAGTATTATCCATTATTTCTTACATTACAGTAAACTTATTATTATTAAAACACACTCATAATAAATAAATACCTACATTTAGTAGTTCGTTTTGTTTGTGCCTTATTTTTGCATAACTGTGTTTTGTTGTTTGGCCATAAAGGCCAGGCTAGTTTAGTCTATGTTTTTTGGTAGATAATAAAGAAGACATATTTACGTTTCTGGTCTCCAGGGCCAGCAGGAAGTTCTTTGACTACTGATTAGCATCTAAGCTTACCGACTCCCATACATGTAATTAGGGGGAAGTGCCATGGGACCCCCCCCCAGAAATTGTCAACCATATGGCTTCACGCCATGAATACATTTTTTCCGTCTTTTTAGAAAAAAATTACTATTTTTCGGACTTTTTTCGTGGAAAAAAATCGACTTTTTCCTTGAGAGACCCCTCCCGCCAAAATTTTGAGAATTACTGACCCCCGGCCCAAAAAAGTCGTCCAACCCTCCCCCCAGACCTTGGGGCTCCATTATGTGTATGCCGACTCCTACCGGAGCCCTCTTCCATCAAAGTCCGAACTGATCTCCGGTACACGCCTCTCGCCATTCCCCAATCGTTCATCTATCTTTCACTGGAGGAGAAAGTCTATTATTGAAACAGCACAATACTTATGCTTGCTTAGCTGCAGTAAGCACAGTGTGGTTTCTTGGTGCTGCTGTTTTTGAACTGGACTGACGTCTGCAAGCTGTGCACACAGAAGGCTTTCTCGTGTGTTCTGCTCTTTGAATTTTTTGTGTTCTTTTTTCATTTCTTTTACATATGTTTTGCTCAATAGGGGTGAGACAGTGAAAAAGAAATCAAAAAATCCTTTGCAGCATTTTTAGAGCATCTTCACATTGTATGTCGCATCATTTTTGTTAGCTTCTAACCCTTTCTTTCCCAGGGATGTTCAACAACATCAAATTTCTAATTGGCTGAAAAGTAGGCGGAGCTTGACTTTGACGAAAGGCTAATTTTATGTTTGGCAACATCAGTAGGAAGGATATATGGCCAACTGTGCTTTTTATCAACAGAATTTTTGTTTTCGAGCAATTTGGATTTTTTTCAGCCAAAAATTTTGGTTTTTTCTTCATTTCATTCAAAAAAGTTTTTTAAATCGAGTTTTTGTCTTTTGATTGTAATAAAATTCTGGTTTAGGTAGTAAAAGGTGCTGATTCTGATAGTTCTTACTGTTTAGATTAAATTTCACTTCAAACTATGATACATGACTTCTCCATTTTGATGTCCTACAACATCAACGGGAAGTCATGACGTGAAATTTAATTTTTTTTTCTCGATAGTATTGAATTTGTTTTTGTTTATGCAGCTTTTCTTTCAGATTTTAGCCATTTTATGATAGATTACTGTTGCAGATTGAACACAAAATAGATTCAAGTAAAAATAGTTATCAGTCCTTCCAATTGAGAGATTATATCGAACAGATAGCTCGCTAGGAGAAGTGCATGATATCATTGAACCACACAAGCAAAAATATGCAAATCTACAAATGAAATTAGAACATCGCCATATGATGTTGCTAACTGGATTGCATGGTCATGCTTCTACAAGGTATATGCACAAAAGTATATAATTTTGCCTTCAAACATTTTTAATAAATTGATGGTCGAAAATATCGGAGTCTTTTATTCCCATTGATGCTCTACAACGTCAAATGACCACTGGTCAGCAAAGGTGTTTTTCTTCAAACTTTTGATATTTTAATGTCGATATGAGTCCCTGCAATCAATTTTTGAATGAAAAAAATTTTCTCTTCACATTTCATAGTTCGGGAAAGAAAGGGCTAATGTTTAAAATATTGTGTCGAAATTTTAGTCAGGCTTCCATACCGTTTTGGGAGCTGTAGATGTCTAGACATCTCGAAAAATAACGCAAAAGCTGTTTAATGCCACTAAATATGCCATCAATGATATGCAGGAACACTGGAAACGTTCAGATTACAAGTGAGTTGAATCACTGGTACAATTTCATCCATATTTTTGCAATGGTTGTGGACAGGATGTCTCGGAAGAAATGCATCAAAAATTCCTCTCTATGGTAACTTTAAATGAGGAATTAAAATTGAAGAATATCGAAGATGTTACAAAATAAATGTCAACTGTCCGACTCCAACCTAAGTTGTGAGAAAGTGCTCCAACTGTTTGGAGAAATCCACATGATGTCAGCCAAACTAAAATAAGCAAAGGCATCAGAATAACTGATGACGTTTTGATGTAACTGTATCTCATTTATTTAACAATGACGAATATTGTGTTCTAAGAACTTTTTTTAATATGAAAAATATTTGTTCCTGTTACACTACCAAACAAAATAAAAGGCGTGGCCCTTTCATGAAAATGAGCCACAGACGCAAAACTATAGGGTTTAGTCTGGGAATTAGGCAATGCAGTTGTAATAAGGTACTTTTTGTAAAACTGTCAGTTTGGAGATTGATCAACAGGTCGCAGATCGAAATTTTACCATTGCGTTATTTTCCTAATGTGTATTCAATTGGTCAGTCTTTCTCAATTTATTGCGTCCAGTCAATCTGTGTACTCAATGGTGTGTCCATGATGATTTGGTGTTTCTAAATAAAATAAAAATACAAATCATCTTTTCTAGAGCATAAAATTTACATTCTTAAGTCAGCGCATTTCACCAAATTAGCAGTAATACATATTTTATAGTATGATCACATTACATGATATGCAAATAGGAGTGATCCATATCTAAGAGTATGATCACATAACATAAATGTTCAGAGGTACATTTCATGTACTGAATTGTACTGGAAAGTTCTAGAACCTACCACAATACTCTATAATATTTTTTTACATTCTACAAGGTTCTAGAACATTCCATAATTTTCCATGATACTATATGAGTGGTGTTGTTTTTTATATTTATTTACTTTCATTGTATACACCATTATTTGTGAGTTTAAGTACTTAAGTTTAAGTCCTTTTCGGGTAAGTGTGGGTGGTAGAAAAATCGTGCATTAAGGATGATCCCTGGCTATCTCCTGCCTATTCTCTATCCTCTTCTGACCTAAGAACTAGGACATGTAAGGGCTGGAGGGATCTTTAACCCCTCGCTCAATTTCAAATATAAAATTGGTGAGCCACTTGGTTTGCACGCCTCATTTCCCTGCCATTGCGCTGCATCCGACTTTGGACACCAACTCTGAAGAATCGCCCTCACTGATCTTGTCCTCTAGGATACACCAAAAGCATAAATTGCTCACGAAAATGCCACATATTCAACATATGCAAACCAACTGACAAATGTTGCAGTTGTGTTCAAATTTGGCAAAAACAAGTGCAGCCTGCCATACATTTGACAATCCACAGCAAAACTACCCAGTACCTGGCCCCAGGTTAGCCTCCCACCTGTAAATCAACAACTTTTTACTTCTAATTATGCAGCCCCTCAAAACGGAGCCCATCCACACATTTCCCAAATACCTGCTGCCATCCCCCCAATGAGTTTAGGCTGTCAGACTCTGGACAGATCCCCAACCTCATCTGGACCAACAGCACTGGCGCGTGGGCTGCACCTCAACCCCCACCTCCACAAATCACCACAGCCACTACTTCGAGCACTAGCATTGACTGCACGGATTCAACAGGCTCTTTTGGAAATTGATCCCTGCTGGCCCCAACTGCCACCCAAGAGAGTAACCATGACCAATGCAGTAGCATAGCCATCACCAATGCACATGAAGTTCAAAATTTCCATACAGAAGCACAAGATGCCCTCAAACAGCTTGGTAACACCAAAATGCAGATTACAAACAATATTTCAACAGTCCAAACCATTGATCAGATCATTGGTGCTGTCACCAACCAGCTTCAAGCCCAGCAACTACAAGTCCAACATGACTTTGTAAAGCAGACTCAAATGACTAACGCCCAATTTGCCCCCCTCACTGAACAAATGCAACAATTGATCGCCACAACTGCCACGCACAACAACTAGCCAATGCCTAGGCCACTGCTGGCAGTCTCCCTGTGAAGATGTGCATGATATTTATATCACAAATGACACTTACAGAGAAGCTGAGCTGGCTCTGGCCTACTCATGATTGCTGCCCCATGTCATGCCCAAAGCTCTGTCCACAGACAAAGTCTATAACAACAAATTTTTCTACGCCACTCCCGGAGAAGATGACTACACCCATACCCCACTGCCATGACATCTGCCTCCAGCAACCCAACCATTTGGCTTCTACGACTATCTGCCTGATGATTATTATGATACTTCCTATCACCACCTCACATGCTGGGTGTGAAAACGCCTAGCCATCATACCACCAAATCCAATGATCAAAAAGCAATGATCAAATGCCAATGATTGAAGAGCAACAAGCCCGTAGCAAAGAATGTGAAACAGCTAATCAAACCGGCTCTTCTACTGGTCCGACTATGCAGCTGAAAGTAGTATCATCCAAACATACACCCCTAAAACCATGAGCAAGCAAATCACCAGAGATGCCGCATTGATGCCACTTTCCCAGTTGCTGCCTGCATGAAGTTCAGATAAACACCATACACACCATGACTCGTACCAGCATAATAGTTAATCATGCTGCAAACGACATCAATCTTGTCACCGCAATGGTGATGACCACCATCGACACTGATGATGTGGAGACTGCAATGTTGCAGCTTCTCATCACTGAAAGCAAAGTGAACAAACCCACCAGGTTCATCTTACCGGCTTTTATGAGCAGCATCACCACAGCAACATTGGCTGCCCTCCCCCCAATTTGACACAGTTCATCAGCCCATTGCAGCGTGGCAATGCTGCTTAGAAAACCTTAAAAATCCACCCCCACCATCCAGGTCTATGGCCATGCAACCCCGGGCTGCACCCATGGATATGGAACCAATGATGATAGCAAAATCCATATCTGCCCAACAATAATGACGTCATTGCTGACCATGGCCTCATTGTCACTGCCATCAGTTGCCAACATTACAACAACAAAAGCTCCGATTGTCACCACAATGCCAACTCCAACCATTTCTCAAACCATGACTACAGTAACAGTTGCTGATCCAGTAACTGTTGCCACTTCCACAGCTACTACAACCATCTGAAGTATGCCGCAGTTACCCTCTCAGTACTTGCCGCTTCTCAATTGTATACGATTCTGAACAACTGATCAACTGCATATAATTATGTCTGCCAGCCTTTGATTGACTCCTGGCTCACTTATCCACAATATCTGCTGCTCCCAACTCCCACTGGTGCCACCAATTCATACCGTGTGTACCTTCAGTACTACAGCAAACTGTACCGGCTGATACCAATTCTTCAAAGTACCACCCATTGGAAATTGTTACTGGCCCCACCAATTCTGCCAGTTGGTATCCCACCAGACACACTGTTGTTGATCTTGCCACTGATCCAACAGCCATGGGGTCAATCCAATGTCGCCATTGCCTTCACCGACATTACACATCATGGTCGTACCATCCGGTGGAAGCCATCCACCACAGCCACCCTCAATACCAGTCCCATACAGAAAGCAATGGATGCCTCGATTTGAGAAAATATGATCAAAATTGTTACAACAATCACTGCTGCAATGATGGATACAATGGTCGTGACAATCACCAAAATCACCCCTGTTCCACCTCATCGGACCAACCCATCACTGCCATCAGTAAAGCCTGATCGTGGCCAATTTCCTACATAGTCTTTGTTTTTCCTTGTTCTCTTACACCTGGCTTTTGTAACCTCAGTTCTTTTCTTTTGTTGCTTCCCTCACCACCAAGCCATTACACATGACTTACAGCATAACAGTCCTGGAATGTTCTACCACGAGCTGATGCCGCCACCAATAGATTGTCCTTTTCCACCTGCTGCGTAACACATTTGCTGTTTTCCATCCTCCCAGGGAATTTTTGGACCTTCGCTCTCCAACCTCCCAAAGGTAGTGGCCAGCCTCACCCTCTCATCTGCATGGACTTGTATGCTGATGTGCTCCAGTATATCGGTGCAGACGGGGTGATGATTCAGGCCATGGTGTTGCTGATGGGGCACCATCAGCCTTGCTAATTGCAGACTGAGTCGGGAGGCTTTCACCCTACATGTCAACAAATTGGCTCAAACCACTACAACTCTGTTGGTCACACAAGGCGCTGCTGATGGGACATCTTCGGCTATGCCTGATGATGGTCGTTAAGTGGTAGCTCCCCTAGTGCTTCGTATTTGTCTGAGTGATGATCCCTTAAGGCGGGGGGGGGGTGCTGTAGAGTGTTTCTGCTGATTGCATGTGTTTACTGTAGGAAGTAGATTGGGCAGGTGTGCGCGTGAGCTTTTATCTTTATTGTTTAGTATTGGTTTTAGTTTCCCTGTGTGCCCATTATTCGATTTTTCCCAGCAGAGGCGAAACTTGTCTTTAACCATGCCCCTTTTTCTTATTGTGTACTAGTTGCCATTATGCAACGTTTGTACTGGTATTTTGTAAGTGTGTTTTTATTTGAATTAGGTAAAAAAGAAAAGAGGAGAAACTTCTCCTCGTTTCTCTGCTTAAGCTTCGGGTAGACTCAAATCAGGAAACCAAAGGTTTGCTAGTTTGACCCATTATTAAGTACTCAGTCCTTTTCGGATAAGTGTGGGTGGTAGGAAACCCGTGCATTGAGGATGATCCCTGGCTATCTCTCCAATTATCTATCCTCTTCTGACCTACACACTAGGACAGCTAATGGCCCGAAGGGTTCTTTAACCCCTCGCTTAATTTCAAATACAACAAATATTTAATTAACAATGCTGAGATTGCATATATTGTAGAAACATGCTGTAATCAACCATAAATTCAAAATTCACATTTATGTATTTTTTCGTGATTGTTACATTTTTGAAAATCAAATTTTTCCATAATCGGTATTTCCTTATTTGAATGGCCTAATTTGACGTATGGAACCAATTTCAATGGGCCGAAATTTGAAGGAAAATAATCGATTCCTGGTTCAAAATGAGGAGATTTAGCTTTAGCGTCCAAAAATGAACACAAAATTTGCGAAGAATAGCCGCCATAGGCGCAAAGCACGTGCCAAACGGCGTGAGCGTAAGGAGCGCCTAAAATTTGGGAAAAATATAGTTTTCAACCTGGTGTGCACACCGATATGACCTCAACACAAATATGCTCAGTGTTTGATGAACATAGAAGATTTTGAGAAACCGATCTTTTTTCTTAAATCAGCATTCTGAAATCCATTAATTGATTTGCATAAATTAATTAATGGATGAAAAAAAATATTGTGTTTTCACACGTTATAGCAAAGGGTGGATTGATACAAAAATTTTTTTGAGTTCAAAATCAAATTTTGAACTTTGAACGTTAAAGAAATCCTTCAAATTGACATGAAATCGACTTTTTTTGCACACATTGATATTCACACTTGGAGAAAATTACATTACACTGATTCTTGCGTTTAAGGGCCAAAAAAGCAGAGCAAAACTTTGTCAATTATTGCAAAATGACAAAATTTACATTTTTTCTACACTAGTAGGCTAGCCTGCTGTAGATTTTAAACGAATTTACCAGTTTCTTGCCAAAACGGACACATGGTACGGTCGCTGAGCCAAATAGAAATCGCCGCACCGCTAATGGCACCGCAAATAACGCCCAGTTCATTAGATTCTTGGTAGTCCGAACTGAAAATGCCAGGTTCAAATAGAGGGTCAGAAAAAGATGAAAATTTCAAACAAAAAACGTCATCTAAAAGGGAAGACATTGTGGCGAATTTATTTTCTTACTGTATATTCTCGGGATCGGCTGCCTGCTCGAGGCTTTTCCCCAAAGTTTTCTTTCCTATTGAGATCCTCTTTAGCAAAGTTTGTTCTACTGTATAGTCTGCAGCATTAAAAGAAAATACTTGACTTACATTGTTTATGTGGATTTTTTAATACGAGAAAACTTTGTTTCAAATTTTATGATGCTTTAATTAACTTTCTACTGTAGATTGCAATAAGAAACTCATACAGTAAAAAGATCGTAATTAGAAATTCGTCTATTCAACACTATTGTCCTCCCAACTGAAGCCAATTTACGCTTGTGAAACATGGAAGAGATTAGTAAGGATCGCAAAGAGGCTCAACGTTGCCCAACAAGGATGGCTGCAACAAATCTTATTTCAGTCTCATACTGGGATGGCATCACCAATGAAGAAATCCACCATAGAACTGCCACCACCTTTTTCAATGACATTGTGACTGAATGCTGGCTAGAATTTGCTGAGCATATCTTGCAACTGAAAATTATGAGGAATTTTTTGGAGTGAAAAAAATTTGGAAAATAGGGTGTAGCCAGGAGTCGAACCAGGGTTAGCAGCATTCCAGGCTGATGTCCTCACCACTAGACCACCTCACACCACGAGATGAACCCAGATTAAGGTGCTCCCCTTGGCTACGATTTTTTAGCATAAAACTCCAATGCTTGGTGGTCGTGAACCTACGACCATTGGCAAGTAGCAGTGTACCTGCTTCTTTGAACTGCCGACCAATGAAGTCGCTGACTTTTTAGAAATGAAATTTATAAGGAATTTTTTGGAGTGAAAATAAATTTAAAAATAGGGTGTAGCCAGGAGTTGGTCGGCATTCATATGTCACCAGTTCAAAGCAGCAGGTATGCTGCTACTTACAGAAGGTCATAGGTTCACAACCACCAAGCATTGGAGTTGCATGCTAGAAAATCGTAGCCAAGGGGAGCACATTAATCTGGGTTCACCTCGTGGTGTGGTGATCTAAGTGGGGGACATCAGCCCAGAATTCTGGTAACCCAGGTTTGACTCCTGGCTACACCCTATTTTTCAAATATCTTATGACAGCAGCATTCGTGACTCCCAAAGAGTGCCACCACATAGACGCCGCCACAAGGAAGATGGAAACAAGGCCGCCCTTGAACCACATTGTGATGGACCTTCACACAAGATCTGCGGGTGCTTGGAATATCATGGGAAGAGGCCGAGATGCCCGCATCAAACTGAACCCAGTGGACGACACTCGCCGCCCAACGCCCTGAACAGCGCAGGAGGAAGGGGGTGGACGCGGGATTGAAAAACGTGACTGCTTCCCGCCCGCATTGCCTTAAACCAATCCCACTCCTGTCTTACTCCCACATGTGGCATAATTTTCTATTCAGACTTTTCATATAACACGATTTATATTAGAACTTCGTTAGGTCGACTGAGAGTAAGTACTACAATTACATAGCTATAAACAAATTTTTTCTCTCAATATAGATTCATGTAATCACAACTGTTCATGGAAAGCACTAAAAAACCCTGAACATTTTTACATTACACGAATAAAATATAATGACCAATTTATAACATAAACACATTGCAATTTAACATTTTATCAAATAAATAGGGTTGTCAGGCTTTGATTTTCGCTCTCTGTTTTTTGGTTCTCTAATCTTTAATAAACCAAAGAATCAAAAACGTCTTGGTTTTTGGTGCGAAAAGGCTTTAATCGAATCTTAACTGAGAAACAAATTTTAAAAAGGTTCGATAAATCGTTTTGAAGCATTTTCTGGATGAACAGGCCCATCCAAAGCCTTTGATATTCATGTCAAAATTTTCAAGTAGTATTAAAATTTCAGGAAGTTTTCAAGCATTCAGTCGTGAATCTGGCAACACCTGCACTCTTTGCTTTTCAGTGTTGTGTAGTAGATGTATGTATCATTTATCCAACTCAAACAAGTCGCAATAAGATTTTATTTTTACAGCAACGTTCTGCTCACTGATATGATCTATGGACAAAACAAATTGAATTATTTCTATAGCAGATATTTATTGATTTCAACTCATATATAAAAAGTTTACGTATACTCTAAACTGCACACGAACACTGTAAATTAAGCAATATATTATCTGAAGAAACTGAAAAAAACTTGTGCTTATGAAAAGAAATGTGTTACAGAATACAGTTGACTTCGTTAGGGTGACTTGATGAACGATATGATTTATAGATGTGAGCTGATGTCGATGATGTGCATGAAAGGTTATAAAATGTATGATTTCATGAACATTGAATGAAACTTTTCTCGAACATTTTAATATGTAGTTTTATATTTTTCAATCTTGTTTTTGCAAAAATACAGTAAAGGTTATTTTGACTTGAGTTCAGCTAAATCAAGCGAAATCCTAAAAAACTGAAAATAATCAAAAAAACGTTAAAAATAATCCTAAATTCATCCTAAAAATAAAAAATCCTAGATTTGGGTGAAAAAACCTATACCTGGCATGAGTGGTTGGCAACAACACTCTCCGTTTTTAAATTTGAAAAAATTATCTGTAAAGGTAAAGTAAACAGTGAAAGGTATCAAGTTAAAACAATAGTTCTTTAAGCTACTTCCCTAATTGAAAAAATTTGCAGGAGGAATGTCTTTTTGCGGGAAAGCGGGAAATGCGGGCGGAAAGAAATTTCACCAATCCGGCCCACTCCCGTCCTGCTTTCAAAAAAAGTCATCCTGTTTCCGCCCACATCCTGCCGAGGAGATGCGGGAAAAGCGGGCCGGAAGCGGGAATAGGATCTCACGCACACCCCTAGCGAGGAACTAAGTCTAAGTAAGTAATTCAAAACTCAGTTTTTCTACTGTAGATTTTTTCTATTGAAGGCAGCCTCTTTTCATCATAAATTTACTTTCTTACTGTAGATTTTTTCATCTATTCTCAGAGTAGATCATCTATTTCCTCACATTAGAACATCAGCAACCAATCGAATCAGCAAAGTTGCGCCGACGATCATTAAAGCGTAAGCGTTAATGGCGGGATTCAAAAACGACAAAATACTACACACGATACTTAACGAATAAAATAAAATTCGCGTTGATCGTCTGAAAATGGGGAAAAAATTTACATAAAATTTGAAACGCTAGTTTGCATAAAAAATTTGACTAATGTGTGAAGAAACTTTACAAATTGGCATAAAACGGTATTAATTTACATAAAAATTTTACCGCTCATGTGCATAAAAATTACGCTAATTTGCAAACAGTTTCACGAATTTTTTTTGTTGAAAGAATGCAGAAAAGCTAGTTTGTATAAAAGTCAAAAACTGATTCGGATGAAAACTTCACTAATTTTCATAGAATTTCATGGAAATTTTTCTCTACAAAAATGTCAAAAAACTAATTTGCATAAAATGTCTACTGATTTGCAGACAAGACTTTTTTTTGTGAAAATGTCGAAAAGCAAAATTCTGCAATACAAATTTTACCGGCGTTTTTTCAAAAATTCGGGCCAAAATCTCATCGAAGGGAACCAAACCATGTGACCGACGACTAAAACGTACAAAATTCCCAGTTCGTCGAGGAGCTGACCTTAAAAGGACAAAAATTATTTTCTTGTAGGTTTCATTTAAATTTTCTGCGGAACAGGGTTTCTCGTAGATTATCTTTTCATTTTAGGAAATTCAGAATAAAAATTACCGAATAAGCTTAAAGTTGCATGATAATAAGCCGAAGACAAACCGACGAAAACGTAAACGACGAAAGCCCATTTGGCCGACGGGGTCACGTGATTGAAGTAGGATCGGTTCAAATAAAGGCCTAATAAGGGTAGTACGATCATTGGAATGTTACTGAGCTGGAAAAGTTGGAAAATTTTCATTTTAGTGCACATTTTATAAAATTAAATTTCTACAGTAACCAAAAAATACTGTAAACATTCATCATGGATGGGCGTTCCTAAGAACAGCTCGCCAAAAAGTGATATCTTACAGTAACGAGAACGAATATGAGGACTGGACTTTTTGCTACTGATAATCACTTGATTTTTAGGAGATAGACTTGATCTGAAACTGACATTGAACTGACATCAAAAAACTATGATTTACTACAGTAGTGCAATTTTTTTACAATTTTGATCATTTTTCATTTTTAACAATGATTTATGATTTTCAAATTTCACAAAAAATACAATATTCTCAATAGTGTTAAATTTTTAATTGAAAAAACCAAAAGCATTTGTTTATTTTAAAGAGTCATTTTTGCACAAAAAATCATTTGTCCATTTACTTCTCTCGCTTTTCTCATCTCATTTTTAATATCATTTTTTCCAGGTCAGGCGAAATTTGATTTTTTTCCACATAAAAAAGCTTACTGTATTGAAATATTCGGCAATGTACAAACTATGGACATAATTGGTTTCGCACCAATCAACCGGCGATGATCCGAAACCGAACCATAAACTCAAATTTTTGGCTAACGATTTATCCAGCATTCTGAAATAAATGGAAGTGATCAAGAAACATAGTTAGAAAATGAAAACGTAATGCAAGTACTGTTTTGTATTTTTATAATTTTCCGCTAAACCAAAAGTCGTATGAAATTGGATATATGGGAGTTGGCTTAGACAATGCTTGAAACTTTTCGTGTCAAAGCATTTCACAGCAAAAGCTTTGTGTAAACGACTTCTTTTTGCAGAACTTATTTATCAAATTACAACTACTGGATACATTTTCTTCAATTGAGATAGAAAAAAGTACCCAGCTTGTTTTTTCAAATGCTATTTGTCTGGAGAGAGTTGAGAGCATGTACTACATGTAACGGAAAAAAAATTTGAAAAAATAGACTGCTAGAATGACGGCAGTTTCTTGACAAATTTCGATGGAAGCTGGTGCAACATTAATCAATCGATCTTGGATAAAAAAGTACCTTTTTTGGCCTTTTTTGGGAAAATTTTTGAAATTTTTTCGTTTTTTTCGACCCCCACCCCCAAAAAAAGTTTTGGGACTCCCACCCCAAAACTTTGGGTTTACCTTCCCCCCCAACTGGTCGGATCTGTTACAAGTATGCCCAGTGCGTCACAATAATCTTGTTAGGGATATGCTTACGATAGCAGTCATCCAACATCTATGCAAAATTGACTATTGGGCGAAGCCACAATGTGACCACAAAAAAGTGATTTATCATTCTCATAATTTCTCGTTTGGTTGTGTGTCACACGTCCCATCGTACTTTTCTTATTGTTCCTTCTACGCTTAGTAGAACCGGAACGGCAGGAGAAAGAATTTATTACATTGTTTATTTGTTATACTTGCGTCATAAGCCAAAGTGGGCGCCTGTTAGTGGGAACCACTGGAATTACCCAGGATGAACTCGCCATTCCTGGATATTATTGATATGAGTTTTATATGCTTAGGTAGTAGCCTGCAGGAAGCAGCTACGGAAACGCTGTCAGCTTTTTGATTGCAAGCTTGTGTTAGCTCGTTTCAGCAAATCTATAGGTTATGATGCGACTGAAGGTTGCATTTAGCTGTTAGACTGCCGGAAATAAAGCATGTTATGTCCTGTCTAAACATGTTTGCCTTTTGGGCTTTTAATCCAACTTTTTCCAAAACAGCAATCAATGATTACTAAAATGAAAAATAAGAATTGATACAACTCAATTTCAATTAATTACATATATAGGGTGAGCCAAGAAAAGGGCGGCCGGTGCTGACTTCCATAACTTTTGAACGAATAAAGCTTTTTCACTGCGGATTTCTGCATTAGAATGCCCTGTTTATCTTTCCCATAAAGGCAAAATTTTATGCTCCTAGCATTTATGGTTACTGTAAAAACAGAAATTTAGTAAAAGTGGTCATTTTTCAAAAAGTAAAAATTGTGAAATCAAAGTAAAAGTTGTCCTGTTGTGAAAAACGTTTTGTAAAAGTTTTTACGCGCAAAAATACTTCAAAAGTCACCCAGATTCATAAGTTACACGTAATTTAAAGTCATCAACTTCTTGTTTCAATATGGGGCAAAATTTCGCCAAAATCAACGGCTTTTGTTTTGACATTCGGGAAAAAACCAAAATCAAAACAAAATCAATTGTCATTGACCAGATCGAAAAAACGATTGAAATTATTGGTGTTAAAGAATGTAGGACACGATAAAACGGTTGTCTTGTAGTTTCCAGCTGTTTTATGGTTCTCATAATTGGATTTAGTGCACTCTTCTGTTGCAAAACACGTTGATTTTGTAAATTTTCGTCAATTTTTCAAAATTTATTTGCAGAAAAACTGACATTTAGTATTTTTGATTATAGTCAGTCAATATACGAGCAATCTGACTGAAACCTTGCACTTTTTGTGCCAGATGTTTGATTTATCCACGGCAGAAAACCGCATCGAAAAAGCTTCACCCGTTTGAAAGCTATGAAAGTCAGTACCGGTCGCCTTTTTTTGGCGCACCCTGTATATATGTAGGATTAAGTCCAATCGAGAAGTGAAATAATCCAAGGATTTCTGTCATCGACAGTCGCCGATTTTATAGGACTGTCGCGGACTGTTGCTGATTCCGTGGCATTCCATCAGCGACTGTTCCTGATTTCACCAATTCAGAAGAAATCCAAGGATTTTTGTCGTCAGCAAGCAGCCACCCATTTTATAGAGCCGACTGCCGCCAATTCTTAGGATTCTATTAGCGACTCTTTGGCAACTGAATACTCCCGATTAATCCTAGGAATCAGAGATGACAGTCAGTGATTTTTTGCATGCTAGGCATAAGAAGCCAAGATTGGATGAGACATCATATGGGTGTTTTTAGTCTCTGATTAAACCCTAGGAATCGGCGACAGTTGGCGATTTCACTTCTGAATAGGGCTTTACTCATGAGCATATGCCGATATGCCATATATACAGAATTAACCTGATGATTGCAGTTTCCTGGATCTGATGAAATAGAATTTTTCGGATCTGGATTCTCATCTCAAGGTTGAAAATTTTGCACAAACTTTTGACCACCCCAGCTGAAATACTCCACTAATGGATTTTCTATCTTGATATATTTTCTAGGGATGTCCCAGGCACTGGTGAAGGGGCCACCAGATTTGACACTGGTTATTACTTTGGATGTTATATTCATGTTGATGAGCCCGATACAAAAAATTATCAAATGATGTTAAAATTGATTCATTTTCATCATGGTTCATCACAAGTAAATATTTGAAATTATTGATCAAACTTTCTCAATTTTCAAATTTGTGGACGAGTATACTAGAATTTCGAATTTTTTGGGCAGCAACCTTGTTCTAGCGTCCAATGAAATGATACCGCTCGTGCAAAACAGGCGTTTGCTTGATAGACTTGTAGGTGGAACACATAAGAATTGTAGAGCTAAGTTTGAAAGCAAGCCATGCACACTCTTCTTGATTTTCCAATAATAGATCTTCGACTTTCATAGTTTTATCATCTCTAGAGTTTTCAAAAAATAGTGTCAAAAAACCCAAGTCTTCTGCATCTGAAATAGGCTATTGACGCAAGCAAATAAACAACCCGATTTTTGGAATGGGAACTATTGTGACCGATGTCTCCAAGTTTTTACAAAACCAGCTTCTGAGGTCGTTTAACCTCACCTACCTCATTTTTGATTTTTCCTGCGGCTCTCTGCTCGGCTAAATATTTCCTGTTAATCAGTGGATGGTTTACCAAGCGCTTCTTCGAGCTCCTGTGCCTGAAGCTTTGTTTATCTTGACCAGACCACCACGGCTATTTGTTGAGCACATTAGTTACCCATTTTCCTTATTTCATTGCTCATGAAAATGGTAAAAAAGTTCCATATAAGAGTGTAATGATTAAAATTAGCCATTCTTCAAAATTTATACGTAATTAAACTAAGTTGAAGAAAGTAATCAGTAAAAAACAAAAAATAAACATTGTATATAGTAGTGATGTGCGTCGGATATCCGCATATCCGGACGAATATTTTGAAAAACGGATCCGGATGTGAAAAAATATCCGGATATTTTCACTGTTCAAAAAAGAAGTAGATGTTACTGAGAGTTACGCGCTACCTTATGGGGTATTCTCAATTGAGCGATTCCCAAGTGAGCAAAGTCCCAATTGGGCAATTCCAAACGAGCGATCAAGAATTTAATATCACTTTCTTCATATTTTCCTTCTCTACTTTTTCTTTGTATGCATTTCTTTTTTCTTTCGTTTTCTGTATCTATTGCTTATGTTTTTGTTTATGTATGTTTTCTCATTTTCTTCCTTCTTGTCATCTAATTTTTTCTCTTTTTGCTCATGACAGAATACAGTATAAGTTGTCATTTTAAATGATCTAAGTTTTCCGTATAATTCTTGTACAGTTCAGCATGCTTGAGCCTTTCATTGTTGTAAGTGTGAAAATCTTCATAAAAATATAAACAAAAGAATGTTGGAAGAAACAAAACATGACGAGAAAACAAACGTCAACAAAAACAAAGACATTAAGAATACGTGAAAATAGGTGGAAAAGAATTAGAAAAGGAAAATAACCCTGAAAAAAAGACAAGAAAGAAGATGCAAGACAAAGAAAGCAGCAAGGAAGAAAGAAAAAATAATGTGGAAAAATAACAAAAAAAGAAAGAATGAGGAGAATAGAAAAAGGGAAAGGTAAAGGAGTAAAAGCAGAAAACTAAGATGAAAAGTAAGAAAAAATGAAAAAAATCACAAAGAAGAAAATTAAATATGAAATAGAGCGCGCCGAATTGTATAGAAATTATTTGGGAGACAATGCTTATTAAACATTGCAACTTATAATGTATTGTTTCAAGACCAAAAAAGAAAAAGTAGATGGCAAGAAAAAAGGAAATGAAAGAAACCAGAGACAAAAGATAAAAATGCAAAAACGTACATATACGAAAACATAAGCAACACACAGAACCAAAGAAAAACGGAGAAAAATACAAGGAAAAGAAGGAAAATTTGAAGAAAAGGTTATTACATTCTCTATAGCTCATTTGGAATCACTCAATTGGGAATTCGATCACTTGGGAATCGTTCACATGAGGATACCCCATAATGTAGCACGTAACTTCTCAGCATACATGTAACGGGGCACTGAGGTCTGGGGAGGAGTAGGGCGAATTTTTTTGGGGCCGGCGATCACTAATTCCAAAAATTTTAGGGGCAGGGGCCTCTGCAGGAAAAAAACTTGATTTTTTCACAAAAAAATCCGAAAAACGGTTCAAAAATAGTAATTTTTCTTTAAAAAACTATAAAAAATGTATTCATGGTGCGAAGCGCCGAGAAAATGGACATTTTTGACCATTTTTTGTTCGAAAATTGACATTTTTCAGTATTTTTCCGACCAAAAGTATGGGTGTTCCCAGGGCTACCATATGGCTAGCCATTGGATTGGAAAATCCTGGGGGCGGTCGCCCAATGACTAGCCATATGGCCGATGACTTCTGAGGGGGGTAGGTTCCTTTAGCACTTCCCTCCCAATTACATGTATGCTTCTGAGTAACTTTTACTTCTCTTTTGAACAGTGAAAATATCCGGATATATCCAGATATCCGAAGGTGCAAAAAATATGGAACTCATCTACAAACAGATTACATTCATGACGAAGATAAAAGGTCAGAATGTTTATAATGAATAGGTAACAATATCATGTATGATTGGCACCGCTAAATGCCTAGCAGACATACACGGCAAGAATTTTCCAGAGGGGTCCTTGGACTTTTTATCCGAGGGGGGTAGGGGGGGGGGGGCGAGCAAAAGGTTGTTTTTCCTACAAAATATGCATAAAAATCATCAAAAGAGCTGTGTTGGGAAAAGTTCAGGGTGGTGTTTGACGATGGTTTTTGGGCCACGGTGGTGGCCAGAGTCTCAGGTACGAGGGTTTACCCCCTACCCCCTATGTGATGTATGGTGCCTAGACGGCGAAGAAGTGGCACCTGGTCATCCCTAATATTGTCCATTTGGAATGAAAGACATTACACGAATTATTGACTTGTTGATTGTTTGCTCAAGAAAAGAATTTTCCACTTTACCACACCAAAAAACGATCGTCTTATTCAACTTTTGATTATCCACAGATTGTTAAGCACCGCGAAGTATTACCTTCCAACTCTTCACTGGAAAAATAGCATGTAAAAAATGATTATTCATTTTTGGTTTAAAAAAAACCCAGAACCAGAAGAGAAACGTAAAATACGGGCGACATTCTACGCTTACATCACAGTCTTTTCATTTCCCTGCTAAATTAGGAAGTATTGAATGCAGCATGTGATTTGCAAGTGACGTCATACTGTAGATGAAGCTTCATGATAATGTACGTAAGCGGGTAATCGTAGATTTCATTTTTTGAATAATTTCCTAGTCGCGTTCGCGCAATAATGAAATTGTAAATTTTTCGCGGACAAGATTCTAACGAAATGATACCTACAGTAACCAGAAATTAACGAAAATGGTGTTGTGTTCACTCGCATGTTTTAACAAAGAAAATATTTACCAAGCAAAACGGGTTGAATTTGACGGAATAGAACAAAATCTCGATTTTGAAAAATGTATTTCATAAGACCACCCACGAAGAAGCGTCAATAATGAAAAAAAACTGGTTTTTCGAAGAAAAGAGCAGCAGCATCGCAACACCGAAGTAACCAGGAATTTCGAGCTATAAAAACTATATCTCCTAGGATTCGTAGTTTGTTTATTTAATAAAAAAATAAAGCATGTCAAAAAATGAACATCGAAATCTTTACGCGATTAACTGTGTTTACATTACCCGTGATGTAAATATTAAAAATCTGGAAAAAATGTTTACAAAAAGCTGTCCACTACAAGGAAAATTGTTTCCGGAGGTAACTCAAAATTTGATGATCTGAACATATTTTTGGAATTGATATAAATATCTAAACATCAAACTGATATAACTCCATCAAAAAATTAAATTTTAATTCTATTTTCAGATAGAACTCAACCAAATCCAACGATTGACTACCATTAAGCATGCTTTATTAAAGGTGGCTATAATATCTGCAGCCCTAAAATCCTAAATCCAAGAGCAACTAATACCCATCGTCGAGGGAGGCTAGTTGGAACAAAAATCAATAAACGTTTCAAAGACTTATCTGTCAACACTCATTAGTCGATATGAACCAGTATTTAGATGTTTCCATGCAAAATTGATTGCTCTTTCTTATGTATATAATTTGGTTTGATAATATATAATATTTATAGTGTTGTACGTTTTTGCTGGCTTCTTGAAGTTGGCAAACTTCGCCCTTGGTCTGGTTTTACTAGAAAGCTGATTTCGAAAGCTTTTTGAATGCTGTTCAAAAAAAATTATTCCGATTTCTTCCAGTTTTACCACAAAATTTTTGATGATACTCCCCTCCGCATGATTTCGATTTTTTGGGGCTACTTGAAACAATCCATAATATATGATAAAAATATTTTTAATTGAAGGTTTCCGCTGACTAAAGGCGATTTGCGCCACTTGGTCAAAGATTTGTGTGACGAACAAGGTACTACTTATACAGGGTGAGCCAAAAAAAGGCGACCGGTGGTAATGACTTTCATAGCTTTCAAAAGAGTGTAGATTTTCTAATGCGGTTTGCTACCGTCCATACATGCACATAGGGGGTAGGAGGGGTAAACCCCCATCCTGAGACCCTGGTCACCACCCCTGGCCTAAAAAAATCGTCAAACACCTCCCCCTGAACTTTTTTTAAGACAGCTTTTTTGATGATTTTTGTGCATATTTTGTATGAAAAACGAGCTTTCAGAACTTTTTCCCACCCCCCTACCTCCTGGATAAAAAGCTCAAGGACCCTCCCCCTGGAAAATTCTTGCCGTGCATGTCTGCTACCGTCGATAAGTAAAACAAAATTTTAGGTAAAAGTAAAAATAAAAGATAAGTAAAACAATAATGCAAAATTTTAGGCAGATTGCTGAAATATTGACTCGCTGGAATCAAAACTACTAAACGTCGAATTTTTTCCAAATAACAACCAAAAATTGACAAAAATCAACATGTTTTACAATAGAAAAAGTAAAATAGATCAAATCATAAGCACCATGCAGCTGAAAACTACAAAAGAGCCGTTTTAGTGTGTCTTACTTTCTGTTTCATCAATAATTTTAATCGTTTTTCGAGCTGGTCAATTACAGAATTGATTTTGTTTTTTACAGCTTCAAAACAAAAGCTTTTGATTTTGACAAAATTTTGCCCATATTGAAACAAGAAGTTGCTTACTCTAAATTAAATCTGGGTGATTTTCAAAGTATTATTGTGTATAAACAGCTTTAAAAAACTTTTTTCACAATAGGACAAGCTTTACTTTGATTTCACAACTTTCACTTTTTGAAAAATGACCACTTATACTAAATTTCTGTTTGTACAGTAACCATAAACGCTAAAAGCATAAATTTCGGCCCTTGTCACAAAAACAAACAGGGCATTCTAATGCAGCAATTCGCAGCTTCATCGGACGCCTTTTTTGGCTCACCCTGTACAACATAGTTTACACTCGATCAGGAAGTCAGCAATCAGATTGAGTAAAATTTGTGATTTTTTGTCATTCACATTCCATAACCATGTAATCTCGTGCCTTTTTCATGCCTATTATCATGAAAATATATAATTGTTGATCGTTTATTATCGTATTTTGTTTTTTTAAGTAACCCCAATAGGCCGGGTAATTGAAATAAAATATTATTTGTTCGCTCGTTTCAAGTAGGAGAGCTACTCGAAACAGCGACTTTGCTTTAAAAAATTATGATTGAAGAATTCACTTTATCAACTTAAGCAGCTCCCAATGATAAAGTGATCATTCGTCTATATCGTTTGGTTCAAATTTGAGGTTAATCCGAAAAATTCTCGTTAAACTGTGTTGAAAATACCGAAACGACTCCATGTTTTTTTGTTTCGAGTAGCCCTCGTCGAATGGTATTGAACTAAAACGATCAAATCATACATGTAATTAGTGATGGACCGATGCATCGGCATCGGCCGATGCATCGGCCGATTGTTGCGTTTTTCTGCCATCGGCCATCGGCCGATGTTTTGGCAAATAATCGGCCGATGGCCGATTGTTTTTGTTACAATGAATGCAGGTGCATATGCTTAAAAAACAGATTCTTCACATACATATTTTACAGTTACTCTAGTAAATACACTATTTTTTGTGAAAATGATCGTTTTAATGTCTGGCATATTTGCCCTTTGTTGCCATTGATGAACTAGATAACAAGAATTTGACAAGCTATGAATGGGATATTTTAGCTGCGGCGGTAAGAATATACTTTAATACATGTATAATGTATCCACGCCTTAGATAATTATGTTTTGGCAGCTTGTCAATTTGTTAAAATGTTTTGCAGAAACTGTAAAAATCTATGAGTCTAAAAACGCCTGTATTTCGGAGGAAATAGCTGAAGAAAAGTAAGCTAGATTTTGTGGCTAAATTTTTTTGAGAAACATAAATCAAAGAATCGTGGATTAAGAATTTTACGCCACTGAATCCACAATTTCAACTTTCCTGGATTGGGTTCATTAAGAAGGAATTGTGGGGGAAAATGAATCAATATTGTTATAGAAATCATAATCGAGCCCACTTTAAACCCATTGAAGACAATAGACTTCATGCTTTGGCATCTTTACTAGATCCTGGATTTAAAAAGGATGGATTGAAATTTGAAATATAACACATATTGATCATACAAATCAAAATTAAATAATTTAGGCTTTCTGTGATCCTCAAGCAGAAGACAAAGCTGAACTATAGTCTGTTTTTTATAAAATGCTTCCTAATAGAAAAGTGACACAAATCAGTATCGTTGTCAAAATCGTTTACATAGAGCCCTTATTGTAAATTTTTTACTCGAAATATTGTTAAGGGTTGGGTCAGTATGCTCACCAATTTCCTTTTCTATATAATATATTGTTTATCAAAAAATCGTGAAAATCTAAAATACTACTTGCTTTCCACCTTCATTATTCAGAAGCATTTCAAGAAAGAACGACTATAGCTTTGGCTAGAATGGTTGTCGATCAAAAACAACAAAATCAACGCTTTTCTGAAAATATGGTTCAAAAATTTGAATGAATCTTCAAACTCATTCTCCAAACTTTCTCAGTAAGCCACAATTAATACTAATGTAAATAATTCAAGCATTTACACAAAACTGACCAATTTCAGGCACTATTTGGGCATTGCAAGTTTATCTGAAGATGAGCTGTAGCCCGAAAAATATGCAATGTCAATATTTTAGCAAGCAAATGCCATTGTTTTGGAATACGTAGAATAATGGAAGTAAAATGCTGCAACAAAACCAGAATTAGCCAATGTGAGCCAAATAGTGTGCAGTTGAAAATAAGTTTCATTATGAAAAAAATTTCTTTAGCTTTCCATGAAATTTGTATCAGCTCCAATCGGGTCAGTAGCTAGTGAATGATCATTTTAAAAGGCAAAAGATGTTAGAAGTGGAAAAAGATCCCGTTTATTGCTGAAATTGGATTCAATAGTGCAAACTGGAAAAACAAGCTGAAGTTGAAGAAGCTTCTAGTGAACTCAGCAATCAAAGTGAAGGTAGTGCAACAGATGCCGTTGTTGATGAGAAATTGGATGAATGAAACGTTGTTAGTTATTGAATGTTGAAAATATCAGTAGAACTTTGTGAATAATTCATAATAATTTTAAATTTGTTACAGTGTAGCAACTTCAGGTTGCATTTTGTACATGTTACAGCCGATGCATCGGCAATCGGCCATCGGCCGATGCATCGGCCGATGCCATCGGTGACCCTGGCCGATGCATCGGCATCGGCCGATGGCAAATTTTTGGCCATCGGTCCATCACTACATGTAATTGGGGGGGGGAAGTGCTATGGGAACCCCCCCCCCCAGAAATCGTCGACCATATGGCTAGCCATTGGGCGACCCCCCCCAGGATTTTCCAATCCTATGGCTAGCCATATGGTAGCCCTAGGGACCCCCATAGTTTTAGTCAGAAAAATACTGAAAAATGTCATTTTTTCCATGAAAAATGTCAATTTTTGAACAAAAAATGGTCAAAAACGTCAATTTTCTCGGCGCTTCGCGCCATAAGTACATATTTTATCATTTTTTAGACGAAAATACTACTTTTTAAACCGTTTTTTGGGCATTTTTTGTGAAAAAAATCGAATTTTTTTTCCTTCAGGGACCCCTCCCCCCAAAATTTTGGGAATTACTGACCCCCGGCCCCAAAAAAGTGCTCCAACCCCCCCAGACCCCGGAGCTCCATTACATGTATGGATCAAATTGTAGATTTTTTCATAACTAAAAGCCCAAAATACGATTTTTTGAATTTTTTTGGGTTATTTTTAGGCCAAAATTCCAAAAACTTTTCCATCAATCACCCCACTCTCATAATTTCGGGCGTCTTATGAGCTGAACCATAAAAATTCTGCACACGGTCACTGGACGTCGAATGACTAATGCTGTGACACGAATGACTAATGCTCACCCCAGTTAACTCTGTTGGTCGGTCACTCTGATAAACTTCAGACTTTGGAAAAGGCATAATGAATGTATTAGTGATCAGGTTACTGATCTTCGTACAATATTTTACATTTTTCAACATAGAATAGCCAATGGTCACTGCAATGGACATCCTGATCATTGCGGTTTTCGCACAATACTGAACTTGACCCTCAAACGCATGACGTCTAGACCTCGATAACAGTTCGACTTAGGCGTTGGAATTTTAAATAATCTTTTATTCACATATCTTCGATTCACAACCGAGTTCCGGTTGCCGATTTTACCTGATAGATCCGGGTAGATTTCCTAGATTTTGAAATCTATATTTTTGCACTCCGAAAGTTTCGGTTCAACATTTTACCTGACGCATGATCCTATAGTCTATTCATTTTCAAATGAGCCTCGGAAAGTAAAATTATCTGTAGAAATTGGTGAGCAGACGATAAACTTGCATCGTAAGCCGAAATCGTGCTATCACATTTTGTTCGCTTAACTGCTACAGTCGATTCGAGAATGAAAATATGTCCGTATATGCAGGCTGCTTATTATTTGTATGACCATCTTTTTGCGTGTCGAGGCTCATTTGTAAAAAAATAGACTATAGTAGATTTTTTAGGCTTTGAATTTATATTTAAGCCAAAAACTTTTGAATTCGGAATGTTCTCCTATTCCCAATATTATCCCTGAGATTTGGACCAGTGTCCAAACTTTTGATATTTCCGCCATCAATATTTTACTCCCAAAATTTTCGGATTCGGCTGTTTCTGGTTTCGAATTTTACCTGATAGATCTGAGCTTGTATGCAAATTTTTCATGTCCAGTTTACATAATTTACTCCAAAGTTTTTCGATTTGGCAGTTTCCGGTTTCGAATTTCAGTCCACGGATCTGGGTACATTTTTTAAGTAACGATAATTTTTGGTTCGGATTTTGCCCCATAGATTTGAACTTATGTCCAAATTTTTCATGTTCCAGATTCGTAGTTTACTTGAAAGGAGTAGATTTTTCAGCCTTTAATCTGTATTTAAGCCAAAAATTTTCCGGATTTGGAAAGTTCCGGTTCTGGATATTACCCGAAAGATCTGACTTTGTATCCAAACTATTGATGTTCCGTATTCATATTTTACCCACAAGTTCTTGAATTCAGCATGTTCCAGTTTTCGGATTGTATCCGACAGATTTGGAATTGTCTCCAAATTTTATGTTGTTCCGGATCGATATTTTACCCCCAAACTATTTGTTCCACTTAAGAATATTCGTGTGATTCCAGTTGCGGATTTCATCTGGTTAGATCGGAACGGATTTTTTAACTTTCAGATCCCCATTTAACAAAAATCTTTTTGGATTCAGAGAGCTCCAGTTCCCAATATTACCCGACAAATTTGAAGTTGGTATCCGAACTCTTAATATGCCGGATCCATATTTTACTTGAAAGTTTTTGTATTCGAAAAGTTCAAGTTTCGGATTTTACCGATAAATTTCAACTCGTAGAAAAACTGCTGACTTTTAAGGTATATACTGTATTCAGAAAGTTCCGGTTCCGGATATTACCCAACATATTTGAACTTGCACCCAAAGTTTTGATGTTATGGATCAATATTCTACGCTAAAAAGTTCCAGATTCGGCAGCTTCTGGTACAGAATTTTACCTGCCAGGTCCGAAATTGTATTTAGCCCAGAATATTTTAGATTCAGTAGCTTCTTTGCAAAAATTTGGCTATTTGCAAAATTTCGATTACTCGACAGATTTGAACTTGAATTTGTATTCAAATTTTGATGTCATGGATCCATACTCGAGCCTCATGGATTCGGATAGTTCCAGTTCCAGATATTATCAACTTGTATCAAAATTTCTTATGTCCTGCATCTGTATTTTAGTCGAAAGTTTTTGAATTCAGAAAGTTTCAGATCCAGATTTTAACTAATGGTTCCAGTCGGTTATCTGAATCGAGATTTTTCTATCGGGGACCTTTTAATATAACAATAAATTAATTACTGAAACAGGGTCCCTCCACATTTTGAGAATGTTCACAAAGTTAAATATTGGGCTGGCAAGGAAGTAATATCAATTTTTGATCATGTGTTATCAATCAACTTTATTCTTAAAATCGAGCCAAATAAATTGGGTTGTTGATTGTTTGTTTGGAAGAGCGAAAAAATGGAGTCAGTTTTCAGTTGGATCATACTGACCATTTTAGTGCTACCAAAGCAAAGTGTTACCTCCCCGACCATATACACCATTAAATTTTGTATGAGTACGATTTGGGCAGATCTGCAGCTGAGGCAATGAGAAATATATGGCAAGCATATGGTGAACCTGTTGCGTCTGAACGTGCAGACAAACAGTGGTTTGCAAAGTTCAGGACGGACATCACATGAACCTGGTAGTGGATGACCAGGTGAAGTATCAGAAGGAGACATTATCAAGAACATCTGGACCGTGATCCAAAAGCAACCCCTAGGGAGATAGCAGAAGTCCTCATCATTACCCACTCTACTATTGAAAATCGAATGAAGCTGATGAACAACGCTTGCAAGCTCCAAACATGGGTGCCTCGCAAGTTGAGTGATCATGCTCCCTTTCCTTCATCGAATCATCACTGGAGATAAAAAGTGGCTTGTGTATGTTAGCATCATCCCGAGGTGACAATGGGTCAGCAAAGGCTTTAAACCAGCACAAGTGCCAAGTCCTGATTGACATCCACACAAGGTAATGTTGTGTGTATGGTGGTACAGCCAGGGCATTGTCCATTTTGAGTTGCTTCTACCTGGTTTGACCATCACAGCTAGAGTCTACAAAGACTAGCTTGATTGTGTACAAAATGCCTTAATTCAAAGGCAGCCTGCATTGGTAAAGCGCAAAGGAGTACTTCTGCTCCATCACAATGCCCGTCCACATACCACTGCCATTGTCCAGGCAAAAATCCAGGAATTAAATAGGGAGTTGTTAGTCCCCTCCACCATATTCACCAGACATTGCACCATCAGATTATTATTTGTTCCAGTCATTGCAGAATAGCCTTGTCGATAAGAAATTTGAAAACGATGACCGGGTCAAAACGTTCATCAAGAACTTTTTTGATTCAAAGCCCCAAGCTTTTTATTATGCATGCATTGCAAAGCTACTTGCAAAACGGTAAAGTGTGATTAATAATAATGGGGCATATTTTGATTATTAATCATGCTTCATGCAAATGTGATAAAACTTTGAAAATGTAGTCAAATTTTCGACATTACTTTCTTGTGAAGGGTATATAATTTGCAAAAAAAAATTTCGGCATAGTCTAAAAATAGAACGTCGTTTTTTTGCAACCTTGGGTGTGTTTTTTGTTCAAAATCCATCTTTTTTTCTTTACCAATTTGCGCAAACAAACAATGTTCGTAATTAGGCTCTTTTTTTACATCATTTTTATGCAAATTTTCTTACGTCAAATTCGGTGTATGACAGCCGGAAACAGTGATTTATTTTCGGCCATTTCTCAAACGATAGAACAATCAATTTTGGCGGCGAAATGTCCGGCGGAATGTGAAAAATTTCGACAATGTGAATCGTCGACGTCGTTCTTGAAATTTTTGACCGGCGCAAATGCTAACGCCTGGTGCCACTACCCCGACCAGTGTAAATGTCGTGGCGGCGCAACGTCGGCGTCGAAAATCGATTTCAACGTCAAATTTACGCTTCTGACGACGTCAAAACCGCCGGCTAAACATAAAAGACGAAGAAAAATTTGGAAGGATCAAAGACGGCAACAGTAAACTTGGATGAAATGATCTAATTTGCATAATTGGCTGTCTTGAACCTACATTTTTGTATAGCTTTTCGACTGCGAAACTCGCCGATTGCGAAATATCGATCTATTTTTATAGCTAGAAGTTTAGGCTTTGCGAAGAAATGAGGGAAGACGAAAAATTTTCAATGAAGATATAGTTGAGGGCAGAACCTGAATGCTAGATTAAATGATGTTAATATATGATCGACGGTTTTCTCATGCTCACAGTAAGAAAAACTGCATTTGAAAAAATTATTAAAATGAAAAAATTGGAGAAGACTGGGAAAAATTGAAAAAAGAAATTTGTAAAAAATTAAAAAAACCAAATTGAAAAAAATTAAAAAGAAGAAACATACGAGAACAATCAAAATTGGAAAAAAAGAAAAAACGCAAAAAATTGAAATAAAACAAGAAAAAAATAAAAAATTTGAAAAAATGGAAAAAGAAAGAAAATTTAAAACAATTAAAAAAGAAAATATGAAAAAATCAAAAAAATATGAAAAAGAAACTGTAGAACAAAGTTGTAAAAGAAAAAAGAAGTGAAAAAAACTTGGAAAAAGTTTGAAAGAAAATTGAAAAAGAAAATTTTAGAAAATTCAAAAAAAGAAATTTCCAAAAATTGAAAAAGAATAATATGAAAAAGAGATTGAGAAATAAGAAAAAGATTGAAAAATATAAAAAGAGATTGAAAAACAAATTTTGAAAAAAAGAAATGAGAAAAAAACTTAAAAGGAAAGAAAAAAATTTGAACAAAATTTTAAAAAACGAAAGCATTTGAAAAATTGAAAATTAAAAAAAACGAAAACATTTGAAAAATTAAAAAAAAACTTGAAACAAGGAAAAAATCGAAAAACCAAAAAGAAATAAAAAATGTTTTAAAGAAATAACTTTGAGAAAAAAATACTGAAAGAATAATTTTAAAAAAATTTAAAAATGGTGGAAAAAATAAGATAATTGAAAGAGAAAACAGAGAAAAGTGAAAAAATTTGAGGGATATGAAGAAAAAAACGATAAGAAAAAGGAAAAAAGCAAATGAAAAGAATCAAAAGTTAAAAGGGAGATACACTGAGAAAGAAAAATTTTAAAAATACAATAAATCAGCAGAGAAAGTTAAAAAATGAAAAACAGGAAAATGAAATAAGAAAATCGGGAAAACAAAAATTTGGAAAAAACAGAAGTAAATGTAAAATATTTGCACCAAAATCGTGACTGTAGTGGACTCTGTCGATTTCATACTCCAAAAATCCAATGCATAAGTCTGTGGAATGTCAAGAAGGCAAAACCGTATAAACAGTAAAAAACGAAAACAACTCGAATGTAATACAAAATTTATTAACACATAAATTTTCTTCATAGCTACAACGTATACGGATCTAACTTCCTAACTGTACAAGAATGTTATTTTTGTACGACGATTACATACCGTAAGAGCAGAATTTCACAAAAACGAAAAATTTTGCTCACGACCGAAAATTTACAACAAAAAATAGCAAAACGGGTACTACAAAAATGCGTCTAAATGATCACAATAGATAACTAATAATATAACAAAAATATCGAAAAAATAAATAAATTTAAGATCCCCAAGCTGAAGTAAAGAAGAGATTACGTGAAGAAACACAAAAGTGTGCATAGCTGCGAGTTTTTTCTTGACCAAAACTTTTGAGCTTACAGTAATTTCCGAGAGCGCGCCAATTATACAAGCTTACATGCTAATCATCTTTTTTGTCAAAAACGTCGAATTTTCTTTCTCAAGATATTTTTACGGCCGAACTATTCGATTCTTCTTCGGTCGTCGGCTCTAAATTTTGACGGTTCATGTCGCGTTTCAATTGGCTCGTTTGGTATCTTAAATAAAATTTGCAAATTTGTTTTCTGAAAAGCTTTCAAAAAAGTTTACTGTAGGATTTTTCGAGCAGCATCCACCACCAAAAATGAAATTTTCAATTTTCCCGAAAAAAATCAAGAAATTTATTTCCATAGAATTTTTCGAGTAGCGACTTTCAAAGCCAAAAATTGAGGACGTAAAATTGAGATTTTTGGATTTTTCTAGCAGAAACCAACGAATTCATTTCTTATTTTTGAACCGAATTCTTTTCAACTTGACAATATCAACGGCAAAATTTCACTGTAGCAATTTTCGAACAATTGATATTGATTTTTTTTGTATCCGATGTGATCAAACACATGGTTCAAAAAATTCTTCACCAGTGCAGAAATCAACAAAAAAAATTCTGCACGGAGCCTACAAAGTCTGCACTGTGCAGAAAAAAACATCGACCAGTGGACCTTACCTGCTAACAACAAAAATCAAAGATCCAATGGACTATTGGAAAATCAAGAAGAATAAATATCCTTTGCTCGCAAACCTCGCATGACGATTTTTATGTGCCCCACCAACAAGTGTATGTGTCTAGCAGAGGTCCCCAAGGTCAGATTTTTCAGGCAGGGGTAAAGTTAAAAATTGAGGGGGGGTAGTGTAGCTGAATGACTACTAAACTGTTCGTTTTGCCTGGAAAATAGGCAACTGATGATCAATTTTCAGAACTTTAGGTAGTGGTAATACCCCCTCAGGGCCGTGTGTAGGATTTTTTCATGGGGGGGGGGGGGCGGACTAGATTTTTTTTACTGAATAGTCCCATAAAATGTTGATTTTACGCGGATATACTGCGTGTATGCTGCCTCAATGGGGGAGGGGAGGGGCGCCACCCCTTTGCCATATTCAAATTTAAAATAACCATAAAATCGTGGAGAAGAAATTGAAATTTATAGAACTTACTTGCAAAAATGGATGAATTTAATCAATAATTTTTCCGGTTTTAAACTAAATTCTCCCTGCCTTGACAATCTCGACATAAAAATCTTACTGTAGAGGCAGTAGGTTCTTAATTCATGAATTTCAAACTTATTCGGACATGAAAAGAATTACACACAAAATTTAAATTTTTGAATTTCTGTATCCATACCTGTAAGAGGTCCGACCAGTTGTAAGGGGGGGGGGGGTAAATCCGAAATTTTTGGGGAGGGGTCGAAAAAATTCGAAATTTTTCCCAAAAAACATTCACTTTTTTGCAAATTTTAATTTTTTCCAAACCGGGCGGGTAGGGTATATGGTTGACCAAGTTGGGGGAAGTACAGGTATGTCTGTATCAACAACGAATAAGTTTCTTCTTTTTGAACTGAATCCTTTAAAACTTGGCAATCTTGATAGAAAAATCTTACTTTAGAGAATTTTCGGGCAGTAAATAATGAATTTTTGAATTTAAAAAGAAAAAACGGACAACATTGGAATTTTGCGATTTGTTATCTTACTGTAGAAATTTTCAAGAATTCCAAGAATTCAAATTTCCAAAGAATTTTACCCGCTGAATTTTTGAAAATCCCCTCAATGTAAAGTTAAATTTGAAAAATAGTTGGATTAAAAAAACTAAAATTTTTATAAATTTTAATTTAAATTTTTTACAGTCAAACTAAAAACAGAAATATGTCGAAAATTCTGAGAAACTACCAAAAAAGTAATTTTTCTCTGCTAATATATTCCAGAATTTAGAAAACCGCTTTAAGAAGGCTCAAAAATGAAAGGATCTTTTTCCTCCATAACTTTTACTAGAAATGTATCCGGTCCAAAATTTTTGAAATATCGGATCCGAGTCCAAAATTTTAAGAATTTCATATCCGAGTCCAGCGAAATAGTTGGGTAATTTCGGGTCCGGGTGCATTATACTTTTCAAAACGCTTATCTGTGCGATATACGTGTCTCCACACAGGGCCATGCACAAGGGGGGGAGGCTTGGGCGGCCGCTTCCCCCCTTTGAGGTAGTGTGCTAACAATGTATCGCGTGAAATCAACATTTTCAGGGGCTCCGCCACCCCCATGAAAAAATCCTTCGCATGGTCCTGTCTTCACATAATAAAAACCAGAGATGTAGCGAGTCCAAAATTTTAAAAATATCGGGTAAGGGTCCAAAATTTTAAGTATATCGAGTCCGGGTCCGGGTTCGGGTTCCTGATACATCTCTAAATTTTACCTGTCGAAAAATCCCAACAATGCTTTATTATGCGTGCCTTCCACAACGGAAAACGATCTTTGCTTGTTGGACGATCCGACGGAGCCGCCCAATGTTGCGGCGGCGGATTTCACGGGCGTCGCCGTCGTCGAATTTTCGGGCGTCGGACTCGACGGCGAACTTGAAGCTGCAAGCGGCGTTTCGTCATTATTGACGGTGACGTTTTTGCGGCTCTTGACGGCCATTTTTATCAACGGCGGCATACAAACGGACATGGAACGACCACCGCCAGCGCCGGACGACGACGGGATGCTGGGTCGTCGGGCGACCCATTTCACGTGACTGATGGAAGGAACTGTAAAAAAATCGTTGACGTTTTTAATGGAAATTTTTAGAAAAGTTTCATTTTTAATGGAAAGCATGAAAGTCAAGTGTAAACAACATGAATTACTGTATTTATGTGAATTTTCGATAGTTTGAATCTTTCTAAAATTTTCGAAATTTGATGATCTGACTTCAAAATCGAAAAACTGAAATTCAAGTATAAAACTCATCTAAATTTTGAATAGGAATTTCAGATCGAATATCTTTAAAAAGAAACTGATTTTTGGATGTACTTGAAATTTGGGACATTCACCTGACTCCAAAAAACTTAAAAATCAAGTGTAAAACTCAAAAATGACCATACTTATGTTAACTTCCGAAAAAACAAATTTGCGCAAAATTTAGTTTTTTGAGTAAAAAAACTTCTACGGTAAACGCTCTGTTCAAATGTTTATTAATTATTAGTATCGCAATTTTTTGCTCAACAAATCACTCCGCAGTTGAAATTCAAATTTATAAATCTAAATTTTTCTGTACTTTTCGTAGAAACATAAAATTTTCAAAAATTGTTGATCGACCATTTTTCGAGAATATACATCAAAAATCATTAGATGAATAATAAAATTTTCGAATTTTATTGGAATCGAGCAGGAAATTCAAATTCAACGTGGAAAATTGCTGTAATATTCAATATTTTCAGAAGAAATTTCTAATTTTGGAAACATGATCGAAACCAGAGTTTATCGAGAGAAGTTCAAAAACTGAAAAATAGCGTTGGAAAAGTTATGACTTTCATATGTATAGCAACAGACTTTCAAGTTAATATTTAAAAAATGACAATTTTCTAGAAATTAAATATTTTGAAAAATTCAAACCAATTTTTTTCTCGTTATTAAAAGAGAAGTCCGAAAATTTGAAAGAAAATCAATATTATAATCCAAAATATATCGATTACTTGCGTTTGTTGAAAACCAGTTTTGAAAAATCTTATTTATACAAACAAACAAAAAATGACGAAAGGCAATTTTTTGTTCATTTACCAAAAATTGATAAGACGTTAAACAAGTCCTAAGCAAATAGTATAAATAAAATTCCGATCATGCATCTCTGCTTACGAAATCCTTGTCCCTGCAGAAAGAGTAAAATTGCTTCGGCGACTTTTTCCGGTGCTTCTTCTAGAATGAGACCGCCGCAGTCGGAAATCTTTAAAAAATCAATAAAAATGGGAGTGAACGTGACAAAATCGAAAAGACTTTATACATTACATTTAGAAGGGGGAGGTACCATGCTATGGGAACCAGTGTTTTTTTGTACGAGACAAACATTTTTGGCTCCGTACAAAGATTTTTTTGAAACCTTTGTACAAAGTACAAAGAGATTTTATAGACATTATCTCGTCACAAAATGCTTCCCCAGGCTCTAGTATCAGAAAACACCAAAAAATTTTCCGGCGCGAAGCGCCGGATTTTATAATTCTTTGCAATGGTCTATATACTACTTTTCTACAAATCGTGCTTTCTGGAGAAAAAATTTTCGGAAAAGGGAAACAATGTTGGCGATCCTGTATAGAAAAGACGAATTTCGGTCCATTTCAGAACGTCAAAATCTATTTTTCTAACTTTTTTGCAACTGTTATTTTAAACATGAAGCCGAGATTGGATTGAGAAGCATCATGGAAGTAGTTTTTAGAAATTTCAGGTTTAACCTGAAGTTTTTCAGATTTATGAAAGTTATGAGTATATTATCTTAATTTGCAAGATGATTATAAAGGACAATGAACTCGAGTGCTATTAGGATGAAGGTTTGTGCGAAAATACATGAAAGATCATGGTTTTTCAGTGTACAAAAAAAATTTTCTTCGTACAAAGAGTTTTTGTTCGATTTTTGTACAGGTAGAGAGGCTTGTACAAAAAAACCTGATGCGAACCCCCTAGAAATCGTCGACCATATGGCTATCCATTGGGCGATCCCCTCCCCAGGATTTTCCAATCCTATGGCTAGCCATATGGTAGTCATAGGGCCCCCATACTTTTGGTTGGAAAATACTGAAAAAATATCAATTTTTGAGCAAAAAATGGTCAAAAACGTAATTTTCTCGGCTCTTCGCGCCATGAATACATCTTTTTCGGATTTAAAAAAAAAATTACAATTTTTTGAACTATACTTCGGACTTTTTTCTCTTTCAGCGACTCCTCCCTCTAAAATTTTGGCCATCACTGACCCCGGCACCAAAAAGTCGCCCGACCCATACCCCAGACCTTGGAGCCCCATTACATGTATACCGTCAAAAGGTGTATTTTTTGGTAGAAAATTGTCATTTTCAACAGAGGATGGTCGAAGATCTCAGTCTCCTGCTAGAAAACTGTAGTTTTGAAATAGAAAACGGTCAAAAATGAAAATTCTTCGGTAGAAAATGGTCATTCTTGAAAAAACACGATCAAAAATGACAGTTTTTCGGCGCTTCTGAACAATAAACACGCTTTCATAGCCATACCTGTAAGACCTCCGAGCAGTTGGGGGGGGGGGGGGGGTAGGAAAAAGTCGAAATTTTTCCCAAAAAAGGCCAAAAAACATACACTTTTTGGCAAATTTTTTTAATTTTTTCCCAACTGGGGGGGGGGGGGTAAATGATTTTGGGTACTGGGTTGCCCAAGTTGGGGGGGGGGTCCCCCCCCCAACCCTCCCCCAAGTACAGGTATGTTCATAGCTCTCAGTCAAAATAATTACTTTTGAGCCGGTTTTCAAACTGTCCAGAGTAAATTTACATAATGTTTTTCCACGAACGACTTTCTTGAATTTCGGGTAATCCATGGCCCTTAGCCAGGCCTGTATGCAGGGGGGTTGGGGGCCGTGCCTCCCATAAACGTTTGAAGTGTTAAAAAAGGCAGGTTGGGTTTTTTTCAAGTCAAGTCAGAAATACCAATTTTACGGTGAATAGAGTGGAAAAATGTGTGCCCCCCCCCCCCGAAAAAATTTCTCGCTACAGGCCTGGCCTTACCCCAAAGCTTTTAGCCCCTTTAATGTCTGATTTTAGCATACATACTTTCAACCAATCGGATTTTGACGGATCCAAACGCTGATTTAGGCCCAAAGTTTCGTTCAAATGCGGCGATTGAGCACTCACAATTTGTAAAACTGGACATCTATAATATATTTTGAGGAAAATTCGAAATGAAAATTCAATAGAGAAACCCATTTTTACTTTAATGTCGGGCCTTGTCGACGAATATTCAAAGCACTCCGTCTTAAAATAAAAAAGACAAATATGCAAGGTACGAATTCAGATGCCTAATGAACCTAGAAAAAAGGGAATTCTAATGATGCGTTGCAAGTAATGCAGAAATATCTACGTTTAAAAATTTTTACAACATCCATGTTGAGCCCTTCTGCTTATAAAACGCGTTTCTTTCGCAGTTGAAAAATTTTTTGGATTCTTTGACCAGGAAATATTTGTGGAAACAAAAATGATTTTAATTAGAAAAAAGCTTTAAAATAATTGAAAAGAGTCTTTAGTATTTATCGTCAGAAAAAAAATTCGTTGAAATTACAAATCACACAAATGAAAGAAATCGGAAAATATTTCCTGACAAATTATTGCTCTTAAATTTTTCAGAAATTCTTATAACGTCACATTGATCAAATCTTTACTTTATGTACGAATCGATAAATCCTGCCAAATTTTTAGCGTTAGGCAGTCCGGAAAAGTATTGTCGGTAACCGTTAATGGTTTCTTTGTCGTAAAAATGGTCCAAATTTCGGCCGAAATGATGCCACATCAAATAATCGACGGTTAGCGTATTGACGGTAGACCATTTTCGTAAATAAAATATATTAGCCTAAGACGAATTGAGATTCAAAATTCAGAGAAAAAAGGCAAAATGCACACAGGGTGGTCGAAAAACGGCCAGATTTAAAGTGTTATTTGACAGTAAATGAAGCCAATTGAATTTTCTATTTTTTATAGCACAAATGTAAGAATTTCATTTACGTTTGAAGCAGAACCACTTGTTGAGTGGGTTTTCAGGAATAATTCTTAGCCTTTTTTCAGAAAAGAACCCAATCCCAAAGGAAAAACTCTTAAATTATTGCAAATTTCATTCACATTTTTGTGCTTAAAAATGAATTTTAATCAACAAAGTGCGAGAATTTTAGTAAATAATAAAATTTCCTGTAGAAAATATTCTGCTCGTGATTGTCATGGGCTATTGATATCAAGCTTACATACTTTAGCTCATCATTTGCTTAACTACTTCAACAGAACCAGAGCACTTATTTGGCTTTTTTGGACCACCCTGTATACACTTATTCAATATAACTTTTTGATAGCCCCATTCGAGCCAACCTGACGTCGACGCGGAGCAATTGATCAAAATGAGAGCGTTTACTTTATCGGGAAATTGAAGCTAAAAATTGGAAATATTTTTTTTAACGTAAAAAAGGCGGATTTTTCAACTGAAAAAAAAATTATTACCGCATATCGACAAAAAACGTTAGCACCAGCTCCGACGCCGAAACCAATAAAATCTTTGAGGCTAAAATATTACAAGAAACATAAAAACTGGAGCATTGGCTAAGGCCAAAAACCGAATCAAAAATGTAAACCATTACTTAAAAAATTTGACCACATCGTCGATAATTCCGGCCAATTCGTCCATATTTGGATACGTGAAGCTATGAGAAAAAGAGGAAAAGTGATAAGAAAAAAAAGAAATTTTCCAAGCCTATACTTGTCCGAAAATGCAAGGGCGTCATCTTCTTGTCCGGGGGCGTTAACGTGATAAACGCAGAATCGATTGATCAGCGACGAAACGTCCGGAGTTTGGAAAAAATTGGCGAAACACGCGGCGGCTTAAAATTATAAAAGGGATGGGAATATGATTGTAAAATTCAAATATAACATGTAGACCAAAAAGCCGGAAAGTGAAATTTTCCTATAAGAATCTTTCTAAAGGCAATTTCCGAGCCTGAAAACGCGTTTTGTGACCACGACATTAGAAAAATTTTTGTTAAAAAAAAGCTGAATCTACCTTTTTCCATTTTAAATATTCAAATTTTCTTACCATTCAGACCCAAATCGTGCAGAGTTAAAATCGCCGGCTTACAGCGATCGCCCGCGATTTGAACGCTCACGCGGCCAAATTTCGAAGTTTCGACTTTTTTCTAAATACGCGGAAAGTAATCATTTCGGCCTTTTTGGGTAAAATTGGAGAGAAAATCTTTACTTCCGTCCAATTAGGGACACCATTTTCCTCTTTTGATAGAAAAACTTCCGGCGAGACGGGCGATTGGGCATCGATGTGTTTGCTTATTTCTTCGCTATCGAAAGACATTTTTCAGATCTAAAAAACAAGGACAGTGACTAAATTTTATAAAAAAATTTACTTGTGATTAAATGAAAGTAAAATAACGAAAATTGACTCCGGGAAAAATAAAAAAAAAAACAAATGACAAGCGTTTAAAAATCTTTAATTCGTCGAAACGACAAATAACAATAAACGATCGGCATTATTGACCAATCGATAATTTGATTTTATTGCCAAAGCAAGCTTAAAACAATCAATATTTCAAAAAAGTGGGCGAAAAAATCACGTGTTTTTTACCTCCAAATACTTAGCGACGGCATACCGGGTTCCGCTCCTTGTTTAAATCCTGGAAAAAAAATCAAAATTATGAGGGAAATGGCATCTGCAACAGAAAAAAATGTTCCATGAAAGCATTGTTTTTTTTACCCAAATATATTAGAAACGGTATGTATCCGAATTGGAGGCAAATTCGCGACAACGTTGAAATGCCGGAGATGAAACGTTTTTGACTTTGGCTCAACTTCATTGTATAAGCTTAATTGTTCGTTTCAAAGATTAACTAATCCTAATAAAGAAACAATAATATTCAAAAATGAGAAAAATGGATAATCCAAGATAATGCATAAAATTTAATGCGTTAGAAATCTTAAAATTTATATATTCTGAATTTGGACTCGCATGATTAAAACCAAAACTCGAAAATTTTGACTATTATAATTGACAGATAATACTGAATTACAAAGAAAAAAGGCTAAAATTCCTGTAGTTCCGACAATGAAAACTTCAACCCGGAGAAAAATTTTCTGAAAATTAATGACTAAATTTCAATTTTCGTCAAAATTTTATAAGTGACACTGAGCATTATTACGGCGCAAAGTGCCAAAAATTTTTTTCGCTTTTTGTTTTCTGAGTTTTTAGCACGGGAAATTTTACCGGGATATTTTTGAATTCGTCTTTTTTAATCGTGAGGTGAAAGCACAGAATTCGTAGTGTGAGCGAATGGTCAAGTCTTGTAAAATATTTGGGCGAAATATTTTTGAAGGATCTTTGAATCCAAAAATCCAAAATGAATTCAAAAATCCTTTTGAATCCAAAAAAATTTTTGAACACAAAAATGAACCGGAAGCTAGTGATGGACCGATGGCCAAAAATTTGCCATCGGCCGATGCATCGGCCAGGGTCACCGATGGCCGATTGCCGATGCATCGGCTGTAACATGTACAAAATGCAACCTGAAGTTGTTACACTGTAATAAATTTAAAATTATTATGAATTATTCACAAAGTTTTACTGGTATTTTCAACATTCAGTAATCAACAACATTTCATTCATCCAATTTGTCATCAACAACGGCATCTGTTGTACTACCTTCACTTTGATTGCTGAGTTCACTAGAAGCTTCTTCAACTTCAGCTTGCTTTTCCAGTTTGCACTATTGGATCCAATCTCAGCAATAAACGGGATCTTTTTCCACTTCTAACATATTTTGCTTTTTAATATGATCATTCACTAGCTACTGACTGACCCAATTGGAGCTGATAAAAATTTCATGGAAAGCTAAAGAAATTTTTTTCATAATGAAACTTTTTTTCAACTGCACACTATTTTGACTCACATTAGCTAATTCTGGTTTTGTTGCAGCATTTTACTTCCATTATTCTAGTAATGTATTCCAAAACAATGGCTTTTGCTTGCTAAAATGTTGACATTGCATATTTTTCGGGCTACAGCTCATCTTCAGATAAACTTGCAATGCCCAAATAATGCCTGAAATTGGTCAGTTTTGTGTAAATGCTTGAATTATTTACATTAGTATTAATTGTGGCTTACTGAGAAAGTTTGGAGAATGAGTTTGAAGATTCATGCAAATTTTTGAACCATATTTTCAGAAAAGCGTTGATTTTGTTATTTTTGATCGACAACCATTCTAGCCAAAGCTACATATAGTCGTTTTTTCTTGAAATGCTTCTAAATAATGAAGGTGAAAAGTAAGTAGTATTTTAGATTTTCACGATTTTTTGATGAACAATATATTATATAGAAATGGAAATTGGTGAGCATATTGACCTAACCCTTAACAATTTTTCGAGTGAAAAATTTACAATAAGGGCCTTATGTAAACGATTTTGACAACGATACTTTTTTTTATAAATTTTATATTAGCATTTTATAAAAAACAGACTTTAGTTCAGCTTCGTCTTCTGCTTGAGGATCACAGAAAGCCTAAATTATTTAATTTTGATTTGTATGATCAATATGTGTTATATTTCAAATTTCAATCCATCCTTTTTAAATCCACGATCTAGTAAAGATGCCAAAGCATGAAGTCTATTGTCTTCAATGGGTTTAAAGTGGGCTCGATTATCATTTCTATAAGAATATTGATTCATTTCCCCCGACAATTCCTCCTTTAATGAACCCAATCCAGGAAAGTTAAAATTGTGGATTGAGTGGCGTAAAATTCTTAATCATACGATTCTTTAATTTATGTTTTTCAAAAAAATTTAGGCACAAAATCCAGCTTACGTTTCTTCAGCTATTTCCTCCGAAATACAGGCGTTTTTAGATTCATAGATTTTTACAGTTTCTGCAAAAGATTTTAACAAATTGACAAGCTGCAAAATTATAATTATCTAAGTTGTGGATACATTATACATGTATTAAAGTATATTCTTACCGCCGCAGCTAAAATATCCCATTCATAGCTTGTCAAGTTCTTGTTATCTAGTTCATCAATGGCAACAGAGGGCAAATATGCTAGACATTAAAACAACCATTTTCACAAAAAAATGTGTATTTACTAAAGTAAGTGTAAAATATGTATGTGAACAATCTGTTTTTTAAGCATATGCACCTGCATTCATCGTAACAAAAAGTTGTCAAACAATCGGCCATCGGCCAATTATTTGCCAAAACATCGGCCGATGGCCGATGCCAGAAAAACGCAACAATCGGCCGATGCCGATGCATCGATCCATCACTACCGGAAGCCCGGGTAAGTTAAGTAGGAAGCGAAAATTTTCCAAACCTCGATTTTCGGCTTTAAGAGGGTGGGTGAAAGTCAAATAAGATGGAACCTCCGCACGACGAAGAAAACCCGGGCTGATTTTCCTAATTTTATGTGATACTACAAATCTGCTAATTTTAGCCAAAAAGCCCTGATTTCTTCAGAATACTGTCTGATTACTATTCAGGCTTGAATTAGGTTAACGACAACGCAGTAGTGAGTCTTTAGTTACATAATTTAGATTTATATGAGGCGCAGGCATACATACGATTGGGAGAAGCACTATAGGAACCTCACCTCTGAAATCGCTGGCCATAGGACTAGCCACTGGGTGATCCTAACAGGATTTCCCAATCCTATGGCTAGCCATATAGTGAAAAATGTCAATTTTTGAACGAAAAATGGTCAAAAATGTCAATTCTATCAGCACTTCGCCCCTACATTATTTACGATTTTTTAAACAAAAATTACTATTTTTTGAACCAGACTTTTTTTAGTGAAAAAATCGATTTTTTTCCTTTAGCGACCTCCCCCTCCGAATTTTAGGGAATCGATGACTTCCGACCTAAAGAAAAGACACGACCCCCCAGACCTCAGGTCTCTGTTATATGTATACCAACACTATTCCTGTTGTATATAAATGATCTTTCTGACAAACTCAAGTCCAATATATTTTTGTTTGCTGATGATGTAAAAATTTTCAACTTCTCTACTAATAATCATTTTCTCCAAGCAGATCTTGATAGAATTTCAGCCTAGTCTGCTGTCTGGCAGCTTGATATCTCTCCTGATAAAAGTAAAGTACCACCTTGATTATTCTGATCCTATACATACATAATTATCAGTTGGATAGCCGATATTTACGCCATGGAGAGCAAACTGTAAAAGGTCTCTGTGTGCTTATTTCTCACAATTCAGCTTTCAAAAATCATATCAACTCAATTTTGAACAGAGCTCATCAACGGAGTTCCTTGATCCTGAAAGCTTTTACTTCCAGAAATAAATCATTTCTAATTCAAGCCTCCAATACATATGTCAGACCTATGCTTGAGTACTGCTCCACCGTGTGGAATCCTTTTCATATGAACGAAATTCGGCTGATTGAAAATCTACACGGAAGTTTACCAAGAGATTATTTAGTAAAAACTCTAGCCATCCTTATGAGGACAGAAGTGAGTTTTTAGTGTCATAGTTTGGACTTGGATCAGCTTTAGGTAGTACTCGACGGAAGAGGGCGCAACTTTGATCAGACGCACGAGATTCTGAAAGAGTAGGGGACTTTTTACTAAAATTTGCACATTTGTGATTTTACATTAAAAAAATATGCAAACCAACTCGAGTTTGATTTGCCGTGAGGAGTTTTCATCTAATTTTGCTTGCATGCATTCAGCCTGAAAAACCTGAAAATCAAGCTTATAGCAAATTTCGCCATCTACTTCGGTTTTCAATAGTTATTTTAGTTTTTGTTTTGTTTAATCCTATAGAATGTTTGGTACGTTGAAATAACACGTCAAAACTGATTGAAGAAAGTATCATCATTTTATGATGGAAAATCCCGAAAGCCAAGGAAAAAAGAAAACCAACAAATAAAAACAAATATGCAATACGTAATGTACGTACACACTCGTGATAAACTGCAAAATTCTATCAACGCACCAAGCTCTCTTTATTTATTTTAGGAGTCTAAGCTGGGCCCCTAAAAATTAGGAAATATCTCTCAGTCTAGGAGATATTTTGTTTCCCAAAATTTCGACCCGAAAATTATTCAGCGCTCTGAGCCAGATTTCATTCAACAATTCGTCAGATCGGTCAATCCTTCGTTCTTCCAAAAAGGTTACTGACTGACAACATCAGAAACGAATGGTTGGGTATACTCCTAAAACATACCTGTAAGGGATCCGACCACTAGGGAGGGGGTAAACTCAAAATTTTGGCAAGAGGCAGAGGTCCCCAAAGTCGAAAATTTAGGTAGGGGTAAAATCGTAAATTGTAAGGGTAGTACTTGACATATGCCGCGCGCCTTGCCGTGGCCTTTTTTTGCTCTCAGCTTTGCTTCAAACTTACAAAACTGAATAATGCTTTTTAATGAATAATGCTTTGCGCTTTTTATGATCAAAAAAGATGAACTATTTCAACTCTATTTTCCAGCTCCCAATCATGCAACTTGAATGTAGTAATTATATGCAAAGAATGGTCAGACTTTGAAGATTGTCGTGTCAACTGATTACTGCACATTTCAAGAATCGGACACAACATATACTTTTTGAAACATTATTTGCACCAGCATCATCAGGAGTATGAGCTCATTCCATCATTGATAAGGCTTGTAACAGCTTCCAATTGCTTCCAGTGCTTCCAATTGGAAGTGCTGATACTGAATGTGGCTTTAGTATTATTAACCACATTTGATTCTGAATCACGAGTATGCTCAGTAAATATGTTAAAAAAGAACAGTGAGTAATTCCTCTCAAGCACACATTGTGCAATTTTTCTCGAATTACTATACCCTACTGAGGAGAGGATGAGGTCCAGTGTTTTTTTTTTGTCTTTGGCAAATGAAAATTTCTAGCGGCAAATGAACTTTGAGTCGTCATTTGTACATGTACAAACGAGAAGAATCCAAAATTTTGCCGAAATTTGTAACAAAAATTGAGATTTCCGCTTGTCTCAGCGGAACTGTGCTGCATGTTGTGAACCGCGCCTTATTACTGTGGTATAAATTTTATGATTTTCCAAATATTGAAAATTTTGGAATTTTTTGGATGGAAATAATAAATTGAGTCTTAATTGAATTGAAGTACTTAGATAAATCAGTAGGTTTAACTTTGTTGTCGTTGTCAATTTTTATTAGTTTTTACCTCACCCGCAATTCTTCAGATATCAAGTGGGGAAAATTTTTTTTTAATTCTTCCCGGCAGTGGCCGAAGTATTGGAAATTGAGACGGTAACGGAAACTGCTGAAAGCGATGAAGAAGAAGATGCAATAAAATTGTTTGAGAAAGATCTTCCTCTACTTGAATGATTTTTCGACGTGCGGCCACCGTTTTTTTTCCTCAAATGGGGTCTTTTGAGGAAAAAAATTTCGGAATAAGGAAAAAAATTTTGGGTATCGTTCGCATTGTGGAAAAAATTTTGGGGAACTCTAAACCGAAAAGATGCGTTTTGGTAGACTTTAAAAGGTCAAAATCTGAAAATTTTCCGGCGCTTCGCGCCGGTCATGGGTATAATTATAACTATATTCTATCAGGCGCGGCCGTTAGCATATCTATACTTCGACTTACTAATTAATGCTCAACAGTTTCTATCAATCAAGTTAGCTCGTTTCATTTTCTAATCGTTTACAGTCATGTCGCCGAAAATAGAGATTTTTTATCAAGTCTCTCAATTTTTTCTTTCGATGATTGGAATTTTTTAAACGTTTGCAATCTGAACTTTTGCGTTTATTGAAGGTGGAAATTGAAGACATTACTCTAGAACGCGATTTTAAAACATTTGTTCACGAATTATCTGTTGGAGAGATTTATTTTTCAGCGTTTCAGAATACAAAAACCCAAAAATTTTTCCGGCGCTTCGCGCCGGAATGGGAAGCAAATTACACTTCATCAGTCTGATTTTTATTTATTTCCCAACGTTATGAAAGTTCATTTTCCAGCGTTTTAGAAAGTTAAAATCGAAAAATTTTTCCGGCGCTCCGCGCCGGACCAAGAACTAAATAAAATTAGATGATTCTAATCGGAATCACAGAAATGTTGATAGCAGATAAATTCATGAGAACTCTATCGTTAACTTGCTTTATCCGCTCCTATAGGAGACCGATATATTCTTCATGAGCTCATTTTGACTAACATAACCAGAATTTTCTCAATTTTTTTCCTCATTTTTGCAGGTTTCTGACTACAAATACAATAAAATGCTTGGGTATGCTCCTAAAATGCATAAAAACGCATCGGCAGCCACATTATGAGCGTTTTTAAAAATGTGGAAAATTTTTGGAAAATGAGGGAAAAAATTTTGGGTCGGGTTCTCATCTGGAAAAAATCTTCGAGGAAAAAAAATGGTGCGTGCGGCCCTGCCCGGTGTTGAATAAATTTTGTTGTTGTTGAGTATTTTTTGATTTTATTTAGAGCGGTCTCACTTCTTCTAAAATCATAATATTTTTGATTCGATATCTGTACCAATAAGTACCCAAACAAAATCGCTTAAAAAACTAATATTTTCATTGTACAAATATGTACAAATGAAAATTGCCTACTCGTTTGTACATGTGCAAATGGGTCATGTACAAAAAAAAACACTGATGAGGTCTACCAAATTTTTTGCTATGGTGAGCTGTTTTTACAGGGGTAGTAAATGAATTTCCAAATCTAAGACCGGGGTAATACACCCCCCCATACCATACCTGTACTTGGGGGGGGGGGGGCCAACCATGTACCCAACATCACCCAACCCCCCCCCCCACTTTGGAAAAAATTAAAAAAATTTGCAAAAAGTGTGTGTTTTTTGGCCTTTTTTGGGAAAATTTCGACTTTTTTTCGACCCCCCCCCAGGGTTTTTTTTTTGACCTACGAGTCACAAGCCAAGTGGCTTGTTAACCTAAAATTTTACAAGCCATTCCAAATTTTTACAAGCCAATTTTATAACATCAATATACGTGAATAAATTCCAATGCTAGGTTACTTTTTAAAGAAATGTTGAGCATCATGGCAATCAATTTAAAGAAATATTGAGCATCATGGCAATCGATCAAACTCATGAACTCGGCCGAAAAGAAATGAATAAGAAGAATAGAATTTCCAAAAACCACTTCCATGAAGCTTTTGGATTGATTTTATGTTAAGAAAGGGATAATCGCTTCAAAAAGTTTACAGACTTGACGTATTGATCTTTCTGAAAAAATGTGTCCAGGAAAAAATGTGAATCTTCATTAAATATCAATAAGAAATATTGAAGATTACCAATTAAAACATGAGATAATACGTTTAAGATGATTAAAACTATTAAAGATTAAATGATAAGTGAAGGTAGACATGTTAGAAGCGGCGCCTGAGCTAAGAAATAAAGAATAATGCTTATTTAAGTAATAACCGGCCCGAAGCGCCGGAAAATTTTGAGATTATGACCTGCTAAAATGCACCAAAATGCATCTTTTCTGTATCCAATGTGATCAAACACATGACTCAAAAAATTCTGACAAGCCATTTTGGCTTGTTGGACTAAAATTCTACAAGCCATTTTGACAGTCCAACAAGCCATGGCTTGTAAAATGCTAAAAAAAAACAATGCCCCCCCAACTGGTCGGAAGTCTTACAGGTATGCCCACACCCCCCCTTATGGAGTGCTATGGTATGAGGGTCCCAAAATTTCCGAAATTTCGAGGCGGGGTCGAAAGAATCGCAAAAAAGTCGAAAAAATTACGAAAATTTTCCCAGAAAAAAAGCCAACTAAAAGGGTTTTTTCCTAATTTTTCCGAGTTTGGGGAGATGGGTATTAATGTTCACCTGCGAGCAGTGTTTTTTTTGCAGGAGGCAAATGAAAATTTTTTTGGCAAACGAATTTGAGGTATGTAGTCATTTGTACAAGTACAAACGGCTTTTTCCCCGTTTAGGTAAGAAAATTTTGGGGATATGGTACAGAAAATATGCATTTTGGTGCATTTTAGAAGTTCATAATCCTGAAATTTTCCGGCGCTTCGCGCCGGTTATAACTTTAATAATCATTATTATGTATTACCTAGCTCAGACGCGGCTTTCAGAATGCCTACCCTCACCTATCATTTAATGTATAATAGTTTTCATCATCTCAAACATATTATCTCATGTTTTAAGTGGTAATCTTCAATATTTTATCTTGATATTAATGAAGATTCACAGTTTTTCATTGGAACATTTCTCGAGAAGGATCAATATGCCAAGTCTGTAAACTTTTTAAAGAAATTATTTCTTTCTTAAAGTAAAATCAATTTGAGAGCTTCATGGAAGTAGTTTTCGGAAATTTCTACTCTTCCACTCATGTAGGCCAAGTCCATGAGAGTTAACGAATAAATAACTGGTTTAAAAATTTTTCAAATATTAAAATCCTGAAAATTATGACTTTTGAACACTAAATTCGAATCTAATTCTTGAAATAAATGTTTGGAAAATTGATTTTCCAGCGTTCCCGAAGGTCAATACACAAAAATTTTTTTGAGCTTTCACTTGTCATCATGGCCGAATTAACCATCGGTTTATCCTCTAATGCAAATTCGTTATGTTATTGGATAGTTTTCTAGACAAATTGTTCCAAAATGCTTGTAAATTAGAGTTGAAACTTGAAAATTTCGATTTTTCGCTCAATCTTAATGAATTTGTTTTGCAGTTATAAATAAAATTTGAAAATTACACTGATTAGGTTATTAGTCTTTGGCCATGACATAGAGTAAAACAGGTTACTTATTTATACCCATACATGTAACGGAGCTCCGAGGTCTGGGGGGGGGGGGGTTGGAGCACTTTTTTGGGGCCGGGGGTCAGTAATTCCCAAAATTTTGGGGGGAGGGGTCCCTGAAGGAAAAAAAATTCGATTTTTTCCATGAAAAATGTCCGAAAACGGTTTAAAAAGTAGTAATTTTTGTCTAAAAAATGATAAAATATGTACTTATGGCGCGAAGCGCCGAGAAAATTGACGTTTTTGACCATTTTTTGTTCAAAAATTGACATTTTTCATAGAAAAAATGACATTTTTCAGTATTTTTCCGACTAAAACTATGGGGGTCCCTAGGGCTACCATATGGCTAGCCATAGGATTGGAAAATCCTGGGGGGGGCGGTCGCCCAATGGCTAGCCATATGGTCGACGATTTCTGGGGGGGGGGGGGTTCCCATAGCACTTCCCCCCCCAATTACATGTATGTTTATACCTATTTTCGCTACGTACAAATTGTACAAATGAAATATTGGCTGTCGTTTGTACATGTGCAGATGGGTCATGTACAAAAAAAACCTGCCTGGGAGGGGTCCCGACATTTGAATATATCGTCCGACCAAGTAGGGGAAGGTCCCCCGATCACAGGTATGTCCTGAAATGGAGAAATTTGGGCCACATTATAAACATTTTTAAGAATGTAAAAAATTTTTGGGGAAAAAATCTTCGAAGAAAAAAAAACGGTGTTTGATTCAATGTTTTTTCCCGACGACCTTTTCCCCCAATGGGAAAATGAGTTAAAATTTTTTCCCCAACATTTTTTGTGTTGACATTCTGTGACGATCAAATATCAATTTCTACAAATTTAAGTTTAGAAAAATTTTAAAGTAATTTATTCGTTAGATTTCATAAATTTGGACGACAAGCCACGAGTAAGAAAGAGTAGACCTTTTCCAAAAATACTTCCATGAACTTCTGAATCCAATTTGCGCCAAGGAAGGAACCATCGCTTTAAAAAGTTTAGAAAGTTGACGTGTTGATCTTTTTGAAAAAATGTGCAAATAAAAAATGCAGATCTTCATTAAATATAGAAATAATATATAGAAGATTACCAATTAAAACATAAGGTTAAGCTAAGAACATGAAAACTTTTTCGCTCCGCAGAATTTTTTCCCCAAAAGCACGATTTGAGGAAAGAAAAACCGTGGTTGATTGACTGATTTTCACATGTCAGGCTGCAATGTGCAACTTGAGGAAAAATTTTGGTTGCAAGATAAATTTTTGGTTGCTCACTCTAAAATCAATAAATTCGCCCAATTTTATTGGAAAACCATCAAAAGCTAAATTTCTTGTATTTCATTCGATTCGCGTCGGTTTTAGGATTGTAAAACCCAATTTTCTGAGATTTGGAGAGAAAATGAAAAGGTTAGTATACAGTATGTAATGAGTAGTATAACTTGTTCGGCGCGTAGCGTCACGCCAAAAAGCATTTTCGCATTTCGCTATTCTAGAACGCTGGAGAGTGAATCTTTTCAAATTTTATTTCCTAGACAGAAGGTTTAATTTTTTGACAATTCAGTCTTAAATGAATTTTCAGTCGGGCCAACGAAAATTCAAGAACTAGACAAGCAACTAAGAAATATGGATTTGGATTCTTCAACCAGCAAGAAATTCTACCATTGTCTTAGACTTTCTTAGGATCAAGATACGGTGTCTTCGAGCAATGTAAAAACTTTTTCAAACAAAATAAGTAAAATGCATGCTGAATTTTTTGATGAGGTGTAGCTTAATTCGCTCCGTTACACTTTTCTGTTTATTTTGTATTGCATTAACATTAACTTTCGTAATTAATTAATTATCAATCTAAAAAAAATTATTAAAAACAGATTCTTATTTTTTTAAAGATCGCAAAAAGATTTTAGGATCACTATTTTTTTCCACGAACTTTTTCTCACATATGTGGAAAGAGGTCAAATTTTTTTTCCACATGTGCAAAAAATATTTTTTCGTCTTAAAATCCTCGTTTTCCCGCTTGAAATTGCTTATAAACGCTTAATTTAAGTGTTTTTGAGCTTTTTAGAGCATTCTGATAATCATTCTGATCATATATCTCAAAAATTAGGTTAAAATTTTGTGTTCATAAATCGTAATTTCTAGAAATTCATCATTCGAAAAATTTTAGAACCATCAATTTGTTCGTAACATTTCGTAAATTTTGCGGAAAGCTATGAGTCAGAAGCGTATAAATTTTCCAAAAACACTTCCACGAAGCTTTTGAATTGAATTTACGTTAAAAAAGGGACAAACATTTCAAAAATTTTAGAGACTTGACGTATTGATCTTTTTCAAAAAAAAGTGTCAAGGAAAAAGTGCGAATCTTCATTGAATATCAAGATAAAATATTGAAGATTACCAATTAAAACATGAGATAATACGTTTAAAATGTAGAGAACTATTAAAGATTAAATGGTAAGTGAAGGTAGACATGTTAGAAGCCCATACCCGTATCCAGGATTTTCAAAAAAAGAGGGGGAGGGAATTTTACAAATTTTTTTAGAATTTCCCGAATAAAAAGAAAATCAAAATCATTCAAAGACGACTTATTTTCAGTTAGTTTATGCGTGCTTGGATTAGTGTCTAAATTCTGTATTTAGCTAAAAGTATGTAAATGTAATAATTTAATTTGGGAATTGTGATGTAACAATGATATTGCTGAAAATTTTTTCTAAAAAAAATTTAGGGGAGAATCCCCCCCCCCATCCCTTCCCCCTTCGAAATACGGGCCTGTTTAGAAGCCGCGTCTGAGCTAGAAAATAAATAATAATGATTATTGAAGTTATAACCGGCGCGAAGCACAAGAAAATTTTGAGATTTAGACCTCCTAAAATGCACCAAAATGCATCTTTTCAGTATGAAAACCTCAAATTTTTTTTCCACAATTGTGGAAAGACCTCAAAAATTTTATCCACATTCTAAATTTTTTTCTACATCATAGTGCAAATGTGGAAAAAACAGTGTTTAGAGACCGAGGAAAATCTTGGTTTTCATAAAATTCTTCAAAAAACAGGATGAAATGAAACGTGTATCCATAATATGCTGATCATTAAAGCTATAAGCATTAAGTAGAATACCATTTTGACCGCGCACTAGAATCACATAAAAAATAATGGAATGAAATCCGGTCCGGCGCGATCTACTAAGCATTAGGGAGCGAGATCTGTCATCAATTTGATTGGTGGACAAACTTCATACTTTCAATTTGATTGGTCGAAAAGTTGTAGTCTACTCCTTCTCTTCCTAACCGTGAGTCCAAGCCTGAGCCCAGGCCTAGGCCTAAGCAAGCCTAAGCCTGAGTCTAAGCCCAAGCCAAAAAATTTGCCAGAAACAACTGTAAAAATCAATAAATTTTTTCGACCAATCAAAATAATGACAGATAATCTCACTTCGCACCAACGTTTTTTTGTGCACGGACATTTGTGCCAATTGGCACAAGAGGCCAAAAAAATTTGTGCCAATGGCACAAAAATTTTTTTTTACTAGAGACATACTGAAAACTGCAGAAAAGTTTCAGGCCAAAAGTTTGATAAAAAGTTATTGTTTAACGCATTAATTTTTTGTAAAAATCATGCCCAACCTATTTTTCAGCTAACCATGTCAGTGAGAAAAGAAAAAACTGTGCAACAAAATAGTTCACGAAATCCCAAAAAGAAATGGAATGCTGAGACAATTTAAATAGCTCTAGGATTGTTCAGGAAGTTTACATTGATTCAATTTTCGACTACGAACGAATATCTATGTTATGTAAGTATATTTAACAACCATGTAAAGACTAGAGAAAATAAAGTCGAAAATCGTGTCAATTTTCGATCGAAACATTGTGCCATTATCAACGATATCGATTTTTCTATTTGAATCAATCAAACACAAAAAGTACAATTTCAGTTTTGAATCCGAGTCTGACTGAATGAAGAGAGAATATTCAGAACTTCTTTTCACTCATCAGTCTTGACAGCTTATATAAAGTTTGCTGCAACGATACTAATACACTGTTACAAGGGAAATCATTCGCGTTCGGGTCAAATATACGAATAGGAAATACTATATTCATTGATTCGACGCGTAGCGCCGAAAAATTTTTGCATTTTCGGCCCCTAAAACGTCTAAAAATCAAGGAAATTTAATGTTTGACCAGCCAAAAAATTTGTGCCAATTGGCACAAACGCTCAAAATTTTTTGTGCCATTCCAAATTTTTTTGTGCCAGAAACCATGTTTTGGCACAAAAAAACACTGCTTGGCAATATTTCCTGCGCGGTCCAGCCAAGATGCGAGATAGAGATTTTTCTCAAACTACAGTAAGCTTCATGCTCATAGTTCAATTTTGAATAAAAAGTGTCACCTGATTGAAAATTCATCTGAATGATACTGGATTTTATTTCCTATTCTTCAGTTCAGGTTTCCTTTACTCGTATCGAACACAAAAGCAACATCACACAGTGTTAACAAAATTGACGAACAATTATCAAAAAAGGATAACTGAAATTAAAAATTGACCGTGTCACAAATGTCAGGGTTATTTTGTATTTTCGACCCTAGAACACGAGACCCTGACTAATGAGCTCGATTCCCTTCTGGGTTAATTCGGTAAAAACGAACAAATATACAAAACTATAGAACAACCCAACTTTCTGACGATCCGTTACAAAACTGAAAATATCGACTAACTGTAGCAGGGTCCTTCCCACACTACTAGACTTTGTGGTTTAGGGTCCTTCCCACTACCACCAAACTCAGGGGTTTGAAGGGTCCTTCCCTTAAACCTCCCAATGCGTTTCAATGGGTTTTGGTCCGTGCACCAAAAACCCAATATGCGATTCTATTTTTCAATTTGTGCCGAGCACACGACTTTTCTCAATCGCTGTTCCACTTCCTAATGACCACTTTCTTGGGTCCTTCCCATGAAAACGATTGATACCTTTACCGTTAGACTAGGGCGTGGTCAGCATCTATCCCAGAACCTTTCCAGGTAGATCGCCCATGCATATGCCTCCGTGCAGGCATAAAACGCATTTGCATATTTACACAACCCTTGTGCAAATTGCATCACCTGTTGCACAACGTGCATATCTCTTCACATCTGTCCGTTAGTCTTTGTTGAGTGGGTCCATCGTAATGATGGCCCCATAGTGTGCAGGGTCGTTAAAAACCATCCCTTGCATATGTTTTTTGGTTAATTTTTGGATTATCGTCAGAATATTGAGGTCGCCCAGACGAAAATGTACAAAAGAAGACGAGAAAAACAAAACACTTATGAAAATGTACGTCTGGAAAACGTTCCAGAATTGAGAACAAAAACACGAAATAATTACAGTATGCTTTCGTGAACTGTACGACAAGAAAAGCAGGTGTCACAAGTAGTCGTGATCTGCTGAAAAAGCCGAACCTGAAAAATTTTAAAGGTTATAAATTAATTAATTGCGTTACAAGAAGTATGAGCTCAACGTCATGAGGGATGCCTGCCTCAGAGGCTGTACTGTGCCACCTGATCTCAAACTGTGAGTTCTGTATTCTTCTACATTCAATTTAATTTCCAACAAAATTCGTAAAAAATGTTCTCTAGCTCTCATGTAGGTCAATTTTTTATCGCCTAACTTAAAGGTTTTGTCCTTACACAGAGCAATGCTACGGAAAATGAATTCCCAGGAAGGTCATCTGAAAATATTCAATCAAAGCTGCGCAAGGGCAGGTAAGGTTTGACGTTTTCGAAATAATTATTCTGCGCAAATTTTTAGATCACAGCACTTTATGTCCAGTGCTTCAGAAATACGCGAAAATCCCACAAAGCAAATTAGCATAATAGTTTTGATTCCCAAATAAGCTAAAGTTGGCAAAGCTGAAATGTGGGCAATCATTAGTCCTAAGTGCTTGATAGTCAACAGTTCTTTTCTGTTTGGTGGAATATCTTGTCTTTTAGCTGCTTTCAAAATCGTGGCGCTAACAGAGTGGCTGAGAATTGAAGCATGGCCCAGGATACGAAAAAACCAATTTATTGCTGCGGCCATTTGAAAAATTGTTGACGAGCGTAAACCCTGCTTAAACAAAGCAGGAAGGAAAAGTGCCAGGTGAAGTGGTTGAGGAGGTTCCATTTTTATATTTCGTTGCAAAGCCCATTTAAAAAAATTTTTTAATTTTTGGTGCATATGACTTTTGCATGCTATTGGAAATGGAATTAAAAATTGTTTGAGCAAAAGCTTCAATCTCATCCTTGTCGAAATTGTCTCAGAGGCTTGTGTGCCACTGTGACGCAAGCAAATCTGAAATGTGTAAAATTATAAGTTTTGGTGGGTGGGTGGGAAAGTGCTCATAAAATTTTAAAAGAATCATAATTGAAATAAAAAGGAATATGAAGTAATTGAGAAAATTGGAGAAAATCATGTGTTAGATACGAGTTGAGAAAACCAAAGTGATAGAAAGGCATGACTTACACCTTTATATGAAAGTTGAAGCATAAGCTGAAAAGCAAGTTTTGGCTTCTAAACAAGCTACAGTAAGGAAAATGCAAATAAGAACTAAAAGGCATAGTCAAGGGGGAGTTTTGACTTTAAAGGGAAACTCTAGTTCATATGTTTTGCGCGGAATTGCTGAATGTAATTACTGTAGTCACCTCAAAAGTTTACTTTCTGCTGCCGAAATCGGAACTCTTGTTTGAGGTCCTGGGAAGTGCCGTAGGAATCTTACGTAAACCAGGTATATGAACCACGATGCTTTTTTATTAAAAAACTTAAAAACTCGAATGTTTGGTGAGAATGCTCATTGTCAAGTCAATTTTTTTGGCGCTGTTTTAAAAAAATCAACATTTTTCAATTTCGTTTTCAGTTGATTTTTCATTCAATTTTTTCCAATTCTAGCCGGTGGGAAAAATTTTGTTGCACATGAGCTATCTAAGTGCCGTCCAACAAGGATGAAGATTCAGAAGACAACAATGCTAATGCCAAACTGAAAACACAGGTGACAAACAATAGGTGAAACAAAAAGGTAGAAAACGATGGAGATGATGGAGAAAATTTTGCCAAGCCGAACAGTGCTGGGCGTATGTTATTGAAGATGGCTTAATAAAATTCAAAAAAATTAAATTTTTACGATTTTCGTTTATTTTTTCAGCTTACAAGACAGACATCATTGATGTAGTCATTTTTAATGTCGCAGCGCATAACAGTGCAACAAAAATAAAGTTATTGGCTTTGTTGGTTTCAAACTATGGGGAGGACACTGCTCAAAAATATGTAAACAGTTTCTGTTTATGATTCATTACTAGATGCAATATAAGCTCATCTTTCAGTTGATAAGACGTTTTTCGAACTGCATCGGGTAAGGAATTTTTCCCCAAGCGGTCCCTGACCTGTGAGATGAGTTGGAGTTTTTTTCTAAAAATCAAATCCAAATCTTGGAGCCGAAAAAATTATTCATGTACAGTAAACTATTTTACTGGCCTTCTCTGATTGGTCGATGTATATAGATAAGAAGTCTTGATTATCGTGAGACCTATCCACGACTATGCCTTTAAAAAACTGCTTGACTCTGAGATAGACAAAATGAAAAAAAGATGTTTGATAATCCGGAGAAAGCAAATTAGATTTATATCAACAAAAAATTGCATAATAATCAAAATGTGGATGGATTGGTGTAAAAGTTTTTATTGACACTGATAAATTGACACCGTAATTCCAACCTTTTTGCCATCAATCTATAAGACTATGACTATAAAGTGGAGTATCTAAAAAGTGAAGATTAATGCATGTGCCGATTTCTTGTCTAGGAAAGATGATTGCAGGAGGCTGTTAGTCTCCAGGGCAGAATAATTAACCAATCAAATCTTTTGCCCTCAATTCCAGTCTGCAAATTGAATATTAGTCACTGACACCATGGTAACCAGTATTTCGTCTTTCCAAGCTATACCGCCTCCTCCAACTATGATTGATATCAACGCCATAACACACACCATGTCCAAACAACTGGCCAACCAAGCTGGGGCAGCCTGCCACCCGCCGAGTTTCAGCCGCCAATGGTTGAATCCATTTCAATCACTACACAGGCAGATATTTGGCTCACTCAGGCTTCTGATTGGGCTATTACCAAAATCACCGATGCCCTTCAAACCACCAATGCTACAAGACAGACATCTGTTTTCTTCCTAGAAGATGGCATCTTGTACAACCAAACAGCTCATATTACCAACCTTGCAGGTTGACCAAACACTTCACCAGTTCCATGGTGCAGAAAATCATGAACCATCAAGGCTCCAACCATACATTGGCATCATCAAAAATCGTTTTTGGTGACCCCATATGGAACAGACCACTGCAGGTGGATCAAATCATGCAAAATATGTCAATTGGCATCAGCATTCACATCACCACCCTAACTGCTGCAGCCAATCCAACCAATGTACCCGGTTGAAATTCTTGCTACTGACATTGTCAACATTTCTCTCCTTGGTGACAAGTGATTACACATTATCATCTTCCAGCACTATTTTATGGAATGGGTCTCAATGCAGTTCATCGATCAAAAGGCGTCTATGATTGTTGAATGTTTTGTCAATAATGTCGTCCTCGACCATAGCAGTCTGATAATTCTCTTATCTAATGAAGGCTTTTGTTTGACGTGCAAGTTGCTGAAAGAAATTTGTTAACTATTAAAGATCTGAAGGGTAAAAACAACAGCCTACCATCCACAGTGCAACAGCATGGTCGAGCGTTTCAACCAAACACTTATTGCTCTATTAAAGAAATATACTGCTGACGACCCCGACAATTGGAAATGCTGGCTCCCATACACCATTTTGCTTACAATGCCATGCCCCATATACTATCACAAGCCACTCACCATTTAAATTATTAGACTACCAGGTGAAGCTAGTCCAGAATGCATCTGGGATGCATCCAGGACGTGGTCAGCACACTATACCGATGATAAAAAAATTGACAGGTTATGTGCTTGTGTCACACAAAGCCAAAGAATTTTGCCAATGATTCCTTCTTACCTTTCTATAGAAAGCACATATTATTTTTCATATATAAATAAAAGGTCAACTGTTGTCCTACTGTAGGTCAAAACAGAGTGCATATCCACTGCACATTCTGGAAAAACTATGATTGATGGTTATTGCATGAATGTCAATTATTAATAAAGATGAAAGTTTTCTTTGCACTGCCGAAAAAGACACGAATTTTTGAGGGTTACTTTTGCCTGTGTAACGTACATGCTGACACAGTACTGTAAATATATAGTGTACACCATGGGATATTCAATTATTAAATATTATTTCATTTCTTAATTTATCATCTCAAGGGTGTCTGGGATTCACACCCAAACATTCCTGTAAATTTATGTGAAGTATGATCCTTCCACAGCCTTCCACAGCTGCTATTGACCCAATTAAGATGGCCCAATTGATTTGCACATTGGCAGCTGGTCCCCTAGAATCTACACTAAAGTACACATTCCATGGCTACATTAATTTCTCATAAAAATCGTAAGTAACACCTGCACACAGTAAAAAGTAAAAGTCCCGCCAGACATCAGTCTCGAGTGGAATGGTAGCGATGATCTCACAAAACATGTGTACACAGAATAAATAGATATAGAAGCATGCACAGAAGCACAGAGGTGTGGCTAAGCCCACCGTAGGAAGCAAGCATACAGAAAACACAAAAAGCATACAGTACTAGAAAAGCGTTGGAAGGCGTGACCAAACTAGCGAGACGAACGAAGCAAGAAGCAGCAATTGGTGGAAGAAGATTGACAGAAGCAAGACCTCCTGTGACGCCAAGGGAGTGGCTGCAGAAGCCGTATTTAAAGAGAAGCAATGCATGATTTTGGCAGATTGGTGATTCTTCCGCGTTTCATTTGCAAACGTCCTTTTTTTATTGAAAGTGAGATTTTTCGAAAGCAGTTAAACCGAGTTTTGTTATTTGCAAGCGATCGTTGTGTGTTATTTTGTCAATGAGCAAGCGATCGTCGATTTTGCCTATTCATTGTCCTTGTACTACCATATCCCATGCCGTTGTACGTCACCCCATCTGTCCGTTTAAGATCAAGTAAAGTATCACTAAGAACTGGTCGTTACACCTGATAGTGTATGTTGTTATGAAGCATGTTCAAGTATAATTACACAAATACCTTATCTTACTGCTGAATAATGATGTGTACCAGCACATCCTAATGCAAACACAATTCAATATGTACAAATCCATCAAAATGAACCACCGCCCACACCAGTTAGATGTACTACGACCAAAAATCCCACAAAAGAGAAATCAGCATCAACAACATCATTCTTTTGCTGGTCAGCAATCATATGTAACAAAATCCAACCAAACTTCATTGAACCATTCATTGTAACTGACATAAGTAACATTGATAATAATATGGTTATGATTGACGCCCTTGATGTGCCTGGCCACCTTCGACACATTGCGATTTCTCGCCTAAAACACTTCATTCCATGCCCCATCAGAGATGTTTTCCTTGTTGAAGGCAGTGGACCACCATGCTCCACTACCACTAGGCTGTGGCAATGAAACTAATTTTGATTTATGTAATTCATCTTCATAGGCGTTGGTTACACCTATTTTTTGTAGATATACATTAATATAGCTTCCATTTCTTTACTTCCAGTCATGGCAAATTACACTGAGATGCTGAGTGCCAACATCATTTGGATGATTTGTTAAATCAAATCGACAAGGACTGTTGTGGCCGCCATTGCCGCAGACCCTCCATGGATACCATAACTATGCCTGAAAGTGTCGGCACCGTTGAAAACAACGTCATTGCTGACTACAGCCCATAATTCAGTTCCTCAGCTGTCTAAACATTCATCTCTCTATGCCAGTCCACTTACGTGCCATAAACGCCTCTTGTTGTGTGACGATTTGGTTCTGCATTTGGCCTAAAATGACCATCATTTTCTCCATCTGGGCCGCCATAAGTTCTAATTTATCCTGTGCCGTGGGGGTGGCGACGGGTGGCGGCTGAGCCATTTGTTCGGCGGTGTTCGATGGTTCTTTTGACATGGGCTTTAGTCTGGCAAGAATTTGGTAATATTGGTCTTCGAAACGACCGCGTGTGAACCTTTTCTGCTCGATTTTCGGTAGAAGACGGAAGAAAGTATGCAAAAAAGAAAATACAAACAATATATAAGCGATAGACAATACACAAATATTACACAAATCAATAAATACACAAAATAAATAACAAGTAAACAACTCACCTTACTTACCTGTACCTCACCCGATCCAAACTGGTACGGTCACCAGTGAAAGATGAGTGAAAGATGGTTGGGAGGTGAGCAGGTCGGTGGAGATGAACGGGGGACCAGGTTGAACCATGGTTGGGTATGGGGGTCAGTAAGCAGGGATAATGGTGGGCGAAGTACGAAACAATAATAATAAATACCACCCAGAATGCCTGATGTGGACGGAGACGATTTTCTCTATTTTATTCTAGCTAAAAGAACACTAAAAAAACTAACAAAAAATGCTTTTATGGCCACAACAAAACTACGAAAGGTTTATGCAAATATATACAAGTGACGTTTTTATATACAAGAACATTTATTTACGAATGTGTTTATTATTGTTTTTGTCTACTGTGAATAAATTGAAAAATAAATGATAATATCGGTTTAGAGCTCAGTGTGGTATACTACATTCACACTCAAGGAGGTATCGTTTTGAATGCGCGTTTCTTCAGATTTGATGCAACAAAGGTACAAATTTGTGCAGAGGATAACTAGATCAGTTGATTTTTTACTGTAGACAAATTGATCCATCGTTTCACTAACCATTTGGGACGAAGCGCGTAGCCCTCTTTTGATTGGTCGAAATGGCCGCCCCTTGTTGATTAGTTTAAATTGAAATACTAAAAATTTTCCATTTACTTTTCCTTTAAAATTTTCCTTAGGCTTAGGGTTAGGGTACAGCAGCTGCGCCCGAAGGGCTGTACTGTACCCTAAGCCTAAGCCTAAGCGGCTGTACCCTAAGCCTAAGCCTAAGGAAAATGTTAAAGGAAAAATAAATGAAAAATACATTTTTAAGCGAAAAAATGTCTGGGGAAAATGGGAAAATAAATTTTTGACTTCTTCCGCCATTTGGGGAAGAGACACAGGGCAAAAACCAGTGACTTATAGCCGACAGAAACTTCATTTTCAAATAATGCCTGATTTGAAATTCCACGCGAAGCGCTGGAAAATTTTCAGTGTTTGCCTTTTAGAAAGCATAAGGTAAAATGGGGTAACTTTGGTCAATTTCACTTGAAACATCGCCGAATTTTTTCTCTGTAAGATATGCAGATACAACTTGACACACTAATGTCTAAGTGATCAGTGCATGTTACTGTGAAAGGAAATTGAAATCCAAATAAAATTGAGAAATTTGTGGGTCGACAAAGTTGCCATTTTTTTAATGAAAATTTTCAAATTGAAAAAAATTTGGGTTTCACCCATCCGCTGCACTCAAAACTTTCACTAACAATTAAGTGTCTCTAGAGAGTTTCTCTTTTCTGTTTTGTATAAAAAATAACTACCCGTTTTCGAGCAGAAAAATCCGTTCAAAAGCGGGAAACTTTGGCCAGTTGGCGGGTAACTTTGGTCACATTATATTTTGGCGGGTAACTTTGGTCAAATTAAAATTTTTTGTGCCACACATTTTTCTACTTATAATAAATTGATCTTACTTCTATTTCAGACGAATTATTTTATCCTGTAATATGTATATGATTTTTATCGATTATGTACATCACAATATGGTCAGGCATTACAAAAGAAAGCCTGATGCGCGCAAATACCTGACTAATTACTCAACAGAAGATCTCGAAAAGGCCATCGAGGCCGTTCGAAACGGGTCAAAAATTCAAACAGCAGCTCATGTTAACAATATTCCACATGGAACATAACAAAACAAAGTAAACGCAAGGCATTCGGGAATGATTAGTCATAAAACGTACCTCACAGCAGCTGAAGAATCACTACTCATGAAACTGGTCAAATCTGTCACTGTTGTGGACGTGCCATTCACTAAAGATTGCCTTATCACAATAATTGACAGTAATCTACACGAAAACAAGCTGGAACTGTTCAACGAAAAGAAGAGCGTAGGACCTGAGTGGTTTCGTTCATTCTCGAAAGGTCATGGAAATGCATTATCTGAAAGAATTCCACAAAATTTGCCAGCTGTCCAGGCAAAAGCATTGACACAATTTGTTGCCAGTAAATGGTTTGACTTATTTCAATCTACCGTATAAAATTGGCATTGGATTTGAAACCCGAATGTATATGGAATGTTGATGAGAGCGAAGTGAGCACGGATGTTGGCCGCAGCAAAATTTTGTGTGCCAAAGGCATGCAAGACCCTCATTGAATCATACCTGATGAAGGAAAATCCGTGTTTACCGTCGTTGGCTATGGTAATGCTGCCGGCGATAGTGTACCACTTCTAGTAGTCTATGATGACAAGAATTTGTGGGATGGTTGGTGCTTAGGTGGATTGGATACGTTTCGCAATGCTGTTACAGAGAATGGATAGATGGAAACTAATTCACTGATTTTTTTGTGAATTAGTTTCCATCCATCTCTTTCAACATGTAATGGAGCCCCGATGTCTGGGGGGGGTTGGGCAACTTTTTTGGGGCTGAGGGTCAGTAATTCCCAAAATTTTGGGAGGAGGGGTCTCTCAAGGGTGCTCAGCTCTTGCCATACCTGTAAGACCTCCAGCCAGTTGGGGGGGGGGGGGTAAATCCGAAATTTGGGGGGGGGGGGGGTAGGGAAAAGTCGGAATTTTTTCCAAAAAAGGCCAAAAAACATACACTTTTTTGCAAATTTGTTTAATTTTTTCCAAACGGCGGGGGGGGGGGTAAATGATTTTGGGTACAGGGTTGGCCAAGTTGGAGGGGGGGTCCCCCCCCAACCTCCGCCCAAGTACAGGTATGACTCTTGCTCAACTGAAAGAATTGAGAAAAGGGAAAAAAGCTAGAAGCACTTATGTGTGTCGCATTTGCCATATTCAATGGAGAATTTACAAGAAAAAGTACAAAAAAGACTGGGCATGCTGTGATAGATGTGATGGGTGGATATGTGGTAACTGTTTGGCCCCCTAAACTCCATACATACCTGTACTTGGGGGGGTGTATGTTTTTTGACCTTTTTTAGGAAAAATTTCGACTTTTTTCGACCCCCTCCCCCCAAATTTCGAATTTACCCCCCCCCCCCCTCCCAACTGGTTGGACCTCTTACCGGTATTACTCCATAAGTGCCACATTTCCTTGATTTTTAGACATTTTAGGGACTGAAAACTGATATGTATGCGTGTTATGTAAATTTCTGTAGTATTTTGGCGCGTACATAGCTTCCTTTATTGGTGTCATTTTTTCTCGCCTGTTTTTGTGTTATGCAAATAGATGGCCTATATATAGTCTGGCCATCTTTGTGTTTTTCATTGTATCCTTTCGCCCTTCACTTATCAGTGACTGTTTATTTTTGTCGTCCGAATAAAGTGTATTATTTACGATAGTTGGTCGCCAGTATCTGAATTTGCATACTCGACCACACTTATCATTGGCGCAGAAATTATTGGACGATTTTACGCATTTCTGGGTCAAAATTCGTCGACCATTCCGAATTTGACAACGCCCTCGGACGAAATTCATCGAGGAATTCGAATTTTGCATCCATTTTGAACAAAAACTACGTCATCATCGCGAAATTTACGTTTTTCGATTGAAAATGGCGAATATTCCGATCCCAGCTGTTGCGCCACTTTGGGAACACCCTGGTTCCGAGATGCGACGCCTGTCCACGTGGAAACAACAGCTGGACGTCATGTTCAACCTGACCAATCGACAGCTGGCCGATGACAAGAAACTTTCAAACGGCGATAAGAACAATTTAATGTATGCGCACCTCGGCGCCGAAGCAATGCGCCGTTTCGAACATTCTCCTATGATGGCGCAAATCAACACCGCGACCGCTGATGAATTTTATTTGGCAATTAGCGAAATGTTCGAGCAAACCACGCCGCAAGCCGTCGCCTTCTACCGGTTGCGAACGTGTCGACAACAGCAAGATGAAACGGCGACGGAATTCCTTAGCCGCTTACGAACTTTACAAGCGGAATGCAAATACGAAAATTTTAACGCCGACGTAGACCTCGCTTATATGCTGGCTCAAAATTGTTATTCACCGGAAGTACAAAAGCGGTTATTCTCATCGCCGATTGTCAGCCTCGATGCTTTTATCAAAATCATGCAAGCCGTCGAAAACGCAGAAAGTTCCACCGCCATCGTCCGCGGAGAAAAGCAAGTCAACGCCGTGCGAGAGGACCAACGACGCAATCGATCGCCAGCCCGATCAAAGTGAACATCATCGCGGGCTCGAGCAACACACAACTGCAGAGGCTGCGGATTGTCGCGACATGCTTACTTGTCCGACGAGTGCAAAGCGAGAGGTCAAAAGTGCAACAATTGCGGACGCATGGGACATTTCGGAAAATGGTGCGAACAACGTCGTCGTGAAAAATCAGTGTCGCGATTTAACAAGTCGAAAGATCAAAACAAATCGGTGCGTCAGATCCACATGCAAAGTATAGTGTCGTCATCATCAACGGCATACCAATGTACCTTCCATGTCACGCATCCGAATGGCAAAGATTGTTACGTCAATGGCATTGTCGATTCTGGTGCCGAAGCCTCATTGGTTCCATACGGTGCTTTTAAAAAGTGGATCAATGGGCGCTTAGAACAATCGAATGCGGAATTGTACAACTTGGATGGGTCCCGCATCAATGGTCTTCACGGACAATTTACGGCGACCGTCGAGTACAACAATCGAAGGGCGAAGTTTCCCTTACTCGTTTTGGATACAATCAAAACGGCAACATGGGGCATGGACGCGATCGAAGCTCTCCGTCTCGTAATCGATGGAAGCACCCGTTTGATCAACGCCATCCAAAATAATAATATCGCCGATGCTCCGAAAATCGCAATGACATCGGACGAGCATTGCGTCGCAGTGACAGTGGATGAGCACTGTGATAATAATACCACCATTCAAGTCCAAGCGATCAAACCGCTCCTGAAAATTGTTGACGAACTTCCACAACTTGTCGCGGATGGTATTGGCAAATTTCCCAATTACGAACATCGGATCAAATTGTCGCAGGATGCTTTACCAATCGCTCGAGCTGCCAATCCGGTACCGATTAGCTGACGCGCCGCAGTCAGAGCTGAAATCGAACAAATGGTCAAAGACGATATTTGGGAACAAGTCAATGGCCCGAGTCAATGGGCGTTGAACCTCGTTACAGTTCCAAAAGCTGACGGCAAAATTCGAATTATGACCGACTTTTCGCCGCTCAACAAATTCGTTATTCCTGATCGTCACCCATTGCCGCGTATTGGCGATTTGTATTTACAACTTCAAAGTGCGACAATTTTTTTGAAGCTCGATTTAGCGAAGGGGTATTTCCACATCCAGTTGGCACCCGAATCTCGCTCGCTTACGACAACAATTACGCCTTATGGTTTGTACCAATACAAACGCTTGCCGATGGGACTGACCGATGCCGCATCCGTATTTCAACGTCTGGTCTCACAAACATTGTTAGGCTGCGATGGTTGCATATCGTATCTCGACGATATATTGATATTTGGTTCAACATCGAATCAACACGACGATCGTTTATGAGTCGTTTTACAAAGGTTGGCCGACAAAGATTTCCGATTGAACATTGCGAAATGCCGCTTTTCGGTTGACAACGTCCCGTTCCTCGGACATCAAATATCAGCGTCAGGAATCAAGCCAGATCCATCAAGCCTCGATGCGATTCGAAAAGCGCCGATTCCAAAATCGATCACTGACGTGCGAAGTTTCCTTGGTTCGATTAATAATTTAAGCGAATTCTTGCCGCATTTAGCCGACCACACCGAACCATTGCAACAATTGACCCGAACGTCAGAGCAATCGAAGTTCGAGTGGAATGACCAAAGCACCACCGCATTCGAAAAATTAAAGTCGTTACTTACGAACGATTTGCAATTGACAATTTTTGATCCCAATCGACCTAGAATATTGGCAACTGACGCCTCAGATATTGGTCTCGGAGCATGTTTATCCCAAATTAGCCGCAGTCGCTTAATTCCAATTGCATTTGCGAGCAAGACATTGACAAATCAAGAATGGGTGTACGCCACCAATGAACGCGAAGCTCTTGGTTGTGTATGGGCATGCGAACATTTTGCGAACTTTTTATTGGGTCGTCGATTTACACTTATTACCGACCACCAATCTCTTGTCACGATATTGGCTCAAGCTGGCGACGGAAGAAAAGTGCACAAATTCGATCGATGGCGAACTCGATTGTCCGAATTTGATTATGAAATTCAACACCATCCCGGAGCAGACAACGTTATACCTGACATGCTGTCTCGGTTACCACAACCGGAAACCATGGCAGGAGTCCGATCGATTCAGCTTGGAAATTTTTCGCTCGACAACATCGCGAAAGCAACGGTGAAAGACAAAGTTTTGAAGAAAGTGATCAAGTTAGTCGAATCGAATGGCTGGAACCCAAATCACCGCAAAATTGTCGAGTTAGCCGCCTATTACGTTGTACGAAAAGAGTTCGCGGTTGAACAATCAATTTTATGGAAAACCGGTCGAATTGTCATCCCAATTGGCCTTCGAAAATCATTATTGGTGAAGTCGCACAATGGACATCCCGGTATTGTTCGAGCAAAAGCGAAGTTACGTGAAACATATTGGTGGCCTCGAATTATCTCCGATATTGAAGAAACGATTCGACATTGTCAAGGATGTCAAGATTCGGCGAAATCAAATCCAAAAACAAATATTCCAACCGATGCGCTGCCGTTACCTACAACGCCATGGGAAAAGATAGCAATCGATGTTACTGGTCCATTCGCAACGACAAATTATCAAAATTGATTCGCGATTGTAGTTGTCGATTACCTGTCTGGCTACCCCGAAGTGCGATTGTGTCCTGATCACAATGTTACAACGACAATCGAATTTTTGACTGAATTATTCGCTTGTTACGGCAATCCCTCGATCATTGTCTCCGACAATGGGCCTGAGTATAGATCAAATGCGTTCGAAGAATTTTTGTCGAGCCGCGATATTTTGCATTATCAAACGCCAGTTTACCATCCATAAGCGAATGGCAAGGTTGAAGTATTCAATCGATCGTTGAAATTTCACGCTCAAACATTAGCCGCTTCGCAATCACCTTTTCCGATGGGAATCACCGAACTATTAGCGCGATATCGAGCAGAACGTCCGGCACCCGATATATTGTCACCGGCGGAAATTATGTTTAATCGACGCCCGCGATTAGCATTCGAACCCCGAATCACCGAACAAGAAGCTGCCGGAATAAAAGAACCAGCAAAGAAAAAGAAACCGAAGCGACGACACATCCATTTTAAAGAAGAGGGAGTGCCCGAACTCGATCCGATTAATCAAGGCCGAGCGCCGCTTTACAAAATTGGTGATGAAGTCCGCGTTAAAAGACCATCGACCATGATACGCAAAGGACAATCCCCGTATTCCGACGTCCTCACTGTCGTCAAAGTGTTGGGCGATTACGTATTCGAACTATCCGATGGTAATACGTGGAGCGCTCGTCGTATGCGGCCTTATTATCCACCGGCAACTATAAACTTACCGTTGAACACTGCCAAACCCGAAATCAAGCATCGACGTCGCTCTACGCGATCAACCCTTGGCCGACCGCCGCGTCGATATTCTCCCCAATGAAACAATATTAAAAAGGGGACAGTGATATGTATGCGTGTTATGTAAATTTCTGTAGTATTTTGGCGCGTACATAGCTTCCTTTATTGGTGTCATTTTTTCTCGCCTGTTTTTGTGTTATGCAAATAGATGGCCTATATATAGTCTGGCCATCTTTGTGTTTTTCATTGTATCCTTTCGCCCTTCACTTATCAGTGACTGTTTATTTTCGTCGTCCGAATAAAGTGTATTATTTACGATAGTTGGTCGCCAGCATCTGAATTTGCATACTCGACCACACTTATCAAAAACGTAAAAAGGCAATAAGTAAAATAGTTAACTACTTTTATTTGTCTCGAACGCGATAGACTTCTATCTGAATCGCAACATAATTTGAGATTGTCAATGACTATTGACTGATGAATAATAGTGATGCTTATTTGGAACCAAAAGTTTTCTTTTCGGTCTTTGGTCCAGGCCCGTATTTAGAGCCTTACCTGTAATTGCGGGGGGAGGTAAGTTGTGGTGGACCCCCACCCCCAACTTGGTCGAAGCTTATACCCAAATGTCGGGAACCCCCAGCCCCAACTTGGTCATCCCTATACCCAACCCCCACACTCGGAAAAAATTAGAAAAAAATGGCTTTTTGGCCTTTCTTGGGAAAATTTTCAAAATTTCTTCGACTTTTTTGGGTTTTTTTTATCTCCCCAAAAAAAATTTTCTGAATGTTGCGACACCCACCTACATAGTGTTCCACACTCTGGAAATTTTAGGACCCCGGTACCCGGTCTTCAGGGTATCCGATTTCGAGTAAACCCGGTTACGCGGGCGCGATATGTATGCAAGTTATAAAGTCAGTGAATGAACGCATTTCAAGAAAATTTTAGGGTAAGAACCTTGCAAAATGCTAAGAAACAAAAGTTGAGACAGACTAATGGCACATTTTATTCAGACAATTCGGACTATGCAGATTCTCGAAGGCTTCGAATTAGTAGCCGTTATGCTATGACAATTTTTAAGATGCTCTACGAATGATGATGCCACCACATCGTTTTATGGATGATCTGCATATATTGCAAATCCTAGTATTATCGGACGCCGGATCAACTTCAAAATAATTATAGACAACACTTTTTTTGTAGACATACGAAAAAGCGTAAAACCACGGCCAATTGGGAATAAAAAAATTGAATAATGTGTTTTTCTCCTCAACTTTTCATGCCTCTCCGGTTTTATACGCAATGCACCTCCTCAACTTTTATTTTTTTTCTAGAAAGTACCAATATTTCATACCAGCAAAATTTCATTACCCGAAGTCTTGTTCATGTTTCTCTCCCGTGATGGATTGTTAAAACCCATAGATGTTCTTCGCGATTGGTTATAATGAGAATTCATTGTCGGCTATTGTTGGCCTTACAATCGCATGAAAATGTGAAATTATATGTGATTGTAAGGCCAATAATAGCCGACAATGAATTCTTACAGCATAACAATCGTAATCGAAATTCTCGGACTTTTCCAGGATTTTCACGTTTTCCAAGTGAATAAACCATGTGAATGAAGAAATATAAAAAAAATATGAATAAAAATTTTTTGGGAAGCTTTTAATTTCTTGACGTGCTACATTTTTTGAAAGTGATACATACTATGTACACGCAGGCTTTTTTTAGTCGCTTTAGGGGCCTAGGCCCTTAAGAATTCAGAAATGGCTCCTAAAGATTTAGGTCTAGGACCGTTTTGTCTCCTAAAATTTTGATTTACATATTTATATTTTTGTCAATTATAGTTATTTTCATTCAATTTTAGATTTAAAGTAAGTGTTTTGCAGGCTCTAAAAGCATAAAACACAGGAAATTTACGGCGATTCGCCCCGGATTTGATCCAATAATTCTTCGGATTGATCTATCCACCGTTTTTCCGCAAATCAAACTTAGTCGGAAAAAAATTTCGAAAAAGTTGAAAAAAGGGGGCTAAATACAGAAAACATGTATATTGGTGGATTTCAGGGGTCAAAATCTCAATTTTTCTAACTTTTTTGCAACTATAATTTTGAACATGGAGCCGAGTTTGAATTTAAATCAACCATGGAGGTGATTTCCAGAAATAAGTTGAAGTTTTTCAAACATGAAGATGTGAGTTTTTTTAATTGTATATAATGGTAAAGGCATGTTTTTGCACGAAAAATTTGAACTTGATCCTTATCGAATAAGTCAATCATTAAATAAATTTTGCAACATTTTAGAATGTCAGAATTTCTTGGCCCTTCGTGCCAGAAAGATAAGAAATAACAGAAGGGATAAGAGAATAAAAACAGAAGCTGCATTTTCCAATATCTTATGCTTTTGTGCCAGAAGGGCATGAATTATGAACATGAAAGTGCTACCTCCGACGAAGGTTTCTGCAAAAATACACGAAATACCTTGGTATCTTGCATACAAAAAATTTTTTTGTACACGAATTTTCGGCTGATTTTTGTACATGCAGGAAGAGGCCTATACCAGAAAAACACTTATTAGCATACCTGTACTTGGGGGGGACCCCCCCCCCCCCCAACTTGGCCAACCCAGTACCCAAAATCATTTACCCCTCCCCCAACCCCTTCCCAGTTGGGAAAAAATTAAAAAAATTTGCCAAAAAGTGTATGTTTTTCGGCCTTTTTTGGGAAAAATTTCGACTTTTTCCTACCCCCCCCCCCAAAATTTCGGATTTACCCCCCCCCCCAACTGGTCGGAGGTCTTACAGGTATGCTAATTAGAAATACATTTTTCAACTGTAATTTTTCCGCATACGTATCAACTGATTGAACATCTTTTTGGCTCATGATTTTTGTCCATTTGGCTCATGATTTTCAAAGCAAAAACGCCTGTACACGTACTTAAAAACCGAGAAGAAAGGATAATGTAAACCTGGAAACCGGGAAGAAACTGAAAATTTCATTTTGGAAACTGCTGGCCACCCTGTTTACTAGGTTTCCGACTTTTTTCGCCAAAAAGCACGATTTGGAGAAAATCAATGCTTCGGGGCCGGGAACGCAAAATGTGTCAATGAAAGTAGTATTATGTACGTAACTGCTTTTGTCGGGTTCGAACGCTATTACATTTTTGTTTTATAGTCGACCATATGGCTAGCCATTGGGTGAATCCCCCCCCCACAGGATTTGTCAATCTTATAGCTAACCAATGGTAGTCACAGGCACCACCATAATTTCGGTCTGAAAAATACTGATAAATGTTCGATGAAAAAGTGACCTTTTTTGAATGATCCAAAATTACCATTTTCGCCGTAAACACATTTTTAACGGTTTCTTTTGACAATAACTACTGTTTTCTGAACTATTTTTCGAACTTATTTTGACGAAACATCGAATTTTTCCGAAAATTCCGGACAATCGATAACCCCCCGCCTCAAAACAGTTGTTTGACACCTCCCCTCGAACCTTGAGGCTCAGCATTTTTCGACCTTTTTCGTGGGAAAATTCTTGAAATTTTCAGGTTTTTTCGACTTTTTTCAGGATCCCCACCATGATTTTCGGGAAAATGTGTACCCCGGCCCACATCGCAACCGACCAGAGATCTTACACGTATACGTCCAAAATCATCATTGTTTATCACCTAGGTCGAGCGCGGCGTTTAGCATTTGTGCCTTTACTTATCAAAAATAGCTTTTTTGACTTTTTTCAACAAAATTTGCGAAATTTTAGACTTTTTTGCAACCCCACAAGATTTTGGGGAAACTGAGTAAATCAGGATGAAAAGTCTATTTTTCAATGGATTAAATTATTATTCAGAAACGCAACGAAATCGAAATAATTATCTATAGTACGGTTTAAAATGCCTTTCATTCGTCAAAATAATAACGAAGACGACGACGACGACGATGTGGAAATGGGTAAGACGAAAAATTTAAACTTACTAATGTTGAAATTTTTTCTGGTATAGTTTCAATGAAAAAATATAACCACGCGGTTACCACCAAGATTTGCTAATCATGTGGGCTCGCTGTGAAAAGTACATGTATAAAATGGTCATTTTTGTACAAAAAACGATCGAAAGTGACAATTACTTATGGTCTTAGGACAAAAAATACGATTTTTCGAGTCTTTTTCGATTTTGCAAAAGAAAAATTGAAACTTTTCGTTTCAATGACAGTGATCAAAAAAATTTCGGCCAATCAATGACCCTACTCATATGAAGTTCGCCTTAAACCCCAGACCCTATGTACATTATGGTGCAAACCAGAGTCTGCATTGTAAATAATTTTTCATTTTAAGATTCTGATGATGCCGCTAAACGTCGTAAAGTTGACGATATCGGCTCGAAATTGGAAAATTTACTCCTTCAAGTTGGTAATAAGGTAAGAACATTTCAGTTATATAGAGTACGTGTACTTAGGAATTGGGAACCAAGTGCCATAATATCCCCTCCTTAGAAATCGTCGGCTATATTTTGACTCAAAGTTTATGTGGCTGCGGTGGGCTAGGGGTTATAAATTCACACTTTCTATTTTAAAATTCTGAAAATGTCAATTTTTTGATGGAAAATGTCGTTGTTGAACCAAAAACTCAATTTTTTAATATAGAATAGTTTTATCAATAAAAGACGTTTAAAAATGTGAGCGTTTTGGTAGAGAATAACCATTTTTAATGATAAAAAAACAGTCAAAAATGCCAATTTTCGCTCCAAAACTGCACATTTTCTATTAAATTAATATATTTTGAACTGTTTCTCGGGCGTTTTAGGCGAAAGGTAAATCGTTCAATGACCTCACTTCCTAAAATTTTGGGCCATCGATGACACTGTCCATGAAGAAAGTCGTCTAACGCTCTCCCCAGACTTCGAAGCTCCTTTTACATGTGACTTTTACTCATTTTTAAGGCTGCCGCCATCGAATCAAATCTCGAAGGTCTTATCAACGTTCTGGGCGACGATATAGAAACTTACAAGCCGCATTTATTGAGGATTTTACTCGAATGGTCCTTTTTTTGCTAAAACTTCTAAATGTTCGACTTGGTTGAAAATAGTGGTTATTTTTCAGCACGACCGATATTCCGGAAAGAGTTACGGTTTACAGCACCCTCGTAGGGTTAATTAACGCTAAAAATTACGCGTTCGGACAAGAAGTAAAATATATTAATTTTTTGTCACCCAAATTTTAGTCATAATATCCATTTTCGAAAGTTTACCGAATCGTTGATCAAAATGTTGTACGACAAGTTGATGGCCGGAGAATTTGAAATTGCTTCTCATATTGTAAGCGGGAAGTTTTTTTTAAAAATCCTTCCGCGTTCCGAAAATTTGCGTAATTTTCAAGGTCGTTATGTTGGCGGATTTAGTAAACTGCAAAGTCGTATCTTATTTCTCTTGTATGAATTTATTCGAAAATTTTGTTAAAGTTGTTGACGAACCCAATGTTCTCCAAGTAATAGATTTTTTTATCCAAAGGTTACATTCGCTTCATTTGCGATTATTTTTTTAGACTAGAGCTGATTTTTACATTTATTGCGTTTTACAAAGTTTGCCTTTCGTCGGACAAGAAATTGCGAAAAGGGCTTCGAAACCTTTAGATCATTTGTTGACTAAAATTGGAAATTATCTCGGGTAAAAATCCGCCAATATAAAATATATTATTTCATTACTTTATGATTTTTTAAATGCAGGAAACGTTCAAAGCTTCATGTCCCAATGCTACGGGTTTGGACTTCGACGGATTTTCATCTTCAATTAGACGTAAGTTTTATAACGTTTTAAAAAAAAAAATTGAAAAAATGAATAATTTCTGGAAAAATACTCTTTTTTAAATCATTTTCAGTATTTGGACAGTCTTTTCGCTCAAGTGAAACGTATGCGGGGTTGGAGCAAAAACGAAGACGCCGACATGGACGCCGATGAAAATAGCCTATGGCCCGACGTCCAGTATTATATAGCTCGACATTACAAAAGTTTCGAACAAACTTTAGAAGACGCATTACAACACAATTTATCGAACTTTGCGCCGCCCCCTCATAAGCCCGGGGCACGTTATCCTACGCCGATGGTCGTTTTTCGACTTTTCGATTCGAGCGATTGTCCTGAAGATGTATGTATAAGTGCCATAATTGGCTGTGATGATCAACCATAATATGTCAATTTTTTGGCAGAAAATGATGATGTTCGAACAAAAACGAACAAATATTTTTCTGCCGAAAGTGTTCATTTTCGAAGAAAAACTGTCAACGATTTCCATTTTTCGGCGGATAATAGTTATTTTTGAATTAAAAACGATCAAAAGCAGCAAATTTTTGGTAGATTAATTATCATTTTTGAAAAGAGATGGTCAAAAATGTCGGTTTTTCCACGCTCCACGTTATAAAACTGCATCTTTTCATTTTTTAAAGCAAAAATTACTATTCTTTAAACGGTTTTTCGAAGTTTTTCAGTCAAAAGAATAAATTTTAATTCTTTCTATGATTGTCCTCCTGAAATTTTGGGCAATCAAGGAAAGTTGCTTGGCTACTCTCCCGCAGATCTCGGAGCACCGTCACTATGTACGAAACTATTTTTTTCAGGGCGCCCAGTTACCAGAAGCTGGTAATATTGATCGTTTTCTGATAGAACGTGATTTGGCTTGGATCATTGACGAACATCATTTTGATAGGAAAAAGTGGTAAGAAAGTTGAGATATTCGCCTTCATTGTAAAAGATGGGGAACCCCCTTACCCGAAACCCTGGTCACCTCCCTCACTGAACCTTTTATGAGACCAGTTTTTTGATAATTTTTTGCGAAAAATAAGCTTGCAGAACTTTTCTTCGTTTTTTTGCTCGCCCATCTCCCTACTTCCCTGGATAAAAACTCCAAGGACCCCCTCCTGCAAAGTTCTGTCTATTGTAAAATGACGTTTTTATAGCGCATCCGCCCTATTAAATTACACCAAATCTACGACGCGAAGCATCGCCTTAAATTACGCCATATTGGAAGTCGTTTTCGGTCAATTGTTCTTATTACCTGTGCCCAAATATTTGGAATTGTTTTTCGGTTCGTTATTGATCGAATTATGCAAATTACAACCGAATTCCATGCCCCAAGTTTTGGCTCAAACGGCCGAAATGTTATATCAACGTTTGGAAACGATGCAAATTTCTTGCATCGATAGGTGTTTATATATTTTATTATGATTTTCAAAGCCAACAATGTTAACTTTTCTGCAGATTCGTAAACTGGTTTTCTTACCATTTGTCCAACTTTCAATTCCGATGGTCGTGGGAAGATTGGTCGCCGTGCCTAGAATTAAACCCTCTGGCGCCTAAACGTCTTTTCGTTCAAGAAGTTTTGCAAAAATGCATGCGATTATCGTATCATCAAAGAATAACGGACGTTTTGAAATCGGCTCCCGATTTCGAGCCTTTATTACCCGAAAAGCCGCTGCCTAATTTTCGATATAAAGCCGGCAGTATGGAAGGTAATTGTTTCAGAAAAACGAAGCTTTGAGAAACATTAAATTTGATTTTTTTGTAACGTTCTCTACTATAACTGTTGAAGTGGTACATTTTTCAATATGTAAGTCTATTTTTGGAGCAATTTTCATTCTGTATCAAATCTCGCAAGCATTTTTTTAAATTTAGATGATGAAAGCGGCGCTGAATTGGCTCACGAACTTTCGCAGGCTATACGAAATAAAGCTTCACCGGAAGAAATTTTGGATTTGTTGAGCGAGTTTCCAGTATCCGACGGTAAAATTCTTGGATATAATTTAGCATCAGGGTTTTTTCCGCACAGTGCGGAGTTATTGCGGAAAACTTCAAAATGTTTATAAGAAGCAGAGGTCTCCAAGGTCAGATTCCTCAGGTAGGGGTAAAGTTGGCGGGGTAATGTAGCTAAATGTTCATTGAGCACTTCATTTTGTCTCAAAATTAGGCACCCAGTGATCAATTTTTAGAGCTTTAGGCAGGAGTAATACACCCACTCACCCCACCCAATGGGGTAGTCTGGTTTTTAATCATATGTAACGGGGATCCGAGGTCTGGCCACTTTTTTTGGCCGGGGTTCAATGATTCCCAAAATTTGGGGGTACGGTTCTCTGAAGGAAAAAAATTGATTTTTTTGCGAAAAAAGTCCGAAAAATAGTTCTAAAAAAGTAGTTTTTTTGAAAAGATGAAAAAAGTGTATTCGATGTGAAGCGCCCAGAAAATTGACGTTTTTGACCTTTTTTGTTCAAAAATTGACATTTTTCATTTTTTCATAAGACTTGACCAAAATGCATCAAGTTTCTCAGTAACGTGCTTTCTAACTAAATAGAGTCTGAAAAATTTGATGCTTATACATTGTATATGAAACTTTTATGTTTTACATTTTCAGATGATCTAGAAGTTCCGGATCATTTTCGTATCGAAGTTTTCGTTTTGACTTTATTGAATTTGGGTTCTAAATCGTTGAGTCATTCTTTCGCTGCGCTTGTAAAGTAAGTTGGTTTTATTTATTTTTCAAATCTTTAAAATAGGCGGTTATTTTTGTATAGATATTTGAATACGATAAAATACTTTACGGACAAAGGAGAAGGAGAACAGCTTGTGTGCTTGGACGCTTTACACGAATTGTGGTCCTCGCATGAACAGGTGGGATGTTTTTTGAATGTTCAGTCAAGCAGTTTTGGTATTTTAATGTTCAAAGCTTCCATCAAAATTTTTTGAAACTTTATTCGTTTCCCGAAATATTGCTTTATCGATTGAAACTTCATTCAAAAATTATGTTTTCGTGCAATTCAATTTCATATCATCAAGTTAAATACTCTTATGATTGTAAACATATAGCAAAATTTTGGTGATTCTCCAATCATTAAAGATTTATGAAATTCCTCGCGACACGAAATAATTTTCTCCAAATGGTTTCAGATGATCACCGTTTTGGTCGATAAACTGCTGAAAATGCAACTTGTAGACTGTTCGACAATTGTTAAATGGATTTTTAGCGATAGAATGAAACCGATTTTACCCAGGTATTATAAAATTTAGGTGAAAATGATATATTAAAATTCGCAGCATTCCTCATCTTATCCAGGGCGTACATTTGGGACGTTATTCTTTCTGCTTTGAAAAAATTGAGCGTACATGTGAATAAACTACGTTCGGCGGCCGAATCTGACGACAAAATAAGAAAAGTAAGCTTGAATTTTCAAGAAAAAAATCTGAAAGTTCTCAAATATTCATTTTGAATCACATGTAACGGGGCCCCGAGGTCTGGGGGGGTAGGTCGACCCATAATTGGGGGAAGAGGTCCCTCAAGGAACAAAATCGATTTTTTCACGAAAAATAGTTCAAAAAATAGTAATTTTTGTCTAAAAAGAGTGAAAAAATGTATTCATTGCGCGAAGCGCCTTGAAAATTCGCATTTTTCACCATTTTTTGTTCAAAAATCGATATTTCTTGACCAAAAATGGACATTTTTCAGTATTTTTCCGACCATAAGTATGGAGGTCCCTATGGCTACCATATGGCTAGCCATAAGATTGGAAAATCCTGGGGGGCGGTCGCCCGATGGCTAGCCGTATGGTCGACGATTTCTGGTGGGGGTTCCCATAGCACTTCCCCCCCCAATGAGATGTATGTTTTGAATACTGTATTTTCAGCATGCATTTTTTAAAGTTATATAAACTTTTGATTTTTCAGCGTCGGGATTCAGGCGAAACGGTCGATACCGCTGTCAAGGATGAAGAAAGCGAGACGGTCAAAAAATTAGAAGCTGCAGAAACTGTCCAACGATCGGTTTATTTATCTTTGATCCAGGTATGTAATAGGTATATAATAATACAATATTTGCATGGAAAATAGTCATTTTCTAATGAAAAATCCAGAATATTTATTCTTAACAGAAAATGGTCATTTTTGAACGATACGCTTTAGCTCTTTATCAAAAAAATGGTCATTTTTGAGCAAAAAAGGGCAATTTTCGGTGAACTATAGTGATTTTGAGACAAATATGGTAAGAATTATTAAATATTTTTATGTTTTGGGGGTAAAATTGAACGGGCTTTCAGACTTTTTGAGCGAATAAATCGACTTTTTCCTTCCCTTCATTGACTTGTCCCTAGAATTTTCGGGCGATCGATGACCTCCCATAAAAAAAGCCTGATTAATCCACATATTTCGAAGCTTTGTCGCATCCATGCGTACACTTGGCGATTTCGTATCGGTTTTATAAAATTATAGTTTTTTTCATTCTGTTCAGCAATTTATAATCATGCTGGCCGAGCATTTGTTACAAAGCGAAGCCGAAGGTAAAAATTTCAACGATGATTGGTATAAATTGATGGTCGGTCGATTTAGGCAAATATTCCTTTCGGTAATTTGCCCATTCTTTTTTGTTTCTCAAAAATGTTGATCTATCATGCGAATTTTTTAAGCAATACGAAGAATACTCACGATATTCGTCGACAATGGAACGTTTATTGTTTACCAGTGATATTGATCCACATATTTTAGAAATTTTCCATCAATTCAAATCGTTGAAAGCTTAAATTTGTTATTTCAATGGTGTTCATATGTTGCTTTTTAATGATAAACGAATAAAAGATTTTTTCTGTTTTCTGATCATTCAAGTGTGCAGGTTTTTCTCTTTACTTGGTGTAAAATCAATAATACAGTAATAATTCGACTTGACAAGACAGCCTGCAAATTTATCGATTTTACGATATTTGCGCTTCGCTCTGTCTCATTAATAATTTTTCAACTCATTTTGGTGTGTTTTATTTTTCAATTCCACCGTTTTTAAAATCTTGCAAAAGTTGCATTGCATGTTTGTGTATTGTTTCCGTTCAAACAAATTCAATCGAATAGTTGCCTGCGTCGCTGCCACATTTGGATTTTGAGACGTTTGGTTCGGTTCCACTTCCATTTGATATGGCATCGCCTCATCTTAGTGCCAGAATCTTCTGAACATCGGACGAGTTGAGAAGTAACCATCTTTTCCAAGTAGTATCAGGAATTTGTCTTACGATCGTCATTCTTTTTCACAGCCGTGGGATGAGAGCTGATGATTATTTTTCTATAAATAAGTGCATTGTATGTTGCAAATAATTTAGAATTCAGTAGTTGATTATGTGCTCCAGATACCGTAATAATGGTCATGTTTGCTGTAAAATCGAAGAAACGACTTTACAAAATTTGATTGTGATCCCTAGTAATTGTGGTTGATTCTCAGAGTGCAATAAACCATACCTGTAAGAGGTCCGACCATTTGGGGATCCCAAAGTTTCCAAAATTTGGGGGAGTCGAAAAACCACATAAAAGCCGGGAAACCTTCGGAGAATTTCCGAAAAAAGCTACTTTTTTCACATTGTCGGAGTTTGGGGGCAGGGGGTCCGTCACTTAGGTCCATACCTGTAAGACCTCCGACCAGTTGGGGGGGGTAGGAAAAAGTCGAAATTTTTCCCAAAAAGGCCAAAAAACATACACTTTTTTGAAAATTTTTTTAATTTTTTCCAAACTGGGGGGGGGGAATGATTTTGGGTACAGGGTTGGCCGAGTTGGGGGGGTCCCCCCCCCCCCCCCCAGTTTGGAAAAAAAAAAATTTTCAAAAAAGTGTATGTTTTTTGGCCTTTTTTGGGAAAAATTTCGACTTTTTCCTACCCCCCCCCAAAATTTCGGATTTACCCCCCCCCCCCCCAACTGGTCGGAGGTCTTACAGGTATGACTTAGGTATACCGTTCAACAGATTTTGGGGGTCTACCAACCCCCCCCCTCTCGATTACAGGTATGCAACAGACCAACATAATATGACCCAAACCTCTACTTCTTATAAATGTTCGATCGAACGAAACAATCGTGGCAAACTATTAAAGCTGTTACAGACGATTAGTCCCTCCAGGTATGTTAATGAGCCCCGTGATTTGCCCAAAATCTTGGCGGAAAATATGTACATCACTTTCGCTTAAATAATTAAAAAAATTGTGATTGTTATCTTCAAATATATTTATGACGCTAATGGTCATAAAAATGATATTTTTGGTTCAAAATTGCTAAATAGTTAAATTTTAGACCTATGAACCCGCAATTACATGTTTAAATCTAGCTAAGCCGTATAGTAGTTCAATCGATCGTCTCACAGTTCCGCACTCCGCAGGTATTTGGGTTTTTGTACGAACAATCTTACTCGCCTCCGAGTTTTTCGGCACTAGTACGTCTGTCTCGTTGGCATTTGTAAGTCTATGCGGTAACATTTCCAATCATACATGTAACGGGGTCCCAAGGTCTGGGGGGTCAGGCGATTTTTTTTGGGTCGGGGGTCAGTAATTCCCTAAATTTTGAGTGGAGGGGTCTCTATAGAAAAAAACATTGGATTTTTTCACGAAAAAAGTCGGAAAAATAGTTCAAAAAATTTTTATTTTGTCTAAAAGGACCGAAAAATGTATTTATGGTTCAAAGCGCCGAGAAAATTCACATTTTTGACCATTTTTTGTTCAAAATTTGACATTTTTCATGAAAAAAAATGACATTTTTCAGTATTTTTCCGACTAAAACTACGGGAGTCCCCAGGGCTACCATATGGCTAGCCATAGGATTGGAAAAACCTGGGGGGGGGTCGCCCAATGGCTGGCCATATGGTCGATGATTTCTAGGGGGGTTCCCATAGCATTCACCCCCAATTACATGTATGGTTTTCAATCAACGTTTTGGATTACAGAATGTAGAAAAATGTGAAATATGCCGTTGTGAATTACCTAATGCGTTTTCAATGGAAAGCGATAGAAAAATGGCGTAATACGTACAAAATTCACAATGGAATTCCACTATTTTTTTTGTTTTTTTAATTCGGGAATTTAAAAAGATGATAGCCTTGCACGAGAAATAAGTCAATTTTACACTTGTAAATCGGTAAAACTTCTAGAGAAATATTTAGTTCTACCAAATGATGATTTTTCGAATGTCCGGAAATCAAATCTGTTTGAATAAACCAACTTAATATCTGGTCAATCTCTCCGAGCTTGTCCTCAACACCTGAATGCAATTCGCACTGCCATGCAATGTCTGGGGTCTTATTCCTAGCGCGTCGAAAAATCCAAGCTTATCGTTTGTGGCTTGATTTTCGGTTTCCTGAGCTCAAAATTTATTGGAATTCCTGCCGTTTTGATTAAATTTGTCGATGGTGGTTGATTTTGTAACCAGCTGACGCCGACGGTACATAGGGCGACATCTTTCTGGTTGAAAAGTTACCATTTTCCAAGGTATCTTTCGAATAAATTAACGTAATTCGTTGTAAGCTCCAAATCTCTGTCTTATGATATTTCGAGGCTTTAACATATTTTGCTTCCGTACACCCGCAACCAATTAGCTCGGTCAAGTCCAGACCTGCGCGGCAAAAATTTTTCAGGGCGTCCCCAGGCTTTTCATCGAGGGGGTAAAAAGGTAGAAGAGAGCTCCACATAAGCGTGTTTTTGATACAAAATATGCATAAAAAGTCCCTGAAAAAGTTCAGGGGTTGTTGGACGATTTTTTTCCAGGGCAGGGGATGGTTAGGCTCTCAATTAGGAGAGTTTGCCACCTCTCCAGAGGTTCTCAAAGTCAGATTTTTAGGTCATGGTGAAATTCGAAATTTTCGGGTGTAGTGCACCTAAATGTCCATTAAAACGCCATTTTGTCTCAGAATTTGGCACCTAGTGACCCATTTTTTGGACTTGGGGTATGGGTAATACCCTACCTATGGGGCAATCTCACTCCCCCTACTCCGAATGAGCTTGTATAGTCTGGCCATCGCTGAGTACAATAGTATAAATACACCTAACTAAAAACAAGTCAGCGTTCTAGTTGAAAATAAGCGTTAGAAGCGAAGGCTGTTAAAAAGTGGATCTTTTTCAGCGTTTTAACTATACTAAATAGCGATCTTTATGAGTTTGGATTTCGAATTTGTTGTTTGCAAGCAATTTTCTTCACCCAATTTAAGGCGTGAATTTTGACTTTTTGTCTCATTTTCCTGAATCTTGATCTATCGACGACGCGATGCACTCTGCTGTCAAATCTAATTTACCCGTACCCAAAAAATAACCTGCAGGTACGGCAGGGTCGACTTTTTAAACATACATGTTACGGAGCTCTGAAGTCTAGTGGTCAGGCGGCTTTTTGGTAGCCGGGGGTCAGCGATTAACCAAAATTTTAGCGCAGAGGTCCCTGAAAGAAAAAAAGTTTGATTTTTTGGCCATAAAGTCCCAAAAACGGTTCAAAAAAACGTAATTATTGTCTTAAAAAGTAAAAAATGTATTCATGGTGCGAAGCGCGGAGAAAATTGACGTTTTTGACCATTTTTTGTTCGAAAATTGACATTTTTCATCGAAAAATCGACATTTGCCCCTTTTTCCGACCAACAGTATGGAGGTCGCCGAATGGCTAGCCCTATGGCCGACGATTTCTGGAAGGGGAACCAATAGCACTTCCTCCTATTACATGTTTTTTTCGAGTAGGTATTGATCTTTGCTCCAAAAAATTTTCTGATCCATCTTTGTGAATATCGCAAATTTGAGAAGAATAGGTATTATTGAGAGTTCTATGTGACGTTGTATTTATACTTCTGTCAATATTTGTTCTCGGTAGATAGTTGAATGTAGTGTTATTCATCGAGGAGCTATGCTATCATTAAGGCATTGTACATTTTTACGGAGTTGTACGAATCAGAAATGAGACAACAAAGTATCCAAAAAGTTACTTGAGGCGCCTCTGTGGCACCTTCAGAATCCTTCTCTTTAGTTTGTATTATCTGAGTCGAACATACCTATTGCATTAGAATTTGAATCATATTTGCTGTACTATACTGTTGTTGTGTACAAAATGTTATGTGAATGAATACGAAATGCATTCCAACAAAACTCATTGTAAAAAATTAGTCCAGACATTCTCAAAATTTGATTATTCTTGAATGGTTGCTGAACGGGATGACCATTCCAGTTTATAAACTAAGCAGGAAATAAATTCAGCAGATAACTCGAGTCTTCATCAAGCAACAAAGTCATACCACGGTAGGAATTTCCTGATGTGGTCAACTCAAGCGTCGAATATCAACAAATCTGCGTCGGATAAGACAACATTCCGCGCAAGAAAGCTCAAAAGTGAAGAAACTGAACCGAAAATTCCAATTTAGACAGACAATAGCATAAAGAAAATTTATCAAACACAATAATCAACTTTGTACAAATTTACAGATGAACAGAATGGAGAAAAATAATAGTATATGAAGAATAAATTGAAAGCTAGACCTAGACCAGTAATTTGTCAAATAATTGACATAATGGTAGGTACTGGTAGCGATCATCCGAGAATGTTAGCGACTAACGGACAATATTCTCGATATTCTCATGACTCCCTCAACTAATTATCATCAAGTTTGAACGGTTGAAGTCCTGAAGTCCTTGACCGTAGTTAGAAAATCCAGGGGAAAGTCTTTCTCGATGTCGAACAATAATACAAGCAATCATCAAAATAACCGTTACAGATTCCCGTAGCTTGTTTAGCGAATTAATTATAGTAGATTCGACTTTTTACGGAAAGTCGTGTTTACGAAGAATCACTTCGGAAAATGTTGATGCCAAAGACCACTTTAGAAAATGTGAGTACCCCGGAACCAGAAAATTGATTTTCCCGGAAGTGTGCTCTGTATTGTGCTTCAAAAAGTTACCATCGTGCCAGGATGTTCAAAAATCTACTTCTCAAAATCAAGCGACTCCCTAGGGGCTGAAAGTCACCTATTATGCAAAAATCCAGGAGGTCTCGAAGGGGAAAAGATCCGATTTTCACCAAAAAGTTCGAAATACGGTTCAAAGAATAGTAATCTAGTTTTTGCCAAGAAAACCGTAAGAAATATGTTCGTGGCGGAAAGCGCAGAAAAAATTGACAAATTTGACAATTTTTTGTTTGAAAATTGACCTTTTTCGGTATTTTTCCGACGGAAAGTATATGGGGTGGGGTCCCGATGACTACCATATGGCTATAGGCACATGACTCGAAAATCCGAGGGCGGTAGCCGAATGGCTAGCCATGTGGTTGACTATTTCTGTGAGGTTGCTACGGCACTTGCCTCAATTATCACAATATTTGAATCGAGAATTCTGCTGAACACTTCACGAGACGCCAGTTGTAAACAAAAAACGCTGAAATTTATTCGAAATTTGTCTCCAACAAGAATCGTTGCGAAAAAGTATTAATTTCTCCCTGATTTAACGGTATGGCTTCTGAAACGATCATTTTTGCTTTTCATATATCTTTCTCCACGTAGAATTGATTTATCGACATCAATGATATATAAATGATCACAGGGTGTGCCGAAGATTTCACAAATGTTATTCAACTGATGCACCGAAAACTGTCACGCGATATGTACGAGTATCATCCTAATCGAGTATATATTAGCCATGATAAATAATGAACTCAAAATAAAGGATTAGGTCGAAAAAGCATAGTTACATATTAGTAAAAACAAAAAAATTTTCCGCCAAAACATGCCTACTTCATGTACTTTGCCGGTTTAAAAATGAAGCACAAAGTGCGAAAATTTGGAATAATTTCACGGTTGGAAGGCGAATGAACGTCTGTGTGAAATTCTCTAGTTTTTCAACGGGTAAATTTATTTTGAGCCCCATAGGCGGGCCCAGCGGGGTTCACCGTAAGATAATTGATTGCTCATTTGTACTTCCTACAGTACAAATGAACGTATTCCGGATGCTTGTCGAGAATGCATGAACTTATTAATCTAATGCAAAAAGGTACACCGGAAACTTCGTACGTACGGAATGCATCGGAAATTTTCACAAAATTATACATTTGCGTCGAGTTTCTATTTTGCAAAAAATGAGTGAAATCTCTTACTGCCGGCACGGTAAACCCTGTAGAGATGCGCAGATGTGTACAGGCCATTATTTCGCCCGTCCTCGGATAACTTAATTCCATAAAATTTCAGAGAATGAGTTTCGAATTCTGATCATGTCCATCGTACATATAGTTGCACAAGAGAAAAATTTTCGAAAAATTGGACTTATATCAAAAATATGTCATTGGACCAAATGTGCTTGGGTTTGCTACGATTGGCGAGGGTCCAGACCCCCGAAAAATCCCCTTATGTTTCTGAATTTGACGACTTTCTCACAATTAATCTCACATTTGAAGCAAAAACGGTTATATAGAGTGTGAAAAGTGGAAATAATTTGGTCTTTTTCATCAGTAGTGGTGATTTTTGGTTGAAAAATTAACTGCGGGGACATTTTCGGCGTACCTATAGCTTGGCACGTGAAAATCATGATTCATTTACTTATTAACATCGACACTGCGTTCGAAATAGTTTCTTTCAATTATCGATTTTTATTTATAAATTGTCGTTCATTCGAACGAACGGTGTGATTCTACCTACAGTATTCTCGAGCACGCTCGATTTTCGACAAATTTTTGCCTGAATTCCAAATCCCATCGCGACATGTCAATGATTGTTATCAATCAAACGGTTGAAACAATAACTTGTGCATTCTGAAAGGTGCGTCGATCGAAAGTTTTTCTATGTTTTTTTCAATTCGTGGAATAAATCGAAATCATTCGTTTTTCAATATTCAACGTTTTCTTATGAGTTTAAACTTTCTACGTCTGAACCTCCGTCTTTCATCTGTTCGATTCGATTGGTCACTTTTTCAGTGTCTTTTATTGAGCGTTTGAACGAGATTCCACGTACACATACCAATTTTTCCCTAATACTAATTTCCCAATTCCCATCGGATTTACTTTTGAGGGTTTACTGTTTTCTATTATGGATGTTCATGAAAACCGGAGTTGTTGTATAGCGTGTATGTTACAAAATCGTAATAAGAGTATGGTACTAGAAAATTGTATTGTTTAAAAGTCAAAAGGTCATGGTGTCGATTGTATAGACTTCAGACGGAAAACGTGTTTCCCTTCTTGGGGTCTCTGGTTCACAGAATCGATGCCAGTTATAATTGACCAATACAACATGAGTCTACTTTTGCATATTTTTGGTCACTTACATATACGTCGGCTTGCACAGGGCTTTTACCTCAACTATAGTCTATTTTCATACATAATACAGCACATAAATTTCAGGGGGTCAGCCATAAATTTTATTCCAAAATTGCTCAAAACTGATCAGAATGCATAAAAACTTCGTTTTTAAATGTTTCTCAGTGGGCTCCTCATCCAGTTCCAACAGCGAAATTTCCATGTTTTCATCTAAAAAGGTAATAATAAAAAAAAATCGAAATTCTATAAGGTCAGCCAGGGTTCTGTCCGAGATCAGATACCACCATACCTCCCCAAGAACAAGTCTGCTTTTCTTGAAATGCTAGTAAATTAAGCAAGTGCTATTTCACATTTTTTTGCTATTTCGTAAGCCATATGTCGCATAGGACTGAAAATTTGTGAGTCTTCTCTGTTAACCCCTACAATGTTTTGAGTAAATCATGGGTGGCACTTATCTTTATCCTTTTTCGTTTACAAGCAATTCGTAAAAAATCTGTTTGGTTTCGCCCCGGCGACACTCAATACAGTGAAGTCTCATTATAGCGATTCTCAAAACAGCAAAGTCTCAAAAGAAATTCCCAAAATGGCCAATTTTCAAAAAAGTTATCTTTAGAATGGAAAAATGGTGATTGGGCGGGAGCAGACGGTTTGGTGCATGGCCTATTCTATATCGATCTGGTGGATGATGGTTGCGACACATGTTGGCATGATTCGCCAGATTTCTGACATTACGACTTTATAGCATATGTTTTCACGACATTACAGCTTTTTATTCTGGTTTATTTATTATTAACATATCTACAATCATGTTTTTTTGTTTCTCTTTTCATTTATTGACTTATTTCTTTTTATATTCTTATTTTGAGCCTTTTTTGTTCTTATTTTTTAGCTTTTTCAGGTTGTGTACTTTGGTTTTTTACCTAACTTTTTACAACATTAGTTTACTTTTGGTTTCTTTTTCTCGTTCCGCCTTTACTGTTTAATTGTTTTATTTATTTCATGTTATTTGCTTATTTCATTTTGTTTTATCTATTTCATTAATTTAATTTTTATGCAATTAAGCTCCATTCATAAGAACTTCAATCGGAAATCTTTATGATAATTTTTTCTTTTCGTTTTTTCAAACGTTTCTCAAAAATGTTTCTCTGACAGATATTTTTTTATTCTGGAACAGTTCGTTAGTGAATATCTGCCGCAACTGCAGCACAAAAACATGTGAAACTCAGATGGCCAAGTGCGACTAAAATAGACTATCTCAACTACCAAAAACGATTTTAATATACATAATTTGCATATTTATCATGAAAATGATGTGTGTTTTTACTCTAATGCATAGAAATTTTTACTATTCGCTCTTTCGGGGATCGCTGTTTTGAGACTTCGCTATTTTGTGACCTCACTGTATTGAGACTTCGCTGGTTTGGGGTATCGCTACTTTGAGTTTCGCTGAACTGGGGACACGCCGTCTGTTTTACCCGAACCAGATATTTCTCTAGGTGGGCAGGATTTTTTTTTCTTTCAACATGTGACAAATCGAATATCAATCGATAAATCTCGTTGAGATTCAAAAACATGATTTAGAATGATGTAACCCCATTTTCGACAGTTATGGGCAGCTCGCTGACCTTTCCTTATTTCACATATATGGCAGACATGCACGGCAAGAATTTTCCAAGGGGAAGGTCCTTGGACTTTTTATCTAGGGGTTAGGGGGGTAGGCGAGCAAAAAATTTTCTGCAAGCCCGTTTTTCATACAGTCTTGGAAAAAGTTCAGGTGGGGGTGTTTGACGATTTTTTGGGACTACGGGGGTGGCCAGGGTCTCAGGTGAGGGGGTTTGCCCCCCCCCCTATGTGCATGTATGATACGTGGTTATTACTGAGTTTTCCAATTCCAGCTTATTGTATGTATATAATACTGCATCTGTGTTTGTTTCAGACAGAAATATAAACTTTATTTAGTATATATAAGATAAGTAGTGAAATTTTTTTGGAAAGAATGTCCATAATCATTCGGTTGCAGCATTTGCCTTGGTCGGCAGATGCGGCCGACGTTCGCGAATTCTTTCGCGGCCTCATCATACCGGAAGGCGGCGTTCACATCGTGGGCGGTCGCGACGGCGACGTTTTCGTCCAGTTTTCTAGCGACGAAGACGCTCGTTTGGCCATGAAAAATGACGGAAAACGATTGAAAGATTCGAAAATTAAACTTTTATTATCTAGTCAAAAAGAAATGCAAAAAGTGATTGAAAAAGCGCGCAGCGATTACGCGGCCGGTCTCGTAACGCCCAATTTTGATTCGCGTGCTGCGGCGGCGTCCGACGACGAAGAGGAAAGCGGCGACAAAAAACGCGCCGTTGGTCGTAGATCCAGAAGTCGAAGCGGGAGCAAAGAAAGAAGGTATAAAAAAACATAGAAGTTGCACCTGATGGACACTGTGGATGACGTCTAATGGTTACCAAAACCTCTTGGCGGCTCTGTCAATGACGATCAGAAGATCACATAAATGACCAGCGGTCACTCGTATGATCACACAGCATTTATACTCCATCAAGCCTCGGTTATTCTGTGTGACCATCTTATGGGTTGAGCCTATGCCTCTTAGGCTTGTAGTGGTCAGTTGCACCAACCACAAGACCCTGGATGACGTCGGATGGTCACCATAACATCTTGGAGGCTACTTAAACGATTTTTCAAAAGCTCACACGAGTGATCAATGGTCACTCGCAACTCCGAATCCTAGACTGCAACTATAACGCGGTTAGAAAAAACTATTTTTATACCAACCCGGATCCAACCGAGTTTCAGATCCGGTTCCGGGTTCTACTTATAGAAGCCACTCATGCCGTTCAGGAGACGGCTTTGAGACACCAGTTTCGGCATACAAGTAACGTAGCCAGGGTCGCGAGGGAAGCGACTTTCTTATGGATGAGATCATCTTTTTCCCCAAAATCTTGGACGATGGTGTTAACTGAACTGCAAAAATTTTCATTTTTCCGCTATAAAAGTTCAAAAAACAAAAAATTAATTTTTGCCTATAATAAAAACCGTGAAAACATGGCGCAAGGCACTGAAAAAATTAATATTTTGGACAGTTTTTTATTCAAAAATAACCATATTTTATCAAAAAATTTACGTTTTTCGGTTGGGGTTCCCACAGCTATAACAGAATGGGGTTCCCACAGCTATAGCCCATTCAATAAAGCAGCGGAAACAAAAAATGATACGTAATTTTCAATTGGTGAGAAACTATAACTGAGAAACTATAACTGAATTTCTTCATGAAAATGGGAAAACCCAAAATCACCTCCACTGTCGATTTGGACGCGTCGATACCTGCTTACTACTCGAAGAATTTTGAGCACTTAACCAGTTTCTTGAAGGAAATTTTTAGCTTTTCTGTTTGCCGCTAAATGATCAGAAATTTTTTCCATTAAATACAGTAATAAGCCTACCAGTTTTTCTATATTGAACTTTCTTTCATGGAATAGCTCCATCGATCATTTAAGAATGAATGTAGTGCCTTATGACTGATTAATCTTTTCTGGCAATTTCCGGAGATTCTAATGTCCCCCTACCAGGGTTCATGCGCGTCCTTGAAATCCTTGAATTGTCCTTATTTTTGAAAGCCGTCCTTGAAATCCTGGAATTGTCCTTGAATTCTGGAAAAAAAGAGAAATGCCCTTGAATTTTCTCAAAGTTCATGGCGTGAAATTAATTTTGAGGAAAAAACGTCAAAAATTTCCGGCGCTCCGCGCCAAAAAACGTTGTTCTCTTTTCAATTCTTAGTTGTGACTTTTCTGCTTTGTTTTTATTTTTCATTTATATACCAATTGCCCAGAATTCTGCTGACAAATGGTTTTTTTCCTTCGCTGGTGTGCCCTCATCCTTTTTCTGCATTGCATGGATTAAGCCTCTATCTCAGGATTGTATTAGTGTAATGTTTTCTCACTAACAGTAATCAGGCACCTATAAAAATTATCGTGATCAGTGCACCACTTTCAGTACTGTTTAACCTGTGAAAGCTAAAATCTAGGTACCAAAACTTTGTTTTTATAGTCTTACAACTGGGCATATGAATAATTCTTGTGAAACTCTTAGGCCTTGTTTAAAAGTCACTGTATAACGAAACTAGAAATTATACACATCCAATAGATAAGTGAAATTTCAGATAAAACCTGCATCAACTGCTGAAAGTATAGTGATGCTGCTGCAGATAATAGAAAAGACATCAGCTATGAGCCAGCAAGTGGAATACGATAACCTTCAAGGTATCATCACGATGAGCACTTTGTCTGCATATAACGTTTCCTTGATGTTAGCAAAAGTTAAGGTAACCAAATTAAATGAGGATTCCCATTTTGTTAGTGCATATGTATTTTTCGACACATGAAGTCAGAAGAATCTATTTCCAATTCTCTCTGAGCAAAATTATGGGATTGAATTATGTGGAATTAATCAATTAATTAATGTGAATTGTGTGAAATTATGTGTAATAAGCAAACAAATTTTGTTATTATAGTTTCTAGTTGGTCGAAAGGTTGCGAGGTGATGGATCACAATCTGCATTGTATTCAAGATGTCAGTAATTGAGCAAACTTAACTGCATCTGAGCGAGTTGCAGTGAGTGGTTTGGGATAGCTTATCATGTTTTTCGTGTTGGATAGAATCTGTGATGCAAATCCTGATAGACTGTGTAAACACAAGGTCGTTGTCCTGGTCAATGAATTGCAATAATACATGGAGAGTGAATATATTTTCAGGGTTTGGAATTGCTCTAGATTTCGATGATGATTTAATGTAAAGGTATGTGTCTGGTATGTGTGGTATGTCTTCCAAGTTGAACACTGGTTTGTCTTTGTAGTTGATTATGTCTATGGCTGATATGTGATTGATTTTTCTGAGGATGCTTGGCTATTTCCTTTTGCCATTCTGGAGTACCACTATTTTTTGATGAAAATTGTCCTTGAAGAATGAAAAATTTTGTCCTTAAAATCCTTGAATTGTCCTTGAATTTCATTTTCAAAAGGGCGCATGAACCCTGCCCTACTTCATGTTTGTTGATGAAATCAAGACCCGGAGCCGGCCGCAACTGAGGTCGGGTTTTTCCCGCCGGGCCTAGAATGGATTCGGATATGAGTTTTACTTTGACTCGTTATTTTCGTGCGAAAACTCGAAAAAGAAGATAAAATTTACGAGAAAATTAAAGTTGAAGGAATAGTTTGACTTGAACTTATTTTTTAAACGATTAGTGATTCGATTAGAATTTTTGTGGTGAGGTTTAGTAAGAAAAACAGTAATCCAATGATTTGGCTTCATTTGAATTGCAGAAAACAAGAAACTGGAATATCCGATTCCTGTACAAAGTACCCGTATATTAATCAACTTTTTATGCCGAAAATACTATATCAATGTGTCATTGTGCTAAACAAACATCAACAAAATTTTCAAACTCATTTTTGATTCTCGTTTTGACTGTATATCAAACACAAATCGATTTTTATATTTTTACTTCTATACTCTGTTATACGCAAGGATAAATTGGATAGAAATGCAAGAGCGTCAACTGTTCGCTGCTCAATTATCAGCCGATGACTATTCAATACTCATTAAGAAGAAGTGAAGATTGTCTAATTTGATAGCAATAAATCAAATAACTTTTTTACGAATAATTTACAAAAAATACAATTTTCCATTTATAATTCGATTTCAGAAAAATTTCATCCGTGTAACTTTGCTGAAGTAATCAAAAAAAATATTCTACCAAATATTTCCTCACTAAATAACATTTGATGTGGTCAAAATCTAAAAGTTGTGTTTTTTTCCATTTAAAGCTTTAGGATAAACTCGAAATCAAAATTGAACCACACCAGTGATAGAATTGCTTTTAACAGCTATAAATCGAGCAATTGTTAATAACTTGGTAGTAAAGAAATTTAGGAAAATCCACCTTTTCGTTAATTTCAAAAGTCAAATGGAAAATTTTCGTAACAAAAGTATCGGTTCCGGTTCGGAAATCTCAAGTTATTCGGTTGCAAAGGTTCAAGCGGTTAATATCGGTTCGGGTTTACCGTTGCATCTCTAAAATAACAGAGTTGGAGCGATTTTTTATTTTATTGGTCAATGCCGAAATCAATGCTTTCAATAATAGAATTTATCGCAAATTGTGATCAAAACTTTGTGCATGTTAATCAGTAAATTCCAACTTCTTAACCATTGCTGCTTCGGAATATACTGAAACTAAACATAGCGTGCCTGCAAATTCAATCATAGCGAACAGGGCCGTGCGCAGGATTTTTTCATGGGGGGGGGGCGGACTAAGTTTTTTTACTGAATAAACCCAGAAAATGTTTATTTTACGCGATACACTGTGTGCATGCTACCTCAATGGGGGGCTTCCCCCCCTTGTGCACGGCCCTGATAGCGAATAATTATACTTGAAAAACTTGTCATCAGAAAACAACACTTATTCCATGCCTCAACAATAATCCGTAGTATTATATACCTATGTGTATGCTACTATCTGATAGAGCAAATAATTAAAAAAGATGATTACCTGTCCTGGATAAATTAGCGAAAAGATGACCATTCGGCCACATGTATACCTCACATGGTGTATTTGTAGCCTGAGACTTAAAGTCAAGGCGCGGTCAAATACTAAATTACACTAGAGTCAATAAAAATAAGTACACGCTTCTTAATGTCACGAAATCATGGTGTCAAGCCAGGCCCAACTTATAGCAGAGAAATCTACTCATCAGTCATAATGTCCGTCACAATCCCGTTTACCCTTTTCGTGTTGTGATCGCTCATAATACCTGGTGTTTGACTGAATATTCAATATTTGATTTTGCACGTTTAGGTACTGTTTCTAACAAAAGACAAAACAAAATAAAAAATTGAACAAACGACATTAATTAAAATCTTATTACAAAATATATAAGTTGCCATTCCGGGGCTGATTGCAATATTACTGAACTTCGAGAAACCTTAGCTCGAACTACAATCGTCTCTAAGAATTCATTGTTGGCTATTATTAGCCTTACACTCACATAAAAATGTGAAACACCTTTATTAGAATAACACACAGTAACACAGTGGTGAGCGACGTTTCGGTAGTGTACTTTCTACAGAACATTGTCTAAAATGTGGGTGTAGGCGAAGCTTTGATGGAGACCAGTATACTGGCCCATGAAAGCAACACTGAACGTTGCTCACTACTGTATTATTGTGTGTTATACTGCGTTATTCTAATAAAGGAGTCTCACGTTTTTATGTGATTGTAACGTCAACAATGAATTCTGATTATAACTAATCACAAACAACATTTCGAAAATTGTTACAATCGTCTCTATTCTTTCTGGACAATAACAAAGAAGTCAGAGCTCAATGCAACGGAAGTAAATAGTACACATGCTCATAAGTGAATGCAACTCGTGAGCATGCCCTATGCTCTAGATGTCGTCTGGTCATTTTTTATTGACCAGTGCGCGAACAATACAAGATAATGTGGGGTCTTTTTTTCATCAGCAGATTATTGATCGACCAGAACAATGACCTGTCAATCATTCTTCGAGTGACTCGGAAAAAATTTTCGAGCAGTACTACATGGGTTCAAATCCTAGCTCTATAAATTCTCACAATACACGCACACGGCATAAGCAGATGCAACTTACCTGAACTTTTAAAAAGGGTCATTTACCGCAAGATGAACTTGAATTCATCAGAAAATTCAAAACAACGTCTTTCGGTAAAAAGCTTATGCTCCTTTTTGGCATTCTTCCAACCCCAACCCGTTTTTCTCCAAGTCATTGAACTTTAGTCTGCTCCATAACAGTACAGTTTTCATCCAGAAAGATATTCTATACAGTGAGCTGCGCTATGAAAAGGTCCGTTTCAACGACCGTTAAATTTCGAGGAATAAAAACTAAAATCAGAACATGCGGGGTTCGACAAATAAAAGTGGGAGCCATACTTGCGTGCGGGGCTATTGAACCATTCAGGTCCTGAGTGACCCCCAGCAGTTTTCTCAATGTCTCTCCAGAGATTTGGCGAGAAAAGTTGAAGCTTTCAATGCTTGAAAATACTAAAAGGACAGAAAATTCAAGAATATCTAAACGAAAATTGTTTAAACCCTCTCTCTAAGTTGCGTGATCCTTGGTAGAATTTAAGCCGATGCATGAATGATCGGATGGAACCAAAAATACACGACAATTCTTGAGGAAAATTTAAAACAAGAAAATATTGTCTACCATAACCGCGCAGAAATGAAGAGCATAAAGAAAAATCCACCAACTTGTAAATCCTAAAACAACTGTATGGGTGAGCTTTTCTGAGATCGTTTGCGTTAAGTCGAAGTGCCCTATATTCTTTTTCGAACTCACACTGAGAGATCATACTTTTTACGGAAGAAATCGATACACCCCCCAGAAAAATTAACAAAAGATAAAAATAAACATTCCGAGCTGAATCCAGTTCCAGGTTTCAGTGAAAGTTTTGGATTTTTCCGCATTGATCAAGAAGAGTTCGTCGGGTTTGATCCCGTTTGGTGTAGCTTCAATTGATTTCGAAACTTCCTAATCTTCATCAAATGAGCCTAGGGTCAAAATCGCACTCGATTTGAACTATTGCAATCGGCCCTTGATCCACAAGTCTATAAAATAAAGGCTGAAATCTTGAACTACATGGGAAACTGTAGAATGCTTCACATTCCTTTGAGAAACCCTATTCCAACGATTTCGTTGAAGAAATAATAACACGTTAATCGATATTTTTATAATTAATGCAATTTCAAGGCATCGTTTGCACAAGGCGTTTTACTGTATAATTTGTCATTGTCAAAAATTTCCGTTCGGTGACCGCCAAGTGGTATAAACAAGCCTCTTCTTCATGGCGTTACATCAAACGAAATCATAATACATTACAGTTCATTAGTCTAGTTCGACTACGCCAGATATTCAAGTCTTTCTTTGCCCGTTTCAGTCATCATGTTCAAAGAAACGCTCCGAACGCGAACACCGCCCCTCAGGCCATTCATCAAGCGACAAATTTTCAAGCGCAGCAGGCCGCCGTTCCGGGTGTCATGGCTCAATTCGCGGCGCCGCTACAGTATCAAGCTCCATTGCAGCCGGTATATATATAAATGCCTGAATTCGCAATCCTATGTAAAAGAATAATGAAACAATTTTCTTACCAGTTTACAAAAGCTTCGAATTGTGTCCTAAATCTACAGTAATCCTCGGGTTTTGTAGTCTGAAAATATCACGAAAATTTATTTTTGATGAAGGTTGTAAAAAATGTATTTATTTTTACCCGGCCTTCAAAATCCCAAATTTTGCAATCTTTCTCCACTTTACTTTACAACGGACGATATTTTGCATCCTAAAGCCAGATTTACACTTAACGGCCAACGCCACGTGACGAATCAAATGAGACACGCAACCAATCATATTTAACATCGAATTTTCACGGCGCAATCCGATTGGTCGTGGAGTATAAATGTGGCTTTAAACCAGACATGCACGGCAAGAATTTTCCACGGGTGGGTCCTCGGTACTCAGGGGGTAGGGGGCAGACGAGCAAAAGCAACTACAAAAAAGTTCTGCAAGCCTGTTTTTCATACAAAGTATGCGCAATATTCATCAAAAAGCTGTCTTGGATAAAGTTCAGGGGGGTGTTTGACGATTTTTTGGACCAGGTGAGATGGCCAGTGTCTCAGGTAAGGGGGTTCACTACCGCCGTGTGCATGCATGGTTTAAACTGCATATTATAAACTGAACAACGCATTTTGAAGCAAAATCCAAATTTAATGCAACCAATATGAGAATACCACGGCCGCAACGGAAATCTGGTAGTGTAAATCGAATTTTTATCAGACTTTTACCACTCATAACTCCGCCAAAAACCAAGACACATTTTAAATCAAGTTTGTTAATAGATTATAAAAAGATTTTACAATTTATACCCAATTCGTTATGCTTCAGGAGCAAATGTTCGCTGTTTTCGCCAATGTACGTAGTAGATGCTCATGGCAGAAGTTTACAAAAGGCGTGTTAGTTACAGAATGGTCAAAGCATAACTCTTACGGGCCCAATCTTGTACATACAGATTAACATTATTAGCATTCGAAAAGACCCAATAAAATATGTTTGATGTAAACAATGTATTTCTGTAGAAAGACGTTCATATTTAAACCTCGATGCGAAAAATTCATTGACGACTAACATTCTTTAAAAGTGTCGAATCCAAACGAAGAGTGGTATTATAAGAACATGCTGTAGTGACGTTTTCGAGCTTTACACTTGCATTGATTGTCAGACATGCAGCGAGCTGAACTCGTGCAAAAATTGCATTTTTTTACATCAGTCTTGCTCCTCAAGGCATTTTACAATCGTACATGCAAGGGAGATACAAGGTGTGCAAGGTCATCGATTGCCGAAAATTCTAGTTAAAAAATTCCGATTTTTTCACCTAATAAGTCCGAAAAAATTGTAATTTTCGTCTGACTGATTGTGAAAAAGCGTTTTATGGCGCAAAGTGCCAAAAATATAATAGTTTCGACCCTTCTTATTCAAAAGTAAAAATTTTTGTCCAAAAATTCTCATTTCTAACCGTTTTCGGTCAACATACATTCATTTTCTAACAAAAATCGATATTCTTCACCGGCTTTTGTTCAAAAATGACTTTTCTACACAAAAGTTTACATTTTTCTCCAAAAAGACCAGTTTCTACTCAAAAATTAATATTTATTTTGAAAATTTTCTCCTAGAAAAATTTTCTTTCTTCGACCGTGTTCAGTTCAAACCTTATCATCTGCAAATAAAAATTGACGTTTCTTACCTATTTTGTTCAAAAAGAAATATTCTATGTCAAAAATTAATTCTTGAAATACATTTCGTTTAGATGTGGCTTTTTTAACCCTAAAATTGACATCTATGGTCGTTTTTTGCTTCAAAAATCATCATTTTCTTTCGAAAATTGGCATTTTTGATCGTTTTCGTTATAGTATGAAAAATTGACATTAGATTCTATCCATGAGAAATCGACATTTTTCACCCTTGATTTGTTCAAAAATAACCGTTTTCTGCGTAAAATGCTGAAATTTTTCATTTTTCGACCACAAGGATAAGGTTCCTATGGCTAACTCATTTGAAACGCATAGGCAAACGCAAAATCATATGCAAATTTTGGGAGTGGTCATCAATATTGAGTTCTGCGGGGTTCTTTAGGGTAACTTCCCTCCAACTACACATATCTTCACAATGAGTAGATCTCTACGTATATATGAGATTGTAGTAAAAACTGCATTTCATTTTCACAGCAGCCATCTTCGATGGCCCTCTACGGGCGCCAAATGGGCGCGTTGACCGGCCAAATGACGATACCGCCCCTGAACATGCAACAATTCGCCATGACGGCACCGCATTACCTGCCGCCGGTCAAAAGTATGACAGCCGGCGATCACGATGCTCGAGTCGGTATGGCGCCGCCTGCGCCGTTTTTCAATATGTTTCAAACGGCGCCGCGCATGCCGCCAGATACCCAAATGACCACGACGACGTTACAAGCCGCGCCTTTCGGTAGTACGCAAACGCCACCCACTTTCGGTAGCACGCAAGCGCCGCCCACTTTTGGTAGTACGCAAGCGCCGCCCTCTTTCGGTAGCACGCAAGCACCGCCCACTTTCGCTAACGTTAAATCGCCGGAAAAACCGCCGTTGCCTCAACAGGATCGTCGCGATCGCGGCAGTTTATTGCCCGCGCCGTCATCCAAATCGATGGCAAATATGTCGACGGAATCGACGGCGTCGTCGTTGCAGCATCAATCGGCGAAAATTTTGCCGCAGCCGCTTTTAATGAACGCTCAAACGCCGGCGATCGCCGATTTGACGCAAATGCCGCTCATTAAACCACCGATTTTACAGCACAATATGAGTCAACAATTGGGGTTTAATAATAACGCGTTAAATGTACAAAATATGCAAAATCAGTTCGCTTTGGGGCATTTGCAGGGTATGTTGATCGATCAACAACAGCAACAAAAACCAGTTATCGATCGATCGATGCTTCGCGAAGGCGTTTTTATGGACAATGTGATAGCTGCCGGATCGAAGAATCAACAAATTTACGAGCCGGATGCTTGTATTTGCGCGGAAAATGTACCCAAAGATATGTTGAGGTGAGAAATTTCAGGTTAATCCTATTTTTTTTCATTTGTATACCTATATTTCTGAAACTTTTCATTTTAAATTTTAAATATCTCAAAATTGAATTTGAAAAACCATATATTTCGCTAAATTCGGTTTCCTTCGCCTTCGTGATTTCAGTCCAAATTCTGATTTTTAATCAATATAATTAGTTTCAAGTTTATTTTAAACTTATTTTCTAGGTACGGCACCATACGCGACTTTTTCGCACCATTGCGGCTAGAAGGACCGGATTCAATAAAACTTTTCGACCTGGGTGGTCCGCTCGGTAACGTTTATTGCCGCTTTTTGACCCGTCAAGAAGCCCAATTGGCTTTACGTTTGGAGGGCAAAAAACCAGGCGTCCGCTTGCGCCTTTGTTCGGACGTCGAATACGACAACGTTCGCGATACGACGAAAACGGCGGCTGTCAGCGACAGTCAATTCAAGTGAGTGATTTGGAAAGTTTTTTCTGCTATATTCTAAATTTTAAAGACATATTTTCTGAGAAATTTAATAAGGTCTAAAAATAATTATACTCAAAAATCGGGTATTTTTGGCAGTTTGCTGCTTAATTGAGCTTTGCCATCTGGGGTCTCTTCATGGAATTGTAGAGTTGAAAAAAAATGAAAAATATCAAGAAAAGATGCATGGAAATACTCAGAAATTTTCGGAAAAATGACAAAAAATTGATGTTTTTGTCCAAAAAACGTGTATTTTTCATCAATTTTACTGTTAGTCAATGTCTAAATTTTTAGCTCATCGCCCCATTTCGATCCCCGAATATGGCATAACGATCGATTTGGCGTCGAACAACTGGGTGCTCCTCCTAAAAATGGTCCCTCGTCGTCATATCCTCCGTCCGACAGACGCCCCGAGCAGCAGCAACAGCAGCAACTCCATAAACAACCCTTGGCTAATATGCAGCAAGATAAAATCGTCGAAATTTCGAATATTCCTTATAAAACTTACGATCAAGCTATTTGGCGTTTCATCGAAGAAACGCGGCCCAAAAGATTGCATAGAAAATTACGTTTAAAAGATGGAAAATGGTTGGCGTTCGACGTTGCGTTTGTCGAATATTATTCGGTACGGGATTTTCTTTATACCTGAATTCGGTGTAAATAAAATATGTGCTTTAACTCGCGAAATTTTCTTCACTATCAATCGTCTTACACATCTTTTTGTGAATTTCAAGATAGGAATTTGGGAAAAAGTGTTCTTTCAAAATATCCAGGATTCATAAAAATGATCGAATTTGTATCAAGGTACCTCATGCAATCCAAGTTTAAAAAATAATTGTCGAAATTTTATGTAAATTTTTCAATATTTTAAAGATTGAAGACGCCGGATCGTGTTTCAAATTCAATGGCGCCAAATTCGACGGCCGTTCATTGAACGTCAATTGGACTTCGTCCACCGTCCTCGATAGTTCGACGATTCGCACGTACAACAACCACCCGCCGTCTCTGTCGTCCTCGTTCAATAGGCGCCCGTCACCCGACTATTCGTTAGGCACAGCAACGTCGCGCGACGAAAAATTTCCGCGACGACGATCTCGGTCGCCGCCGCCGGCGTCCGACCGTGATCGCAGCCGTCGTAGGGAAAAATCGCGCGATCGTGATCGCGAACGAAGTTACGAAAAAGTACATAAAGTTGATGATTTTTTCTGATACTTGAAATTTTATATTTAAAAAAAGAAATTTCGCGCCATTTGAAAATTTTTATTTTTCCATAGGACCGTGATCGTGATCGACGCAATCGTGATCGTAAACGCCCGCGTCGCTCGTCGAAAGAACGTTCGTCGTCGCGCGATAAACGCCGTCATACGAGTCGCAGCCCGCCGAGCGTCGTCGATTCGTCGAAAGCTTCGTCTTCCCAAGCTTTATCCGAAATTTCGCCGTCGCCTTTGACGATCGCCGTCGTCGAGCCGATGGTGGAAAAAGTGAGGCGTTGTTTTAAAATGAAGGTCTAAGAAATTTTGGAAAAGTCTCTAATTTTTGCACTTCCACCAAAAAAATATCACAAATAGTCGCCTTTGCTCTTTACAATATTCCTAAAAATTTTACCCTGCAAAAATTTCAAGTTTCAATGGAAATAATTGAAAAAAATTAAAAAAATCAAATTTGATTAGTTTAAACAAAATATTTTCCGTGAATTATTTTGATAATAAAATTTATATAATTTGACTCGAATCGGTATTTTTCTAAAGTTTAGGATCAAATTGTGAAATCTAAAATATAAATTGCAGGACAAAAAAGAACGCCGTGAATCGATTGAAAATTCTGCGAATATTCAACCTAATGCAAAAGTTGAAATGAAACCGACCCTCGTTCCCGAAACGCCCGAAAAAGAACCAAAATCCGCTGTCGTCGACAATGGAAAAACTTCGACCATGACGTGTGTTTTTATGTCCGGTAAATTAAATTTAAATTTTATTGTCGAAAAATTCTGCAGATTTCAGACGAATTTCGGCCTCGAATTCCCAAAAAATTACCATTTTTAAATTTTGGCTTCATTTTCCTTTTTTTTAGGTTTGGGACCCAACGTAAACGTCGCCGATATTTTAAACTTTTTCAAAAGCTTCAACCCCGTACCGGCCGGCGTACGTTTAAATTTGGAGCCGCGCGGCACAGCCTACGTGGAATTTGATTCACCAGCCGGATGCGAGCAAGCTTTTCGGTGCAAAAATCGACATTACATCGGTGTACAAGTAGGAAATAGTTATTGTAATTGATGGGAAGTGCCACAGGAATATCTTTCCGGAAATCTTGAATAAGAAAAATTAAAACTTTTGCATTTTTTGTAGAAAATAGTCATTTTTGAAGAAAAACGGTCTAAAGTGTCGATATTTGGGTTGAAAATGATCATTCTCATATAAGAAAAAGCCGAAAATGTAAATTTATCTATATAAAACGGTCATTACAGAATGAAAAAAGTCAAAAAGGTCGATTTTTCTATAGAAAATGATTTTCAATTGTCAATTCTTGCTAGAAAATGGTCATTTTGAAACAAAAACGCCTAAAATTTTCAGTTTTTGGACGCTTCGCGCAATTAATACATGTTGTTACGGATTTTAGACAAAAATTACCATGTTTTGATGGTTTTGAACCACGTTAGCGTAATTTTAGGCGAAAAGTCAACTATTTCCCTTCAATGACCCTTTAAAATTTGGAAAATCGATGACCCCTTCCGTGACCTCGGAGCTCGTTACATATATAATTCTTGCTTTTCGGATCGGAAATTACACGTTAATTTTACATTTACAGATGGTAACTTTACGCATGTGTTTAAAATCGGAAATGACTGAAAGCGTACAAAAACAGCATAACTTGACGCCGTCGTCGAACGGTTCTTCTAGTGCGGCGACAGAATCGAAAAATGTTCAAAACGTAGCGACACCGACTCATCAAAATAAACAACAAAACGATTTCAATAATTCAACGGCCAAAACACACGCGCATGGAACGCGGGCGTCGGGGATTGGTTTATTAGGTCGCGAACCTCCAAATTTGACTAGAGTGAGTTTTACTTATATTATTCAGGTTATAGTCTAGCGTTACAGTAATTTTCGTTGTTTATGATATGTTTGTAAATCAAAAACAAAACAAATTACAATTTTTAAAGTTAGGTGATAATTTCGTATCTTATTCTTGTCTCCAAAGTCGTTGCTGAAAATTCTACATGTGTGTAATTTTAAAACCGATAAATCATTGAATTTCGTAGAAAAAGCCTAGAATTCAACATCAAAATTGAGAATTCTTTCCCGAAATTCTGAAATTCATGGTCAATGTTCATTACAGTAATCGCGTTTAAACTCGATAACATTATCACATAATTCTCGAATCTTCATTCATATGAATCTGAAGATGCTCGTGGTCTCAGGCCTAAAATCGGCCTGCATTTGATCAATTTTGGATATTTTCAACAACTAATTTTTCTGGTGAAAGCAGGATGTCAAATCCGTGAAAACTGACGATCGGTTGGGAAAAAATTTTTTCGAAATTTTCAGGTCCTAACTTTCTAATTAATTCTCGCAAAATGACCAGATTTCTTTACTTATTATATATTTTGAGGTCGATCGGTGAACGGATAAGTCTTAAAATAACGGAATGTAAACCGAAAATTAACTGTTTGATTCATGAAAAGCAAAGAAAATTAGTCTAGCTTATATGTTTCAATTTACATCAAGTTGCTCTCATATCGATATTAAGAAGAAAGATCAAAAATTCTTTCTTAACGATTTACAAGAAATGAATGAGATTATCAAAATTATCTTTTGACGTTTAATGATATTTTTCATGATTTTAGTAGGCTGAAAATAATGTGTTTTTTGGTCTATGATAACGCCATTAATTTAAAATTTTCTATCAAAATTTTTCGAGATAGATTCCAGAAAAATTTGCATTTTCCGAAAATTTTTGAATACTTTTCGGTTCAAGGTGATTACAGAACATTGGTTTGAAAAGTCATTTAAATCAAATCACTATATACTTTTTTAATTATGTGAAAAAGTGAATTTTATACAATATCAAAAATGAGTGGTTTTACATTAAACGCATACACATGTAATTGGGGGGAGTGCTATGGAAACCCCACCCCAAAAATCGTCGGTCATATGGCTAGCCATTGGGCGACCCCCCCCCCCAGGATTTTCCAATCCGATGGCTAGCCGTAGGAACCCCCATACTTTTGGTCGGAAAAATACTGAAAAATGTCAAGTTTTGAACAAAAAATGGTCTGAAATGTCAATTTTCTCGGCGCTTAGCGCCATGAATAGATTTATTCGATCTTTTTCGGTAAAATTACTGTTTTTTCAACTATTTTCGAGTTTTTTCCTGAAAAAATCGATTTTTTTTTTCTTCAGAATCCCCTCCCCCCAGAATTTTGGGAATTTCTGACCCAGGGCCCAAAAAGGTGGCTCAACTCACCCCCCCCCCCCAGACATTGGGGCCCGTTACCTGTATGATTGAACGTATACCAAAGTACATAGCATGATATACCTTTTAAAAAGCGACTCAGAACCATACAGTGCAATGTATAAACCTGCTGTACATATACCTACAGTATGACGTCATGTGTTATAAAATAGCCCCATGTTATAACACGACCCTATGTTAACATAGGCCTACGTTGTTACATAGAAAAAAATTTTATTTCTTTTTTCGAGATATTATAACATACTGACATTGTATAACATGAGACTATGTTATAACATGTCCGTATGTTATAAAATACAAAAAATTTTCATTTTTAGACATGTTATAACATACCGACATGTTATAACATAGTCCTATGTCATGACATACTATTTTTTCATTTTTCGAGATGTTATAACATAGGACTATGTTATAAAATAGGACTATGGACTATGTTATAACATAGGACATACAAAGGTTTTTTTCATTTTTCGACATTATAACTAGAGCACGGATTTTTAAGTGCAAAAAAAGTTCAAATTAAGTGCCTAATTAAGTGCAAAAAATGGCAAATTAAGTGCACAGTTAAGTGCAAAAAAACCAATTTTACACTAATTCTTGGCCTTAATAAATTGCAATAAGACGTTTTAATGGCAGCAAACTGTCAAGTTTAGTTGAAAAGAAACTTATTAAACATAACAATATTTATCATTTCAATATTTTCAAATGTTAAGCTTTGACGGCGATCAGACAATATGAATTTATATTGAGAAAACAAACGCTCTACATCTACGTCGTGAACAACGTTTTAAATTTAAATTCCGGATTGGAGTCAGAAACAAACCATTGAAGATCAGGATTTCGGCCAAGACTGCTTGTATATTTTCCGCAGGCAAATCCATTCAAAAAATCAGACGCCTCACTGAAAATTTTCCACTGTTGATCTTTCATGAAACCTTATTTTTCAGGTTTTTAACTATGTTTCTTCAAGTTTTTAACTAAAAACGTTTTTAACTTTTAAAAAGTTAGAAATGGTTAAAAAGTTTTTAACTTTAAAAAAGGTTCATAACGTATACCACGTACGTTAAAGGATATACATATTATAACATATGCTATGTTATATATGTCACAACACACAAAATATAGCTGCCGGTTAAAAGATATACCTTTTGAAACAACATACGACCTTCGTCCCATATTCCAAAAAGTTTTCTATATCGAAACCACTTGTTATAACATAGCCTTATGCTACAACATAGCCCTATGTATAACATATTAAATTTTTTCCAAAAAATTGCATATGTTACAACACTGGATATGTTGTAATGTAGGACAGGCCATAACATGGGATATGTTACAACATAGGATATGTTTTAACATGGGATATGTAATAACATAGCATACGTTATAACATGGAACGTGTTATATTGTGGTATATGTTATAACATACATAGTATGTATGTTATAACATGAGATATATTGTTATATGGGATATGTTGTGTTATAACATAGGGTAGGTTGTAACATGATACATGTTATGAATGACATGGTATTTGTTCTAACATGGCATATATTATAACATGATGCATGTTATAACATAACTCCACCGGTTACTGTTGGGTCGACCTTTAGGACCAGCATTTTTTGGACCGCCTTATTTTATAGCAAATTTGTGACATAACGTTCACGATTCGTTTTTTATTCAAGAATGAACCCCTGCTGCCGAATCATTCCCATTCGAACGGCAATGTCGTGACACACAACGCGCCGCCGCAGCCTTTGTTGGCCAACCGCGTCGGCCCGCCCATTCCGTCAGCGACATTGCCGCCCTCGCCGTCGAAAGACGGCGGTGGTGGTCAGGACGTCGTGCCGGCCGCCGTCGCTTCGATCGACCCGGCTGTCGTGGCGGCCTTGGGGCCGCCGGGCGCCGTTTGTTTCTTGCACAACTTGCCGCCGCGTATAACGCTAGAAGAAATTTGCGCCTTATTCCCGTTCGACGCCCGTCTAATCGAAGATAGCGTTCGCATGCACTACAGCCACCAGACGGGCGAACCGACGGGCGATTGTTTGTTGGCTTTTCAGGTACATAATTTGCGAAATTCGTGTTTTCCAACGTATAACTAAAAATTTTAGTGTAAAATCATTTTTATAAAAGTTCTTGATGGAAAAGTTAGAGCTTGTCTCAAATTTAGAGTATAAAATTCTGTGTGAATTTACTTTTAGAAAATATTTCGATCGAAGATCTGTAAAGCTCAGCGTAAATTTATTTTTACGAAGCTCTTATTGGAAAAACTGCGAAATTTAATGTAAATTCTTCTATTAGAACTGCGCAAATTTCATATCAGAACACATTTTGACTTAAAATTCATTGTGAATTCATTTCAGCGAGAATCTTAAATCTAAAAACTGTTAAATCCACTTCTAGATAATGATTGCCTCGAAAAGAAAGAAAAATTCAGTGTAATTTTATATAAAGAACAATTTTCGATCGCAAAACTGTAAAACTCAGCGCAAATTCACTTTAAATTTATGATTGGCGAAGTTTGAAGCAGGTTTCATAAAAGTTCGTAATCTAAAAACTTTAAAAATGAGTGTCAATTCACTTTTAGGAAAATTTTTGATCGAAAACTGTAAAACTTCGATTTTTTATAAAAAAGGGGTTGGAATGCTTGTTTTCTGTGTAAACTGGTACATATCTATTTTTCTCATTTTTTTCAGGCGAGTCAAGACGCCGAAAAAGCATGCAGATCCATAAACGGCCGTTTAATATCGGGTCGATATTTACAAATGTGGATTGTTCCTATATCGGGCAAATAATTATTCTTCTTTTCGAATTTTTTGTTTCCTCTATTTGTTTTATACTACTCTTGTAAAGTGTTGTCAAATCGTATAATTTGTGATTCTTTTGGTTCGATGTGAAATGAAATATGGGGTGAGCGTTCGACGAAATCAAGCGTAGGCTTGAAAATATCGGTATAATTGACGTTCGAATCATTGTTTACTGTAGCTGAATAAAAGAGACTGTATATCAGCCAGCACCAGAGCACCCCAGGGGGGGTATTACCTCCGTCTTAGATTTGGAAATTCATTTACTACCCCCATAAAAACAGCTCACTATAGCAAAAAATTTTGGTAGACTTCATCCTCTCCCCAGTAGGTTATACTAATTCGAGAAAAATTGCAGAATGTGTGATTCTGAGGAATTACTCACTACTGCACTGCTCTTTTTGACACATTTACTGAGCAAATGATAATGGGAAAGTATGCAACTTCTGTGCCATATAGCGATTTTTAGGAAAGGATATCAGCACATTAATATATACTACTTGTAGGAAATCATTATAAATATAATTGGTAGATGAAATGAATTTTTTTCCACATGTGGAAAAAAAATTTTTTCGTCTTAAAATCCTCATTTTTTGGCTTAAAAATGCTCACAGACGCTTTATCGCACTGTTTTTGAGCTTTTTCAAGCCTTCCGGTGCTTTTAGAGAAGTTAATTGATTAAAATTGAAATGTATGCCTTTAAAGCCTTACCTACAAGCATTGTGGAACAAATTTTCTAACAAACTATCCAAGAGCATAATTGACTTTGAATTACATGAGAAATCGATGGTTAAGTCCTCTATGATGACAAGTGAAAGCCCAAAAATGATGGTAATCTTTCCTGCACTTCGCGCCAGTGTTTTTTTTGTGCCAAAACATGGTTTTTGGCACAAAAAAATTTGGAATGGCACAAAAAAATTTGAGCGTTTGTGCCAATTGGCACAAAATTTTTGGCTGTTCAAACATTAAATTTCCTTGATTTTCAGACGATTTAGGGGCGGAAAATGCAAAACATTTTCCGGGCTTCGCACCGAGCCGAGTCATTGTCAATAAATATAATATTATCTACTCGCATTTGACCCAAGCGAGCGCGAACGAGTTTTCTTCAAACAGTGTATATGCTCGTTGCAGCAAAGTTTATAGGCTGTCAATGAATGATAAATGGAAATAAATTCTGAATATTCTCTGTTCATTCAGTCACATTCGGATTTAAAACTGAAATTCTTACTTTTTGTGCTTGGTTCATTGAAATACAAAATTCGATATCCTTAGTAATGGTACATTGTTCCGACCGAAAATTTACACAATTTTCGACTTTATTTACATTGTTCTTAGATAGGATAAGATCCGTTGTCGAAAATTGAATCAATTTGAACTTCCTGAACAATTCTGCAGTTATTTAATTTTTCTCAGCATTACATTTCTTTTCGAGTCGTCGTCAACTACTTGCACAGTTTTTTCTCATCTCACTGACATAGTTAGTTGAAGGATATGTTGGGCACGATTTTTACAAAATATTAATGCGTTAAACGTCAACTTTTTATCAAAATTTTGGCCTAAAACCTTCCTCCACAGTTTTCAGTATGTTTCTAGTAGAAAAATTTTTTTGTGCCATTGGCACAAATTTTTTTGGCCTCTTGTGCCAATTGGCACAAATGTCCGTGCACAAAAAAAATCGCTGCTTCTGAAAAAAATTTTGAAATTTTTTAAAAAAATTTTTGAGATTTTGAAATTTTTTGAGTGGGATGCTGGAAAATCAATTTTCCGAACATTTATTTCAAGAATTAGATTCTAATTTTGTGTTCAAAAGTCGTATTTCTAGAATTTTCCTTGAAAAATTTTAAAATCTGTAATTTATTTGTAAACTCTCATGAACTTGGTCGAAAATATATGAGTAAGACGAGTATAAATTTCCGAAAGATATTTCCATGAAGCATTTGAATTGATTTTACGTTAGCAAAGAAATAATCGCATCATAAAGCATAGAGACTTGACGTATTGATCTTTCTCAAAAGGAAAAAATGCGAATTTTTATGATACATTTCGTACTCAAAAGATGTAATATAAATCAATCGATATCCTTTCTATCCATCTTGCAACCACACATTTAGTACATGAGTCAACTTTGCTATAATTTGCTCACAAAAAAGTAGACGCTAAATCTATCGTGGAGTGTACCCCGACCATACGGGGTGACATCCATTAATCCATATCATCATCGAAATTTTATAAAATTTTTACGGTAAGCTTTTTAATTTTCTTAGCTCGAAATTTCAAAATATAAATGAGACAACAATAATGAAATTTTATATAGATCAGTTAAGCATACTGTAGGTTAACAAAAAGAAGAGCTTTTGAGTGGCTCATTTTTATGTGACTTGACGTCGCTACTAAGTAGAAAAAGTCGTACAAAAATATGTATCTATCATGCAAGCGAGAATTGTATATAATGAGACCCATTTGCTGTAGTTGTAGCTCGCAGACAGAATTGAAAAGCAAAAATTTTGAAACATCTGAAAAGTCTATGTGTGACCTTCAACTGCAGTTTGTAATATCAATAACATATGTAATAATCCATCAATTTGAAACCCTCTTATCGAAAATGGTATACTTGAAAATTGTGTCGTTTCAACTTTTCTGTGCATATGTATATATGTGATGCATTGATACAGCTCTGCAGTTGATTTCTTTTGAGTTTTGATTACGTACATTGTGTATTGAATATTTCTCCTTATTTGTGATTTTTCTTCTTTTCCTTGAGTTTGCCCCTTACATATCGCATGCTCTGTTCCATTTTTACTTTTCTTATGTTCTTCACTCATGGTTCCTTTCATATGTGCCCACTATTACTGTATTTCTATTGCTATAATAGGGATTTCTTATAGCATAAAATAATGACACTTCTGATAAGATTAATACAGCTGCCATTTTAAGGCTTCCTAACTAGTCTTAGATGATACAGGGAGCTTCCAGCAGTTTTTTACATAGTTATTTTGATGTACCAAACATTCTAAAGAATTAAACCAGAAAAAAACCACTAAAAAACCAAGAAGTCGAAATTTCAAAAGTTTGTTTTTTGCCAACCCTGAATATGTCTCTAGAGCAAAATTTTACAAACAAGACATTTTCTGATGGAGTTCATCATGCTGAATCTAATGAAACAAAAATAAACTCGCGGTCCCTAATATTTCGCGATTTATATTTTTGAATTTTCAGACAAAATGGCTCTAAATTTAATCAGAATTTATAATATTACAAAAGATGACGATGAGTTAATTCGAATGTTACGTGTGTGAGGCTTAGGCTTAGGATCTACTACTTAGGCTTAGGCTTTTTTATATATATATATGTTTTTGCGAATAAAACGTTGACAATTTTTAAGTTGTTTTGTCTATATGTTTTGAACTACTTGTGATCGCAAGCTAGTTTTTATTTCGTTGGATGCAGAATGAAAAGTTGTTCTAGAAAACATGGCTTTTAAAAATTTTGGCTCTAGGGACATATTCGCCAAAAATTCCCAGAAATGCTTAAATAAGGCGTCTATAAGCATTTATAAGCTTTTTTAAAATGCCATTCCAAATTTTTTTGTACCAAAAACCATGCGTTGGCACAAATAAAACACTGCTGTAAATCCTCCAGGCTTTTTCTGCACACAGCAACCGAATTTCTTCTGCCAAGTTGCACAGTGCAACTTGAAGCCTTATTGCCTTTTTGATTAGGCCATGGGGTTTCCTGCCCGGAGACAAATTTTTATGAGTTATAAAATAGAAAATGTGAAAATTTTCCGGCAGTGCACTACGTACAGGATCTATATTCATTTCAGTGTTTTTTTGTGCACGGAGGTTTGTGCCAATTGGCCCAAATGGTCGAAAAATTTGTGCCCATGGCACAAAAAAATTTTTTCCCAAAAAAATATTACTGAAAATCTTTGAAAAGTTCTATGTCAAAAGTTCGATAAAAACCATACCTGTAAGAGGTCCGACCAGTTGGGGGGGTCGAAAAAAGTCGAAATTTTTCCCCAAAAAAAGGCCAAAAACATACACTTTTCTGCGAATTTTTTCTAATTTTCTCCAAACTGGGAGGTGGGTTGGGTATATGGTTGGCCAAGTTGTGGGGGTCCCCCCAATTACAGGTATGATAAAAACATAACTAATGATACTTTCACCGGTCTAATTGGCATAAAAATCGTGCCCACCAGGGCCGGTATTTTGGGGAAGGGGGAATTCCCACCTAAATTTTTTTACATTTTTTCGGTTTTTTTTTTTCAAAATCCACGCCGTATACGATTAAACTGATATCATAAATGTTAGATTTAAGTCAAATCTTAAATTGCAGAATAAAATTTTCAGCAATGTCATTGTACTTAACATTACCATTCCCAAATTAAATTATATTTTCATACTTTTCGTCAAAAATAGAATTTAGCCACTAATCCCAGCACACGTAAAGTAACAGAAAATTAAGTCGTCTTTACTGCAAAAATGATTTTCTATTTATTCAGTAAATTCTAAAAAAATTTTGGAAAATTCTGTCTTTTTTGAAAAATCCTGTATACTGGTATCGTATGGTGCCTACTCTATTTTATCTAACCAGGTCACTGAGTTGAGAAAAACTGATCAAGAAAACGGTTCATATGATTCGAAATGAAATCGAATGCTGCGAGAAGTCAGATATATTCATAGAATTTGCCAGGAAGTTTATATTTTTCTCCAATTTTCGGCTACGAATTTCTTCCTAACAAACAACGATATAAAAATTAAATTAAGGATGTATATGCGTCGCGTAAACTTTTAGTTGAAAAATTGTGCCAAGAATGTCAATTTTTGTGTTCGAATCAAACACCAAGGTTCCGAATCCTATTGAATGAAAAGAAGAAGTTAACAATTTCTATTCACTCACTAGTCATTAACAATCACAAAGTCTGTTGCGATAATACAAATATAATGCTATTTGAATGGAATTTGCTCGCGTTCAAGACAAATAAAAGTAAACATGTGACGAGAAAATCTTGCATTTTCAACCATTAAAATAACTAAAAATCAAGGAAATTCAGCCTTCGATAAGTGCAAAAATTTGTGGCAAATATGCACAAACGCTCAAAATCTTTTGTGCCATTCCAATTTTTTGTGTGCCAAAAACCATGTTTTCGCACAAAAAAACATTGATTAAGAAGAAGAAGAAAAAAAATGTATTTTTCGAACGAAGAGAAAAAAACAAAAACACATGTTAGTCTGGAAAAAGAAATACAACAAACATCAAGATTATTGGTATTAAAGCAGTACGAAATGAAGAACAATGTGAAACTGTTACCATATTGAAAGATCAAACAATACAGTGAGTGAGTGAAAGATAATACGAATTAATTTGCATTCGGAGACATGCAGGTACAGAAGTACCCGATGAACGAAAAAGAGAAATCAACACAGAAATGAAAAAAATCATACTATATTAATGTCCTCGTATAAATTTAGAAAAATCGATATCTTTAAGTTTTCGAGAAAAAGATTCTACTGAAGTCGCTTTTACAACATGGTTGGGTAATGTGTTCCATGTGTGAATGACTCGTTTAGCAAAGCTATATTTGTCAACGTGAAGATGAGAATTGCCTTTGTTGAGTTTGAATGAGTTTCTGGCTCTTAGTAGGATTTGTACAGAAGGAAAAATAGTTTTCGACTGGTAGAGTAGATCTTCGGATGATGGAGTAAGCCATAATTAGATCGAAATGAATGCGTCTAGTCTCTAATCTGATAAGATTCATATCAGTTAATCTTTGATCATAAGATAATGATTTGTCAGTACTAACCCATTTAGTGAATCGCCTCTGAACTTTTTCAACTGCCACAATATCTTTGATGAGATATGGATTCCAGACTACTGTACTATATTCTAGAATAGGACGTACATATGTGGTGAATGCTTTTGCTAAGAGAAATTTATCTTTCATTTATAATTTTTATTATTTCTAGTGCGCAGTTAGAAAATGTCGTTGTAGCTTTCAATTATCAACATGTTCGCGATAAATGTTTGTTCTTGTATTATTTTCTGATGAATTTGACGGAAACCATGATTTTTCTCGATTATTTTTTCAAAATCGTTTTGCCATCTTCAAAAAATTTTGGCTTTCGTGTGATTTAGTATTTTGATATTTGAGCCTAGGACAACGTTAGAAATTGTTGCTGTCGGAGAATTGAAATTATTTTTTGCTTGCCTGGTTTTTAGATTTTAGTTTGCAGTTTGCACGAATAAAGCATCTGCGGTATTTCTGCCTCTGGTTCACACCCATCTTATAACGTTGTACACACTTGAGCATAATGGGTTATTCGAAGCATACATGTAACGGAGCTCCGAGGTCTGGGGGGGGGGGTTGCAGCACTTTTTTGGGGCCGGGGGCCAGTAATTCCCAAAATTTTGGGGGGAGGGGTCCTGAAGGAAAAAAAATCGATTTTTTTCATGAAAAATGTCCGAGAAACGGTTTAAAAAGTAGTAATTTTTGTCTAAAAAATGATAAAATATGTACTTATGGCGCGAAGCGCCGAGAAAATTGACGTTTTTGACCATTTTTTGTTCAAAAATGGACATTTTTCATCAAAAAATTAATATTTTTCAGTATTTTCCCGACCAAAAGTATGGGGATCCCTAGGGCTACCATATGGCTAGCCATAGGATTGGAAAATCCTGGGGGGGGCGGTCGCCCAATGGCTAGCCATATGGTCAACGATTTCTGGGGGGGAGGGTTCCCATAGCACTTCCCCCCCCCCCCCAATTACATGTATGATTCGAAGGGGATTACAGGGGCAGGGCTACACAATTTCCCCAGAAAGTATCAATACTATATTCCTTTAAGACCCTTGATACTATTTAAACTAACAACTTCATTTGGAAGAGCCTCAACAGCGCTGCGCCCGAAGAGCGCAGCTGCTGTACCCTAAGCCCAAGGAAAATTTTAAAGGAAAAATAAATGTCTACTCACTAATCACAGAAATCGATGAAAATCGAAATTATTAAAATACTAACTTCAAATTAGATTTCCAAATTCGTTGACTTTCGACAATAAAGGGTAATATTTCCAACATGGGCTGAATTCGCATAATAAAGTCTGAAAATTATGTGAATCTTATGGCAAGAATTTGAACCGGTCGTTCTAATTTCGTCATTTTTTCTTTCCGCGCTTCCATTTTACCTGTAATAATTAAAAAATTATTATTTATGGTATAAACGGTAGGTAAATTCATTCCGGGCGCTTGGCGCCCGAAAGGAATTTTACCCAAAATTTTTGTTGATGGTGTTAGGCAAAATTTCAGCTCGATTTCTCAAGTATTCGAGAAGCTAGGGCACTTTTTGTAGACCCATACTCGGCTGGAAGTTACTCCCTGCGCAAAAATTTGGTCAACTTCCACAAGTGCCTGTGCAATAACCAAATTATCAATTAGTTTGAAGTTTTTTTCCAAGCACTTCTTCCGGCTCTAAACACAGCTACACTATGTAAAGCAGGCGGAAAATTCTAGCCTATGTATTATTTGGATTGAAAGTGCCATTCAAAATTTGTCGTGCAGAATTCGGATCAAGCTTCAGCTGTCTATGGTTCCAAGACAAAAGTGGCTAACGGCCTGATTTTTTAGAAGACTGAAGGCCAGGGTATCTATCATAATTATGGGCAAGTGTATCATGAGTTAGTTACTAGGCTCAATGTGAATGGCTTGATAAAAAATGCAGATTTATGCTAATTTTCGAATCCAAATTTTCCTTATGGTCCCAACTTCGATCTTTTCATCTTTACCTCCATCATAAAGAGCACATTTTTTACCTCAGGAATCCAGTTGAAGCAAAATCATATAAAGTATTCATTCGCCTCAATAGTACATTAGTACCCTATGTTTTACTATGCGCGTGATGTCTATTTCAGCATACTGATTCGAAACGGGTCATGCCGATGTCATATAAACAATGACAATTATTCTTAAGAAAGGTTACAGTTTGAATTTTATCTGAGTGTATTATTCCCTACAGCATGAACACGCAATATTATGTGCAGGCATTACTGTTTTACATCAGTTTCGCCAGAAGCTTCTAGAATTTTCTGTATTGTAATCTAGAATGTACCATATAATTCGTGTACCCTAAGTTCATAGTATGTAAGCAGGAATCTGGCTATGATTCATTATTTGCTTCATCCATGCATCCTACAGCGGTTCATTCTATCATTGGTATCCTCATCAAGTTGTTCAACCATCAGCAACATAGGTTGGCCAAGGGAGCATATTGAAAATGTAGATCCAGAATTTAGCCAATGCACCATTTTACACTTTATTGATGACCGAAATTTGAATATTTGACGCACTAGTTCGAAACCACTGCATCCAATGATCAAACTTCGACCGTTGATAGGCAGCTCACTAATTAATTTCAGGCCGTACTTTTAGGAGTGAATCTGGTAATATGGCATGCAGAAATATCCAATCACGCAACAGTGCGTTGGTTGTTCTGAATCCACGTTGTCAATATTTAATTGATAAAAATCTTCAAAATCATTCATTACAAAATAACGGGACACTGATAAATGAACATTAGACATGCCAACAACCGTCTCTGAGCTGGATTATTAGGCAATGAACATTACGAAAATTATCGAAGTTTTTGAAACCTTAATTTTGTTAAATACAGGAAAATGAAAGTGTCGAAAATTTACTAAAAATATTAGCTTTCCATGTTTTAAAAATCGTAGAATCAAAATTTTTTGTGAATTTTTTTCAAATCTCCGCTTACGATGTTTTTCTTGGTGTATATCAGGTGTAAAAAAAAACTGAAAGATTACCCGCGCTGATGCCGTATATGTTGGTTAACAGTACATGTAATTGGGGGGAAGTGCTATAAGAACCCCCCCCCCCCGCCAGAAATTTTCGGCCATATGGCTAGTCATTGGGTGATCCCCCTCCAGGATTTTCCAATCCAATCGCTAGCCATATAGTAGTCATAGGGACAACCATGCTTTTGGTTGGAAAAATACCGGAAAATGCCAATTCTTGAACAAAAAATGGTCGAGGTCCGCGCCATGAATACATTTTTGCAGTTGTTTAGACACAAGTTACTATGTTTTGAATCGTTTTTCGAACTTTTTTGGTGAAAAAATCATTTTTTTCGGAGACCCTCCCCCTAAAATCTTGGGAATCGGTGACCCCCGGCCTCAAAAAAGTCGCCCGACACCGCCCTCCAGACCTCAGGGCCCCGTTACATGTGTGTACATATCCAATAGTTATTCCCATGATTCAAACTTTGTATATCAATTATATTATTGTACGAAATTGGGACGATTTTTTTTGCTGTCAAACGTCAAAATACGTTGTAAAAAGCGCATTTTTTCAGCGTTAAAACACGTTTTAAAATATTTTCCACGTGCGGAGAAAATTTGGGGCTAAAAAACTAGTAGATTTTAATTATTGATCAGCAAGTTCGTAATTCGCATGTGTTAAATATGCTACAAAATTTTTAGCCGTAATTTTTGTGTCATAATCTTATTGTAATTCCTTCAGAAATATATAAAATTTATCACATTTTTCCAAATATATTTAATTTAACTAAGTTACTGTAGTTTACTTTCCTCATTTACTGAAAAGGAAACTACGTAAACCCATCCTCTTCTGGAAAAAAATTACAATCTACTCTATCCAACGCTTTTCGAAGTAAAAAAATCCAATTCCCGTAAGCCTATAAGCCTAAGCTCATTTGCATATTCGCCGTTTTCTGCCACTCTAGACGTTTAGAGTATGTCTAGCGCGTTTTTAATCGCAATCTGACCGCAATATCTCCAACCTATAAATCTTTTCGTGCACGGACCAACTGCTCGTTATCGATTTGTGTCTAAAAATAGTAACTGTATATCTTTCCAATATAACGCATTACCATACCGACGTTAGATTACGGAGGGGTAATGGTCGGATTTTTCTGAATTCCATTTTTTTGGTTTGTTTTTTATGTTTTTTTCGGATTCCGTCGTACGCAATTTTTTGCGAAACTTATCACCTTGACGACGATTTTAATTTTGAGTGCAAAATGAGTTCATTGTCATCTGAAATATCGATCTGGTAAAGATAAAATTCAGATTCCTATCAAGTTTTTCAAATTTCATATGATGCTGGCTGAACTGATTTTTTTATCAAATGCGAAAAAAATGGGTTTTTATGATTTACATTCTAGTTTTTAGCTCCGAATCCTACACAAAGTCGCTTTTTCGTGGCTGCTGTTGTCAAGTACCCCAAATAAGGGAACAAATTTCAATTTTTTGTCCGAAAAGCTGTTCCAAAATGGTGATTTTTGTCGCAAAAATCATAAAGATACGAAATTATGGCATTATATATTTTCAATTTTTTGTTCAAAATTGACCCTTTTCCACTGAAAAATTTACTGTTTTCAAAAAAGACCATTTTCTGCTGGAAAATTGACATTTTCGACTGTTGATTTTTCTCAACGATGACTATTTTCTGCATAAGCTGACTTTTTTTATCGTTTTTTTCATCTTTTCTAACGAAAAATTGATTTTTCTGTTTATTTTTCTTCAAAAATTACAATTTTTTGCGGAAAAATTTTCATTTTTTCCACTTTTTTGTTCAAAAATATTTATTTCCCGCTCAAAAATTGACATTTTCGACCAGACATGCATAGCAAAAATTATATTTAATATGATACTGGACGCATTTTATTATCAGATTCGAAAAAAAACGGAATATTTGCGTTCTGAGTATCGTAGAGTTATTTTTTCGCCTTACAATAATCCACACAAATTGGATCTTTATGGTTCGAAATACAGTACGTGCGTGGAAATACGTTTCAAATGAACTTAACTTCTCTCCAAACAGATTTTTCAAGTTGTTTGATTATGTTTCAACATACAGTAACGAGTCTTACTCATTTAATCCTTGAATAAATTTTCTAGAAATATGTTACTGTAGCCCCAGATCCTTTTCAGATGTTTCTTTTCGACGTCAATCAAAAGTTTTCATCACTCATACTAAAAGTTCAAAATTTGTTACAGTAATCCACTTTTAACTTTTAAACTTGCCACCTTGACAACGAAACGACGTGTCGATTTTAGCAGCTGCGAGTGCAAAATAGGTTCATTGTCGTCTGAAAAATTGATCCGTCTCTCTTTCTTTGAGCTAACGATGAAAATTACTTTTGCTTTGAGTTGAGCTTCAAGTGGATGATGATAAGCTCCCTAGTCGTTTATGTTATGTTCTACGATTCAGTTTTTAGAGATTACCTTCGTTGAGTTCATCGAGAAGGGTTCCTATTTGCAGTAAACATCTGTCAATTCTAGCGTGCATGTAACGGGGCTCCGAGGTCAGACATTTTTTTGGGGCCCGGGGGTCATTAATTCCCCAAAATTTTGGGGGGAGAGGTCTCTGAAGGAGAAAAAAATTCGATTTTTTCATCAAAAAAAGTTTGAAAAAACGTTCAAAAAATAGTAATTTTTATCTAAAAAACCGTAAAAAATGTATATATCCATGCGGCCGAGCGCCGAGGAAATTGGCGTTTCTGATCATTTTTCGTTCAAAAATTGACATTTTTCATCAAAAAATTGAAAGTTGTCAGTATTTTTCCAAGCAAAAGTATTGGGGTCCCTATGGCTAGCGATAGGATTGGAAAATCCTGGGGGGTCGCCCAATAGCTAGCCATATGACCGACGATTTGTGGGAGGGGGATTCCTATAGCACTGCCTCCCAATTACATGTATGGTTCTGACTTTACTTCACTTCGTGACTTTGCCTACAGTTTAAAAGTTTACTATACTACATGCACGAAAGTAGGTTCGATATGGAAAAACTAGTCGATCTCATTACTGTAATGGAATGCGAAAAATTCCGCGACTATGACCGGTTTAAAAAGATAGCTCAGCCGAAAATTCCAATGATCAAAAGTTCTCGATCAAGAATCAGGTTCACCCATCTTCACTTGCGCATCTTGAAGGATTTGCTTCGGTAATTCGAAAAAACTAGATTCCTTTCTGCTTGTGCATTTCTATAGAATATAGTACATGCGTGCGTAAAATTGCATTCCATATGAACTTGATTTCACTTTGAACAAAATTTTGAACCTGTTTGAGTATGTTTCAAAGTACAATAAATTTAATCTTTGTTCAAATACGTAACCATACCTGTAATTGAAGGGGGTTGTTGTGGTAGAACCCCCACGCGCAACTTGATCAAACCCTATACCCAAATGTCAGAAACCTTCTTCCAATTTGGTCAACCCTATACCCAACCGCCTCCCAAACTCGGAAAAATTGAGAAAAAAAGTGGCTTTTTGGGAAAATTTTCGGATTTTTCTGAGTTTTTTGGGTTTTTTCGACCCTACCCCCATTTGAGACCCCCAGCCCAAAATTTTGGATTTACTCCCCCCCCCCGCCAACTGGCCGGATCTTTTACGGATAACTGTGTATATAAATCGCCTGCGTTTCTAAAGAATTTTTTCACGAAGGCTTTTGACTGGTTATTTCTAAATGCAGGAAGTCTAATTTTGATAATTTTACCGACAATTCAAACAGTAAGAAAAACAGCTGAATTCAATGTAAATTAACATTTATGAAAAATGTTGATTGAAAAACTATAAGTTTCCGTGTAAAATGACTATCAGAAACATTTCCAATCGATGACTGTAAAGACCAGTGTAAATTAGTTTTTATAACAAATTAGTTCGATTACTCGTTTTCTATGTAAACTGGTATATTTCTTCTTTACCACTTTAAAAAATGTTGAGCCTATATCTTAGTATGTTTCAAAATACAGTAGTCTTACTGTAGCTTTCTAAGAAGGCTTCATATCGGTCATTCCCAAATACTGAGTTTTTCAATTGATTTAAAAATTTTGATCACATGTCTATAGTATTAAAATTCAAGTATCCGCTAGTCTGCGTGGTTCACAACACTAAGAAGTATATAGCATGTTATAAGATATACCTCTCTCAATGAAGTGACTCAGAACCATATAGTGCAATGTAAAAACATCCTGTACATAAAATATACCTACAGTATGACGTCATATGTCATAAAATAGTCGCATGTTATAACATAGGCCTACGTTATAACATACAATTTTTTCAATTTTCGACATGTGCTATGTTATAATTCGACATGTCCAGTGTTATAACATACAAGATTTTTTTCATTTTATAACATACTGACACAGAGGTCCCCAAGGTGAGATTCTTCAGGTAGGCGTAAAATTGAAAATTTGCGGGGGTGGTGTTGCTAAATGTCCACTAATCACGTCATTTTGTCTCAAAATTAGGCAGCCAGTGATCGATTTTGAGGACTTTAAGTAGGGGTAATACCCCCGTCAAACCCCTCCCCATTGGGGCACTCTGTACCATACATGTAATTGGGGGGGGAAGTGCTATGGGAACCCCCCCCCCCAGAAATCGTCGACCATATGGCTAGCCATTGGGTGACCCCCCCAGGATTTTCCAATCCTATGGCTAGCCATATGGTAGCCCTAGGGACCCCCATAGTTTTAGTCGGAAAAATACTGAAAAATGTCATTTTTTCCATGAAAAATGTCAATTTTTGAACGAAAAATGGTCAAAAGGTCAATTTTCTTGGCGCTTCGCGCCATAAGTACATATTTTATCATTTTTTAGACAAAAATTACAACTTTTTAAACCGTTTTTTCGGACATTTTGCATGAAAAAAATCGAATTTTTTTCCTTCGGGGACCCCTCCCCCCAAAATTTTGGGAATTACTGACCCCCGGCCCCAAAAAAGTGCTCCAACCCCCCCCCCCAGACCTCGGAGCTCCGTTACATGTATGCTCTGTACTGACATGTTAAAACATAGTCCTATGTTATAACATGGTCCTATGTTATAACATAAAAATTTTGTTTCATTTTTCCACATGTTGTGACATACTGAGATGTTATAATATAGACCAATGTTATAACATGGCCCTATGTTGTAACATGCAAAATTTTTTTCATTTTTCGACGTGTTATTACATATCGACATATTACAACATTGTATATCGGAAAAAATCATATGTTATAACATATCCTTTGTAACATGATGCATGTTATAACATAAGGTATCGTATAACATGGGAAGATGGTATAACAGGGGCTACATTATAATATGAGGAGGTATGTTATAACAGAGCATATGTCATTACATGAGGGGATGGTATAACACGGGGTACGTTATAACATTTGGAGCTATGTTATAACATGAGGAGGTATGTATAACTATCCCATGTTATAACATATCTCATGTTATAAAATATCCCATGTTATAACATATATCATGTTATGTTTTTCACAACACACAAAATATAGCTGCCTGTTAAAGAATGTACATTTTGAAGCAAAATACGACCTTAGCGCCATATACAACAATGTATAAACATGCTGTACATTAAATAAATATACCTACAATATCACGATGCATAAATGTAACGGAGCCCCGAGGTCTGGGGGGGGGGGCCTGGCCACTTTTTTGGGCCGGGGGTCAGTAATTCCCAAAATTTTGGTGGGAGGGGTCCCTGAAGGAAAAAAATTCAATTTTTTTCACGAAAAAAGTCCGAAAAACGGTTCAAAAAATTCTAATTCTTGTCTAAAAAATGATAAAAAATGTATTTATGGCACGAAGCGCCAAGAAAATTGACGTTTTTGACCTTTTTTTGTTCAAAAATTGACATTTTTCATTTTTCAGTATTTTTCCGACCAAAAGTGTGGGGCTTCCTTGGGCTACCATATGGCTAGCCATAGGATTGGAAAATCCTGGGGGGGGCGGTCGCCCAATGGCTAGCCATATGGTCGGCGATTTCTGGGGGGGGGGTCCCATAGAACTTCACCCCCAATTACATGTATGTCACAATGTATGTTATGACATGGTCCTGTTATAACAAGGACCCATGCCAAAGCATTAGAAAAGGTTTTTTCAAACAGTTTTCTATATCAAAGCCACATGTTATAACATACCCTAGTGCTACAACATACCCTATGTTATAACATATTAAATTGTTTTTTCAGAAAACTTATATATGTTAATAACATTGAATATGTTATGATGTGGATATACTATAACATGGGATATGCTATAACATGCGTTATGTAATAACATAAGACATGTTGTAACACGGAACGCGTTATAAAATAGGATATACTATAACCTAGTATATATGTTACAACATAAGATATGTTATAACATAATATTTCTTATAACATGGTATATGTTTTAACATGAGATGTATTACAACAGAGGTCCCCAAGGTCAGATTTTTCAGGTTGAGGTAAAGTGGAAAATTTTCAAGGGTAGTATAGCTAAATGCCCATTAAACACGTCATTTTGTCTCGAAATTAGGCGACTAGTGGTCAATTTTTAGGACTTCAGACAACGGTAATACCCCCCTCATAGCCCTCCCTATGGGGCAGTCTGGATCTAATGTTTTCTCGTTTTTTACATGATTTCAACACGGAACGGAAGAAAATTTGCGGAAAAGCCAGGACTTGAGTTCTGCCACCGTTCGATTCGGTCATGTTTGCTCAGACATCAGATGTCTGTATTACAACATGATATATGTTATAACACGGGATATGTTATAACGTGGCATACATTATAATATACGTATCTCTTGAAAAATTCGAGCATCGCGAGCTCCAGTATCTAGTATTGAAGATTATAATTTGAAAATTTTTTAATATGTAGTTATTTCTAATTCTCATGAACTGATTTCGGTGGTCCCACTCTCCCGACACTTTATATTGTAACTTGTTTCTATTTTTAGCGCTTTAACGTAGCCGGTGGGTCGTTCATTTTAGCGTATTAGTAGAAAGTTTTAAAATTCTATATAAATTTGTAAATAACGTAGATCGAAAAGGTCGGTTTATTAGTTCATTATTAGTTGAAAATTAGTTTATTAGTAGAAGAAAAATATCGTGATCAACCATCATGAGCGTATTAAACGACGACGCCGCCGCCGAAATTCCAATTTTATCGTCTTTTGCTTTGCCGGAGGACGATTATCTAAGGCGCTATTTGTCGGCCAAAAAATTTTATTCACTCTTTTTCGTCGCCATATACGTTTTTGTTCTATTCGCCGGTCAAAATTTGATGAAAAATCGAAAACCGTTGCCGTTAAGCAAAGCTTTCTTGGTTTGGAATATCGTTTTGGCGTTGTTTAGCATCGGCGGCGCGTTGAGCGTTTTCCCCGAATTTTGGACCACTTTGAAAGAGTAAATTTGAATTTTTAAGAAAAGAAATTTTTGAAATTTGTTCCATTTGCAAATTTCTAGAATTTTCAAATCACGAGAATTCTGAAAAAATTATATTTTCAGAAAAAAACTTTAATTTTGCGATATCTTTTCAACTTTCTGGTTTCCGAAGTTGTGAAATTCTGCCTTGAGCTGTTTTTTCTACATTCAATATTTTGAAAAATTGAATGAAAAATTCTATTTTCAGTTGTCTGCATGAAATTTTTGAACATTTTTTAAAATTTGACTTCATTTTTCAACTTTCTGGTACTAGTGAAATTCTGCATTGATTTTTCCAAATTCTCAACGTTTTAAAAATTTTTTGAATTTCAAGGCTTTCTGAAATTTTTTATTTTTGCACCTAGAGCATATTCTTCGAGATTCGTAGACTATTTTCCATTCAGACTTGAATTTAATATACTGTTTTGAGCTCTTCTTCACCGAAAATCAGACATTTCTCTATTTTGTGCTGCCTGTTATGAATATTTAGAATATTTCCCGATAGTTTTTTATTTAAAAAAGCTTTTTTTGGCCATATTTTATGAAATTTTCAGGATAATTACTCGAAACCGGATTCTCCCAATAAAAACAGCGCAAAACAGACAGAGTTATAATTTCAGAATGTTTTGAATTTCATAACTTTACTAATCAGAAAGCTGGCAATTTTTGAAAATATAAAATATTTTTTAAAATTCCTAGAAGTTTCAAATATTTTCTTGGATTTCAGCTATTTTAAGCTTTGAGAATAATTTTCAAGTTTTGCGTCTTTGAAATTTGTCAATAAAATTCGATTTGTGTCAAAAAAAACCGTCAAAATCTCCAGATTTTTTGGACGAAATTTAAAAGTTTGATTTTTTTGAAATTTTTACTCTAAAATTCAATTTAGAAATGCTTCTGATGGAAATTTAGAATACTTCTGTTGGTTTTGATATTGTTCGAAGTGCAATTTTTGGAAAATCTGTCCGAAACATCCATTAGTCTAAAATTCTGTTTATAAGTGGAATTTTTTTTGAGGAAATTTTGAATATTTTTCTAAACTCCATATTTGATCCGTGTCTCACGTGGAAACGTAAAGTTCAATTTAAAATATTTCAAGTCCAGGATTTTCAAGTTTCAAATTTTTGGAGACCTGTCGTCATACCTGTAAGAGACCCGACCAGTTCGGGGCTAAACCCAAAATTTTGGGATGAGGGTCCCAAAATTTCCATAATCTTTGGGGTCAAAAAACCCAAAATGTCGTAAAATTTCGAAAAATTTTGTAAAAAAGATCAAAAAAACACTTTTCCCAATTTTTCCGAGCTTGAGGGTTGGGTTTAGGGTTGACCAAGTTGGGTGTGGGTTCCCCCCCCCCCCCAACCCTTCACCAATTGCAGGTATGCCTGTCGTCCGAAAGAAATGGTTTTCGAAATACAACTTTAAAATTATGTTTAAAACTGGCCCTTTTTGAGAAAAATTTTTGTTTTCTAAAACTTTAAATTTTCAAGTTTTGCATTTTAAAAATTTGTCTATATTTGGACCGTTTTTTACGCTAAAATCTCTAAATTTCTGGATGATAGCTTAAATTTTGAACTCTTTTAATTCAATTTTGAAGTGCCTTTTATGGAAATGTGTAAGTTTTCTATAAATTTCCATATTGTTAAAAGTTGAACTTTTTTTAAATCTTTCCGAAGAGTTGCTTGAATTTTTTTTGAATTTTTTGAGGGAATTTCTAAGTGACTCTAAAAATCTATTTCAAGTGGCGTTTCACCTGAAAATCTTGAAAATCAAATGAAAATTTCGAAATTTTATATAAATTCAAAATATTTTTTCAAAAAAAAATTCTCCAGAAAGTTTATTTTTTCGAAATTAACATTAAAATTCTGTTTTCCGATGAGATTTTTCCGAAAAGTTTGGAACATTTTTCGAAATTTCAGATTTTTAATGTAGTTAAATTTAATTTTGAGCTGTGTTTGAAGTGAAAATCTTTAAAATTTTGGACTCTTTTCAAAAAATTCAATTTTGAGATATCTTGTATGGAAATTTAGAATACTTTTTCATATTGTGAAAAGTCAAATTTTGGCTTAAAAATGCTGTTGATTCAAAAAATCCTGCAAATTTGTAATTTTTTTCATTATTTGATTGTAAAATGTATTCCTTAATTTTTTTAAAATGTGTAATATCTTCAAAGTTTTATTTTTTGCAGGGACGGGATTTTCGAATCTTACTGTAACACCAAACAGCATTATTACGAAGGTTATTTGGGTTTTTGGGTCTTTTTATTCCACGCTAGTAAACTTTTCGAGTTGGGCGACACGTTATTTCTAGTCGGTCGAAAAAGGCCCGTGATTTTTCTACACTGGTACCATCATTGCACGGTTTTAATGTACACTTGGTTCACCTACGACGTGGAACAGGGTGCCCGGCGATGGGGCGTTTTCATGAATTATTTCATACACGCTTTCATGTACACCTATTACGCGATGAAATCGGCCCGTTGGCAATGCCCAAAATTTTTGGCGCCCTTTATAACCACCATGCAAATTGCGCAATTTTTGGTGGGCTCCTTTTTTTGCCTGCACGTTTTGTACGTCGATCATTTTTCGACCAATCGGATTGACGCCCCGCCCAGTTGCCAATCGCCGTTGACGCCCACTTTGGTGGCGGTGGCCATCTATTTCACCTACTTCATTTTGTTCGGTCGATTTTTCTACGAATCGTACATCGATAAAACGTCGTCGAAAAATAAATTGATCGACAGGCCCGTGCAAATTTGTAGCGAAAATGGAAACGGCGTCACGAACGGCTACAAAAACGGCAACGTTTCGACGTTTGATAGCAAAAAACGAGACTAAAAAAAGAATTTTTTTTTTGTTTGATCCCGCGAGTATGATGTTTTGAATTTTTTCTTCTTTTATCGCTGATTATAGACGCGGAAAATTTAGGTTCATCATCTACTATAAAATTTTATTTTACTTATTTTTGACGTTTTTTGTGCATTTCAATTTTATGCAGCATCATCAGTCGTTCGAAAGCTCAAAATTTCGTCACGTTTCGTGTTTTAATTCTTTTTTTCGAGTAAAATTGACGAATTATTGTTTGTTTACGGCCTTCTTCCATAATTTTCGTTAATCCTCTGATGCACAACCTCAAAATATGCGCATTTCGAGCGTGTGTCATTTTGCCATTTTTGATGCCATGCATCAGAAAAAACGCACTCATCATTTTTATAATAAATATCCAAATTAGGCAAATTAAAATAGTTTTTACTAGTTGAAATAGTCTATTTTTAGTTCCATTTGGTTGCAACTATGTTTCACATGCTTTTGTGCTGCAGCTGCGGTAGGTATGCACGACGGACCATTCCAAAATCTCAGCAAAACATTTTTGCAAAATGCTTGAAAGAAAAAAATTATTATAAGGATTTCCGATTAAAATTGTCTTGCATGGAGCTTAATTGCAAAAAAATTAAATTAATGAAATGAATAAAACAAAATGAAATGAATAAAATAATTAAGTAGTAAAAGCAGAATAAGAGAGAAATTAAAAGTAAAATAATGTAATAAAAAGTAGATAAAAAATAGAACAAAAGTACAGAACCTGAAAATATTAAGCAAAATGTGGCTCAAAATAAGAAGAATATAAAAAGAAATAACTTCATAAAGGAAAAAAGAAACAAAAAACATGCATGTAGAATACGTTAATAATAAAAAACCAAAATAAAAAAATGAAGTGTCGTGAAAACACATTCTATAGAGCCATAATGTGAGACATCTAGCGATTCGTACAAAAAATGTGTGACAACCAGCATGCAGAGGACCAAATAGGCCATGCGCCAAAGCGTCTGCCCCGCCTTATCTCATTTTTTTCATTCTAAGGATAACTTCTTTGAAAATTCGTTATTTTGAGAATCTGTTCTGATACTTCGCTGTTTTGAAAATCAACGTTGTGAGACCTCGCCATTTTGAGAATCGCTGTTTTGAGACATCGCTGTTTCGAGAATCGCTGTATTGAGTCTCGCTATTTTGAGTTTCGCTGAACAGGGGTGAAACTATTTACTTTGTTCAAATCAAAGCACATCGAACTACTGAGCCATTTTGAATGATAGACGCATCCAGAATCAAGAGAAAGTAAGTTCAGAATGCTTTTCATCACTTCGAATTACCTAGTATAATGTTTTTTAAGAATTTTTTGAAAAATATCATTTTTGTTGCTTTTGAGGTTGATTTCAGGTTATTTTACATCATGCCTAAATCAAAAGCATCCGAAATTATTGACGATTCATCAATTTCGAGTGATTCCAATGTATATGTCCCGATGAATCTTGTTTCATCCGATCTGTTATCCTTTATAGTAAGTGAAAACTAGTTTGCATGTAGTTTCCATGAGCGAAAGAACTCAAAAAAATTGAAAAAAATATTGGGTTGATTCGAGCCTTAACAGGACGTTAAGTCTCTACTTATTGAGAGACCTACACTGTATTTCTTTATAAAATTCTTGTCAATTGAAAAATGACGAAAATTTAGTAAACCCCTCAAAGTCATTTACACAAAGTTATAACACTAGGATTTTTGACTCAAAGAATAGTAAGGGTTGGAAAAGTAGGCTCACAAATTTCGAGAAATTACTTAATACGAGAAAAGCGAAAAGCAACTTGAAAAGATTTGTTAGCACTTTAAAAAAATGATTACCTTCGAACGTGATGTACAATATTTTTTTCAAGATACTCCGCAAAAATTTCAAGATGCATCGCAATCAAGATGTAAGAGTTTTTCGATGTTGACTTTCTCTCCAAATGCATCGCAATTTTTTCAAGTGCATCGCATTTTTTTCAAGATAATCTTAAAAAAATCAAGGTGTCATCTTGAAAAAACATCAAGGCATCTTGAAAAAAAATCAAGATGGGCGGCACAAGGATGAAAATTTCTGAAACTAGCCGATGATAGGCTATGCACCGGATACTATGTTTAGGGGAACTCTTCAACCTGGATTTCTGAGGTCACGGCTTGCTGGCAGAAGGCGCCCTTGGTTTTCACGAGTAGTTGCTAGGGGGAGGAACCTTGCACGGGGAATCCGATGAACATATTGGTTTTTCATAAAAGTTTTTATTTTCTGATATTTTTCAGAAAAAGGTCAAAAATTCTCATCTTTTAACCCAAAATGCAGTATTTTCAGATAAGGATCAAAAATTTCTTTTCTTTGCTGGGTTCCTCAGCAGCAGGTAAGGAATTTTTTCAAGTGCTAACGATTTTTTTCAAGTAGCCTTTCTCGTATTCCGTAATACAAGATGCCATATTGATTTTTTTCACTATTATCTTGAAAAAATCGAAGATCGAAAAACTCTCATATTTTGATTTTTTTGCGATGCATCTTGAAATTTTCGCGGAGAATCTTGAAATTTTTGCGATGCATCTTGAAAAAATGTTGTGCTTCATGTTCGAGGGGGGATTTTTTTCAATTGCCTCATCTCGTCTTATCACTCTCGATATTTACGAGCGTTAAAAATATATTGTATATATTTCTCAATATTTGGTTTTCGGTAATATGCAAATTCAATTCAAAAATTCTACAGTAAACAGTGTACGATTTGAAATGGTTAAAATTGACTTCGGATTCAAACTCAATTTTATGATTTTACAGTAACCTGCGACCTTTGAGAATTTTTGATTGAAAAGTACAAAAAGAGAATCCAAGGAAAAAATTTCTCCAAAACAAGGACACGCGATGTCTGGGACGGGGACATTTTTTTGGAAAACAAGTTTTTCATAAAACGAGACGTGACCTTTTTCCCGTTTCTAGAAAATTTTTCCTAATTTACCATCTTGTGCCATCTTTTTTTTGTACTATGATGATTAGGAATTCAATATTTCTGATATTTTTCGGCGCCTTTTTACCCCAAGTCTCGGGAAATTTTCCGGGAATGGGCAATTTTTTGGCACTACCACAACAACAACAACAACAACCTTTCGTGCACGAGGTCAAAAATTTGGCCCTCAACGATAAGGAACGTTTGAACGGCGGCTTAATGTGGACTTTGACCAACGGCTACGTACCCCGGCCGCCCAAAAACGCCTATATGCCGGTCAAAACTTCGGATGGTCGAAAAACCGTGCAAGTACCGAAATTTGTCTATTTCGATCAAGATCGGGATCAAAAAGTCAAAACTGATTTTAAAACTCCCGATTTTCGGGACTTGGGTTCCTTGTTGGGCTCGTTTATGTCAGCCGGTGCTTCGACACGCAATAGGGCTCAATCTTTGGGCGGCGTCTATATCCCAATGCCCGGCGCCATGAACCCTTTGGCCTTTCAACTTTTGGGAGTTGAGGAAGAAAAGAACGGGGGCCAATTGGGATTAGGTTACGATTCGTTGGACAAAAAAGCCCCTAGTTCCGGAACCGACCTCCTAATGGCCAATTTGAAAAAATTGATGAATCATTTGATGTACAGTAACCAAAGTCAACAGCAGGGTGTCTCGACGAGGAAAAACGACGACCTTGCGTATCGTCTAGCCAAAAATTTGGTCGGATTGTTGACCAAGGAGCAGCCAAAACGGAATGAAGTCCCGGGCTATAAAATGGGCGACGTGGGCGCCGCGGACACAAAATCCCAATCGACCAAAGGCTTGGGATTGTTTATGAGTGTGCCCGGACTGCCGCCAAGTTATTTGGGCAGTTACGTCGGATTGACTGAAGCTGAAAAAAGCAATTTTGGGTGAAAAAAATGTTGTCCGAAATTTTTGTAAATTATCTACAAATAAATGGGCAAATATTTTGCAAGTTTCGTAATTTTTTATTTGCTTGTAACTGAAACATAATGGCATACTGTAGGTATACTGTAGCGTGGCCTGATTATCATTTTGCTGAAATTATATCTACATTACTATTCGAAATATTGAAAAAAAGTGCAACTTGCAAAGAAAAACAAAAAATTTTCCACATTCTACTACTTTCTAACTGGCAGCTCCAGAAAAAAATATTTTTCTGATGATCTTATTATGATTTTTGACGTCACATCTAAAATTTTCGACATTTTAAAACAGACTTTTCGAATGACCTTATATTTATCAAGAAATTTTCGATAACATCGCAAAAAAACAAAAATTTTGCAACGAACTCTGCATAGTACTTTTTCTACTGTACCTCAAAGGATTCTTCTGAAAGTTCTTTCACATCCTCATGACCAGTAATTATATGAGATACCCCTGTACAAAACATATACATCAAAGTTTACGTCCTTAAGTGTGGAACGATACAGGGGGTGTAGAAAGTATGGTCGATGATGTAATATGATCTGAATTTCACTAAGCGTGTGGGGCTATACAGGGGGTGTAGAAAGTACGCCTAAAGCTTCAACCCACTTCCATGTAGAAAGTACGCCCGAATCTTCAAGGGGTATAATTCGGCTTCCATGTAGAAAATACGCCTGAAGCTTCAACCAGTAAAATTCGACCTCAATGTTCCTCGAATAACTCAGATGTTAAAATTGATGATTCAATGTCTCTTTAAAAAATTTTTAAAAAAACGTCTGAGGGTCATAGAATCTAACGATATATCGGTTTTACTTATCTTTTCCAAAATATTCACAAAAAATTTTGTTTGGGACACATTTTTTGATGATTCCCTTTGCTTAAGCATTGTTTTCAGGACACGTTTTTCACTGTTTTGGGACACAATTTTTTACAAAATGCATAGAAAAACGTGTCCCAAAAACAATGCTTAAGCATACAGAATCATCATACAGTGCCACTCAAAAATCTAGCTGCAGCCAGAAGAAACTACGTTTTGGTAAATTATTAAGTTATACATTTACTCTTTCAGTATTTATATATGATGAAACTTCTTTGTAAAATTGCATTTATCAACCAGATTTACATTTTTTAATTTTTTACATTTATTTAATTATTATTTAAATGGTCAAAGGAAATGGCCTTTCACCTATAAAATGCATCAAAATTATTATGTTATTCAATGAATTGAAACTTATAGTCTGTTTTTCTTGAAATGCCTCCAAATTATGAATGCGCAAAGCAAGTAGTATTTCAGAGATTTTTACGATTTTCCGATAAACAGTATAGAGTAATGGAAATTTGCGAGCATACTGAACCAACCTTTAACAATTTTTCGAGTGAACGAAAATTCGAAAAATTGTTAAGTAAAAGAGAAATGGCTCGTCATTTTCAAGTGGACGAAAAAGCCGTTAGAAATGCTATCAGAAAATTCGAGAATGGCGATGGTTCATCAGTTTTGTTGTATGATGCTGAAAAATCCGGAAGGCTGAAAAAACTGATGATTACGGATGAATGTCATTTAGTACGACCAAGCGAGTCAGATCAATGAAGGTCAGCTGATTTGCTTGATCATACTAAACGATGTTCTTTCCTAATCATCAGTTTTTTCGATCTTCCAGATGTTTTAGCATCGGGAAATGAAGCTGATGAACCATTGCGGTTCTCGAATTTTCTGGTAGCATTCCCAACCAATTTTTTGTCCACTTGCAAACAATGAGCTATTCTACTACACAAAAACAGCTCGACTTAACATATGCTTATTCACTCAAACTATAAGCCAATGAGCTCGCTTAAAAGCTAAAGGAGAGGCGGAGTCTTAGCTTGCTTTGGTCTCTGAACCTAGTGACCATTCAGTATTCACTCGAGCTCTTAGCTTGTGGTCACTTTTTTCTTTGTGTTTTGTTTTTTTGGACACTATGTCTATTGTGTCAAAAATTTCTAGAACTTCCTTGAAATTGTTGGATGATTCAATCAAATTACACCTCATTGCTGACAAAGCTTTGGATACTGAGGCAGTATCTGATAATGATAGCGACAGGGCTTGAACGCCTGGAGGCGACTTAGATGATGACAGCGACAAAAGCGTAGCCAGCAACGGTAGCGCCATCAGCAAAAAGAGCTTTTCCTCTACTAGGAAACGCCATCATTCAAGCAGTCATGGCTCGTCAGTCATTGATGATACACCACGGGATGATGCTCCAGCATCGAATGACCCACAGGCGGTAATGCCAGAGCTTCTTGATGACCCCTTGGTCAAACACCAATGTTTATCTCTTCAGTCTAAAACCAAGCTGATAGCCAATCAGGAACTCTCGACATGCTTCGAGGAAGCCAAGGCACCCAAGGAGCATTATGCCCAGATGGCAATCCCAGATTGCAATGTGGCCATCGCTCCAGCTATTATTACGTCTCTTCCTGGAATGGCCCAACAAATGGCCAGTACGTAAAGATGAGCATCTTCATAATGTCAACCACGCCTTATTGGAATGTGCTTTTCCTTTGTTCGCCATTCTGAACGAAATTGAGAAAGGTAATGGCGATTTGTCCTACGTCCAGAAGGCAGTATGCCACAGTTTACACGACTTTTCTATGGTGTTACATGACGTTACGGTCGACAGATGTTTCGAAGTTTTGCGCATTTTGGGAATAAATATCAAAATTTTACCCCAAATTTCTTTTGTCAACATGGCTAGGGATGAGAACGTCCAGCAATGCTTGGACCCATCGACCAAAATGGCTCCTCCACCTCTTTTTGGACATTTTCTTTGCAGCAAACTCACAGAGCGAGGCCGTAAAGATAAAATGTTACCCATGGCCTTACAAAATCTAGGCGGACCATTGAACCGTTCGAGTGGACCCCCAAAGCGGTTCCACACTCCACCTGATGACCGGAAGGACTTTCATCCCAGATCAAACACATTCAGGTATGATTTGGAAAATTTACAATTTTTACCTTGTGTCTCACCTAATCATCAAATTAGTGGCAGATTAGGGTTTTTCTTGCATAACTGGAAACTTATTTCTTCTGACCCTTGGGTCCTAGCCACTGCTGCTGGCCTCTCACTGGATTTTCATACATGACCTCCTAGACAGAAGTTTCAGCCTAAACCATTAAAATTTTCCCCAAAAGAACAAGAACTGATAAATGAAGAAATCAATGCACTGGTAGAGAAAGGAGCCATTTCTCCCTTTTCAATCTCCCCAAGTGATACTCATGACACTTGGTTTTCTCAACTCTTTTTTGTACCCAAGAAGACAGGGGACTTGAGGCCAGTCATTAATCTCAGACACCTGATTCATTTAATTATTCATGAACATTTCAAAATGGAAAGCATTTCTATGCTAAAAGATCTTTTGCAACCAGGCGATTTTTTGGAAAAAATTGATCTAAAAGACGCTTATTTTGCTATTCCTATTACCAAGAAACACAAAAGGTTCTTATCTTTCGAATGGTCAGGGCAATGTTTTCATTTTAATTGTCTACCATTTGGACTGGTCTCAGCCCCTCGTGTTTTTACAAAAATGCTTGAACCTTTGGCTTCTCTGGTTCGACAGATGGGCCTGCGAATCATTATATATCTAGACGATATGCTCCTGATGAACCAAACTGCGATAGGCCTGAAAAATGATATCGCCTTAGTTTCATATATCCTAACTAATTTGGGGTTCATCATAAATTAAGAGAAATCGGAGACAGCACCTGTCCAAAAAATATCTTTCCTCGGCCTCCTAGTAGACTCAGTTTCAATGCTGTTTAGCATTTCTGATGACAAAATCGTGTCAATCATACATAAATGCAGAGTTCTCGTTAATGCGAATTTTGTCATTGCCAGGTACCTAGCCCACCTGCTGGGAAACATAACTTCAGTCAGCCAGGCTATTATTCAAGCACATTGATATAGTAGGCATCTTCAAACTTGTCTGATTTAGGCACTCAAATTTCGTGGGTCATATGATGCGCCCATTGTTCTGTCCAGGGAAGCAAAGAATGAATTAGGCCTATGGTCTAGACAACTGTCCAGTTGGAACAGAAAAAATATACTTCCAGAGAAAAGTGCCATCTCTGTTTTTTCTGATGCATCTAATACTGGCTGGGGTGCCTACTGTAATGGCAAAAGTTCGTCCGGCCTATGGAATGAAAATGAAAAAGGCCTGCATATTAATTGCAAATAACTTTTGGCAGCATTTTTTGCATTAAAGATCTTCACCCCAAACTTGCATGGAGTTTTGATAACTTTAATGCTAGATAACTCTACAGCCGTAGCTCACCTTAACAAGATGGGTGGAACAAAAAATATTTTTCTTTGTAATCTTTCAATACAAATTTGGAGTAGGGTGCCTGGACTGTAATCTAACCCTCCAGGGGGTAAACCTTCCAGGATGTGAAAATGTGCAAGCTGGCCAAGCCTCCATAGCTAACACAGATAGGAGCGACTGGAAACTTGGCTTTTCCGTTTTTTCACTGATAAATGAAAAATGGGGCCCACTGAACATAGATCTTTTTGCAGATAGGAACAACAAACGTCTAAATAGTTTTGTTTCTTGGAAACCAGATCCAGATGCTCTGTGCATAGATGCCGTGAGTTTCTCTTGGCAAAACCGAGGGGCACTTTATGCCTTCCCCCCTTCTGTCTCCTGAGCAAAGTCTTGAGGAAAGTTATGCCAGAAGAAGTTGATTTGGTATTGATTGCTCCAATCTGGCCAATGCAAATTTGGTGCCCAACATTGCTGTCTTTGGCCACAGAATTTCCATTTTTTCTCTACAACCATTCCTCTATCTTGACAAATTCAGACGATAAATTGCATCCACTGATTGAGAATGGCACCCTTTATCTTTCAGAGTGGAAAATATCGGGGAAACCTGGCAGAGCCGAGGCCTTTCATAGGTTGCTGCCGACATCTTGTTACAGTCATGGGCCCACGGTACCAAAAAACATTATAACTCGGCCCTCAGAAAATGGGTTTGCTGGTGTAATGAACGGGAAGTTGATCCCGTTCAGGCAACTGTAGTCAACTTGGCGAATTATTTAACGGCTCTACATAAAGAAGACCTAACATACCAGACCATATCTGGAGCTAAATCAGCTATTTTAAGTATTAAAAGTATTAAAAGTATCAGTATTAAAAGAAACTAACCCAAATTTTAAAGATACTCCCTTACTGCCATGCATATTAAAGAGCATTTTTTGTTCTGATCCTCCTAGGCCACGCTACACTTCCACATGGGAGGGCAACACAGTCCTCAATTTCCTCAAGTCTATCGACCTACCTGATAGAGGTTCAGAAACATACAGAAAATTGTTTACATACAAAGTTGTTATGCTTTTGGCCTTGAGTAGCCCCCAGAGATCTTCAAAGATTTGTAAACTTTCCACTCAATACATGCAGATCTTCTCAGATCACTTGGTTTCTTCGATTCCGGAGATGACAAAAACCCAGAATTTCGGGCTACCTCTAGAGATTGTTGTACATAAGTTTTCTAACCCCTTACTTTGCCCATATTTGCATATAATGGAATATATTTCCTTTACAAAACCTATCAGGGCCATTAACTCTCATCTTTTTCTCTCATATGTAAAACCATTCAAGGAGGTCACTTCTACCACTATCTCTCATTGGATCATCAGAGTATTATTTCTGGCCAGTATTGACATCTCTTTGTTCAAAGTGCATTCTGTCCGTTCTGCCTTGTCATCTAAAGCATTTTCGAGTGGCCTAACAACAAAAGAGATATTTAAAACTGCCAGCTAGTCACCCAATTCAAAAACCTTCTTTCGCTTTTATAATAAGACAATCATTCACAAAAGCACGACCTTTATGGAGGCAGTTTTTTGTACTAAGGTACAGTATTTGTTCTGTTTGCTTTAAACATACATATGTTAAGTAAAGCTGTTTTTGTGTAGTAGAATAGAATATTTTGCTAGGCCTTTATGCCAATGTGAAATATATATTCTACTAACAAAAACAGCGAAGACTTAACATACCCGACTCCCTGCCCCTTTTTACTAATCAGGTTCCTACATCTAAGAAACCCTGGTTATCACCGAACAAATATTGGGATGAATCTCGCCAGAACGACTCATAGTACAAGAACCAACCATCGTAATGCTCGCGTGTTTGGCCGTGGCAGGCGCCCCTTTTGAATCAAAAAAATTCATTTTTTTAATTACATCTGCTTGTCAGCCATACTGTATTTAGGAAAACTTTTTCACAAAGTATGTTACGATTTTGTGTTCTCTTTGTCCGACCTCTGACCCCACTTGGGGCTTTTTTCCGCCCATTTGAATTATCTAAGTGTAGCGGTTGTTGTCTATTTTTTCTTGTTTGGCATTTGTTTTCCAATGAATGGCTCTCATGAATACTGAATGGTCACTAGGTTTAGAGACCAAAGCAAGCTAAGACTCCGCCCCTCCTTTAGCTTTTAAGCGAGCTCATTGGGTTATAGTTTGAGTGAATAAGCATATGTTAAGTCTTTGCTGTTTTTTTAGTAGAATATATTTTTCATGTTGGCCTAAAGGCCTAGCAAAATATTCTATTTCTCTTCTACTACCATATTTATTCAAATAAACGCCGCCCTTGAATAAAGGCCGCCCTTGAATAATCGCCGCACCGCACCTTATGCGTGAAAAAAAATCCTTAGTTTAAAGTGCAAAAATAAGTGCAGTGTACTTGAACGAGTTTGAAGTTGATTCGGATGATGAAATTATAACAGTTGAAATTCCGTGAATATATACCTATAGTCAGTTTTTTATAAAATGCTCCCAAATAGAAAAGTGACACAAATTAGTACTGTCGTCGAAATCGTTTACATAAAATTCTTTTTGTAAAATTTTTCGCTCGAAAAATTGCCAAAGGTTAGGTCAGTATGCTCACAAATTTCCAGTCCTATATGGTATTTTCTTTGTCAGAAAATCGCAAAAATCTGAAATACTACTTGCTTTCCACTTTCACTATTTGGAAGCATTTTAAGAAAAACAGACTATAAGTACCTATTATCAGTGCATTTATAAAAATTTGTTAATTATGAATAGTAATTGTTAAAAAAGTGAAAATTTCATTAAAATATATGTGGTGTTTAACTCAGAATTTAAATAAATGCTGCCCTCGAATATACGCGGCCCTGGAATAAACGCCGCACCAAAAGTACAATTGAAAAAATAAACGCCGCGGCGTTTATTCCAATAAATACGGTATGTTTCAATTCATTGAATAATGTAACATTTTTCACGCGTTTTGTAGGTGAAAGGCCTTTTCCTTCAGCCATTTAAATTATAATTGAATGAATCTAAAAAAGTGAAAACATATAAATCTGGTCAATAAACATAACTTTTACAAAGAAGTTGCATGATATGAATACTGCAAATCAAACGCACATATCTATGAGTAAATTAACTTGATAATTTATAAAAATGTAGTTTTTCTGGATGTGGCTAGATTTTTGAGTGGCACTGTACTTGTGACGAATATGTAAAAAACGTGTCCCGAAGAAAGTTTTTTGTGAAAATTCTGTAAAAAATGAGTAAAACCGTTAGATTGTTAGATTTTATGACACTTAGGCGTTTTTTTTACATTTTTTGAGTTATTGCATCATCAACTTTGAGTTGGTCAGGGAACATTGTGGTCGAATTTTACCTATCGAAGCCTTGAGCATACTTTCTACATGGAAGTTGAATTTTACGGGTTGAAGCTTCAGGCGTACTTTCTTCATGGAAGTCGAATTTTGCACGTTGAAGCTTTTTTGGGCACCCTGTTGCTGGCAAAGTCGCGATTGGGAAGTTGACATGCAAATGGACAAAGTGCACGACCAGTGGCTGGCGCAGACAATTTGCATCGCCACAGAAAGACCGAAAAATGATTGTGAAATCATTTTTGTTTTTATATCATTTTTTCTTGGTTTATGCGGCGTTCAGAAATAAACCTTTCACCAGCAACAGTGTTTTAATTTGCATAAATTATTTAGTGGTTCGTCCGCCTTCTTTTTAATATTCGTTTATTTCTTTAGTATACCATTTTAGCGTCAGTATTACGGTAGCAGCGAAGGGTCAGAGGCCCAGGCGCTGACGCTTGCAGCTGTCAAGTGGAAGGAAGACCGTTCAAGGGATCCTTCAGGTGAGTTCTTTCCTGAGGATAAGTAGTTTCCTCTGGGAGGCTGCGAAGAGCCGTTGTGAGGCCCCTTAGAGAAGTTAGTGATTTATTTGTTGTTGCCAGGTCTGGGGGGACAGAACTGTTGTGCGATATCTGAGGCCTAGCCAAGGAATAGCTCTAACTAGTTCAGTCCAAATCAAACCTATCTTTCTGGAAACCCTAAGAAAAGACCCGTACAACAGCTTTGAGTGTACTTTCTACATGGAAGTCGAATTTTACATGTTATCAGGTGTGGTTTCTACACCTCCTGTATTCCCCAGCACGCTCAACAAAAGTCGGATCCTATTACATTATCAATCATACTTTCAACACCCCCTGTATCGCCCCGCACAGTTAAGGCGGTAAACTTTGAAGTATATGTTTTGTACAGCTTTTGTGTACCTCCTGTATGGGTCCCTATAACTACTATGACCTGGTCGTCCTTCCAACGTCATCGTGTATCCATTTTTGAAAAGATGGGATGGAACGAAAACAGAAGTTTTGTCACTGATCCTGTAGTACTAAACTGTTCATTCCAGAAGGGGTATATTCCAAAAAAACTACATAACTCATCACCATAGCTGTAGTCTCATGCATATGGCCCATTATTTAAAAAAAAAACATTGAATTTTTGGTAACATAAATTTTTTTACAAGTTCTGGTGGTAAAACTTGAAAAAACAGAATCGTAGAAAGTTTTGGCAGCATGGTTCTGGTGCCTGCACTGCTAGTATAATTTTCAGAGTCCTGTTGGAAAATTTATTTTGCTAAGATTTTTAAAACAAAAGGATCCAAAATTTTTTGAAAACCATGACAATTTTGCAGGCGTGTGCGACATTTGGTTTAGCGGGAAATGGAAAAAGCGTTTGAAAAAATACGGAATATAGAAAAAACAAAAAAATTATTTAAAAATTGAGGAAAAAATGAATACAGTATTTTCATTAATTGAAATCTAAATTTGAACAATGGATACCTACTTTTTACTTTTGCTGGATAACGGTGTAAGATGCGAAAATATTATGTGATACTCAGACAAAATTGGTACGATTAAATTCGAGACTTACTGTATGTATCTATGATTTAATCGGCCGTTCAGAGTAGTGTAAGTTACATTTGCTGGAATAAAATTTCCATATTTTTCACTATGACGCATAAAGGAAGAAAATTCTATAAATCAAAATGTATGTATCATATTAGTTCTAATTATCGATCGAAACACGAATGATTATTATTAATCGTCCGAAGATTTTTCGGTTCATTCGTTTACATAGAAAAAAAGTTGCAGGAAATAATGAACTAGTTTCGAAATCAAATGCGAAACGGGGAATTTTTCTATAAATTTCATAATTTTAGGTTAAAAATTGGTCCAAATATTGAGGAAAAAAATCATTTTTCTGTCGATTTCGAAATTTTTTCAAGTAAAAAATGCATCTTTGTGCGCTAGTTTCTTAAAACAAAAGTGTGTCGACACGGTCCTGCGAATCTATAGTATGAAAAAACGATATTTTTCGGCCGCTTTTTTCCCCCCACGCCTAAAGGGGAGGGGTCCCAAAATTTGGCCCCAGATATTTTCGGGGTATATAAAAGGCTCCAATTCCAAATTAAAACGTTACATCCACAAATTGACTTCATCATCCAAAATTTGCAGTTACAGTAACTAATCGCAGACGAGAATGTTTTTCCCGCTCTTTTTCATTTTCGTACTTGCTTATCAAAATTTTTTCCGGCCAATTTCGGCCGTCCCTATTGACAACGGCGTGGAAGGCGATCCGGAAATCGAATGCGGCGCTTCTAGTATCAATATCAATTTTAATACGAAAAACAATTTCGAAGGCCACGTCTACGTCAAGGGTCACTACGGCGAACAGGGTTGCCGCAGTGACGACGGCGGCCGTCGCGTGGCCGGCATAAATATACCATTCGCTTCTTGCGGTACCGAGAGGGTCAGGTCCTTGAACCCTAAGGGCGTCTACGTCAAACAATACGTCATTATTACGTTCCATCCGCAGGTTGGTGTAAAATTCACTTCTGACAACAGGGTGTCCCGAAAATGGTATTTTTTAAAAGAGGAAATTAATAGAGTTAGAGGATCAGGAATTTGTTTTCTAGGATGCTTGGCTACTGTAGTTTTTTGATACAAAATTACAGGTATTTATGTACAGTATTTTCTGAGTAATACCCATCTACTGTAAACTACAGGTTTTTGAAGAAAATGATTCTTTGGAAGTACAACTATTTGATTTGGAAGTTCAGAACTTTGTTTTTCAAGTAGCTAGTCTACTCTAGTTTTTGAACCTTAACGTCCTGTATATACAGCGTAGTAAAAATATATAGCTTCAGTAAATGCAGCGTATCTCATTCAATAAAATAGTGTCGTTTTTTCTATTCGATTTGCAAGGTTTTGCGTTTTAAGAGAAGCTGGAGATTGTGTTTGATATACTGTAGTGAGCGCCGAAAAATCAAATTTTTCTTCTGGCGCAAAATTTGTTTCGGATTTTTTCGATTTTTTTATTTTTCGCTCTTGAGGTAGATTTTTGTCTTTTTTTGCATTTCGGATGATTTTTTACTGGGCGAAAATGGTAGATAGTGAGACAATATTCATGTTAGGGCTCTCCTTCCAAATGCCCGCCCTCTCTACAACAACAGGTATGATTATAACCGTTGAAGTAAATAAAGAACAGTTTTCATAGACAAAAGTACTCAGAAATAACGGTAGAGAAATACTGGGTCGATTCGACCCTTAACAGGATGTGAAGGGTTAATACAAGATTCCAATATGTACCTACAGTACGTTCTGTACAGTACTCTTTTGCCGTAAACTGCAAGTTTTTCAGAAAAATATTGTTTTTCGAAAGTGGATTGGACAGTAACTAGTAGAATCGGAATTCGTAGCTTTATTTCTCAAGTAGTCTGTTAACTGTAGTTCCTTGATACAAAATTTCATTACGGTTTTCTCTGAGCAAAACTAATTTACAGTAAACTATAAGTTGTTCGAAAAGTTGTCTTTTTTGAAAATGAATGTCGCTAGTTGGTTTTTTGAGGTTTCGGTTTTCAATATCCAGTTTACTGTAGCTCATTAATTCAAAATTATGGATGATGTAACACTTTCATTAACTGCAAAACCTTCAAAAATTGTTTTTTGGAAATGCATGTCGCAGCAGACATTACAGTTGTAGCTTTGAGTGGCCCGTTTACTGTAGCTCGTTATTTCGAAATTGCTCTACATTATTCCGTTTCAGTAAACTGCAGGGGTTCTGAAAAATCATATCTTTTCCAAAGAGAAAAGCACAGTAATAAATCGGGAGTCATTTTTAGGTGATCTATCTACCGTAGTTTCCTCTTGCAAAATGTGATGCATGTAGCTACAGTATCTACTCAAGTACTCATTTTTGTCAAAAATTGTATTTTTTGGAGGTGAGAAATTTTCGTTTTTCAGGTAGTCCATGTACTGTTATTTTTGATTTCAGTAGAACTCTTGTACAGTAAGCCACTGCACGCTAGATGAATGTTACATATTGTTTGTGTCTGCAATTGATGGACTGTAAAAAACCAACGTTCAGGTGCTGAAAAACAGAACTTAGTTTGCCCAGAATTTGAACATTATTTACAGCTATTTGTAGAAAGTTTACCGTAGCTGCATGTTCTAAATTTCACTTTTTTCAAGCACTACTCCCAAAAACCTACAGTAACCCGCATTTTTTAAAGTTTCTCACCAAAGTTGATCGCGCCTACGCCATCCAATGCTTCTACATGGAGGCCGACAAGACGGTCAGTCAAGATTTGGAGGTTTCGGACATAACGACTTTGTTCCAAAGCCAGGTACAGTAACCCGACGACTTCCTATGCTCAAGTAATACTTTGTTCCCCAAAAATTTTTCAGGTGGCCCAAATGCCCAATTGCCGTTACGAAATTTTGGACAGCGGCCCGACCGGTCAACCGGTCAAATACGCCATCATCGGGCAACAGGTCTACCACAAATGGACGTGCGACACGGACACGACGGACATGTTTTGCATGCTGGTCCACACTTGCCAAGTGGACGACGGTGCCGGCAACAAGGCCACTTTGTTGAACGAACAAGGCTGCGGTTTGGACAAACATCTTCTGCAACACTTGGAATATACGACGGATTTGATGGCAGGTGAGTTTACTGTAGGATTACTGTAGTTTGGTTACAGTAAGATTAGTGCAATGTATTTGATGTTGAACTGGTGCCTTTTCTTGAACTCGATATATGTACTGTAGGTTGATCACAGTAAGATTAGACATTCTAAGATGTGTAAGATCCTACTAGAACCGTAACTTTTTCATTGATCTTGAATGAATAGTTAGAGAATGCTCTGTAGCTCAGTTTAGACTTATTACAGTAAACTGATATGATTACGTGACATTTAAAATCATGCTGAAACTGTAACTTTTGATTTTATATTGATCATCAAATTAATTATACACATTTGGGAACGAAGTTTTGGATCAATGTTATGAATGGTCTGAGTGAGAATTTACCCAACAAGTGGGGAATATAGGCGAGGAAATTTGTGTACTGTATCTTGGAATCTAGAGTAGTATTTTCTGTGATTTCAATTTGAAAAAATGGTACATCGAAATCAGACTGTTGGCGTAAAGCGAAGGAACTGTTTACTGTAACTTTAAATTCTACAGTAATAAATTTTCCAGGTCGCGAATCCCACGTTTTCAAGTTCGCCGATAAAGCTGGCCTCCTTTTCACTTGTCAAATTACCGTTTCGCTCAAAGAACCTGGCACGCAATGCCCCAGACCCCAATGCCCGGACTTGGGTTCAAGCGTCGGCGTTCCGCTATCACCAGCTGCTGGCGGTGGCGCCGCATCAGTGTCCAACAATGCCGCTTCTTCGTCCAACGGTCAACAACAGTCGTCGGCCGCCAAATCCTACAAACCGCTAGACGCTGCAGCACCGGCACCAATTGCGGCGAAAAAATCGCCAGCTGCTGCCGCCACCAGCTCGCCGTTGAAGCCCGCGGCGCCCGTCCAACCTCCACCCCCGGCCCCTGCCGCTCCCGGTTCCGGTTTGAAATTACGAGACATAAAATTGGCTCCCAGGCGAAGGTTCTATCGTCAAGCGTTTTCGGATCCGATGGAAAATGACGTCGCGGCCAAAACTTCGGCGATGGACCAAATTTTGGGCGTCGTCGACGTCCAAGCTCAGACGATCACCGCTTTGGATATCGACGCTTCAGACGACCAAAATGGCGATGTGCCGCCATTGAGCCGACGCCTTTACCCGCACAGCGGCCACGCGCGTCGAGACGCCGACGCACGACGACAGGGTGTCTGCATGTCGCCCTCCAATTTGACCATCCTGGTTTCGTTGACCTTGACGTCCGTGATGGCGACGGCGGCGGTTTTTTTCGTCATTTTTTACCGTAGATGGAAAGTTGGTACGAAAAAAGCCTAAAATCGCTACAGTAAACCCCGATGTGATATGCAAATTTTTTTGTGTGTAAACTGTACTTGATTCACGTTAGCTTTATTTGTTATGCGAAGGGAAATATCATTTTCTTTCTTTTTTTTCGATGCATATCTTATCTTTAAGATAAGGATATCATCGAAAAAGTGATATTCTCCTCATTAAAGCATACAAATAACGCAACTGATCTCCCTGCTCAAGGTATATGACATTTTTGTATGTGTAAAAATTGTTATTTATTGTTCGTCGATAGAAAAAATAAAGTTAAATCATAAATTTGAGGAAAAAGGGACTTTACAGCTCGTTGAGCTTCTATTGATTGTATACTGATTTGATCGTCGCGTTTGTCTTGACATTTCTCGACTTCAGTTTACTGTACTCAGAGTCGAGTCATCGTTTTATCGACGTGTATCATCAATCAATCAAAATCAATTTTGAATTATCAAATCAAGCCCAAGGGTGAAAAGGAAGGAACCATTCCATTCGCAAAATTGAGCCGTTATTTTATTTCTAGAATAACTAAGAGTTCAAATCGAACGACAATTCCTTATCTCGAATATGGCGAGAACATTCTCCGAACATATTGATCGATTTTTTAACACGCTCGATGAAAAATTGTAAGTGGAAATTTCGATATTGTTTAGGTATTCGCTAGTATTTTTTGCTAAATCTAAAAAAGCGGCAGAACTCTGAATTCAATTAAAAACTTCAGGCATCCAATCAATGCGCCGTTTTTTCATCAAATGTAATCTTTCGAGGAAAAAAAATCGGAAATGAGGAAAAAATTTTGAACGTGGTTCTTATTGTCGAGAAAACTTGGGGCATTCAAAATCATAAAGACGCATTTTAGTCAACTTTAGGAGGTCAAAATCTCAAAATTTTCATGGCTATAAATATCATTGTTTTCTTTCAGGCGTGGCCACTAGCATACCTACTTCTACTTAATTTACTAATTAACCTTCAACAGTTTCTATCAATTGAAATACCTCGTCTTATTTTGCAATCACTAACAGTCAGTATTTCGCCGAAAATTGAGATTTTTCATCAATTTTTTCTCTCGGGGCTTGAAATTTTTCAAACTTCTGCATTTATAGACGATGATGATTGAGGTCATCATTCTAGACTGTAATTTTAGAACTTCTCGAGAATATTTGTTGCAGCTGAGATTCATTTTCCAGCGTCTTTGAATATAAAACTCGAAATTTTTTTCGGCGTATGGCGCCGGAATGAGGAACAAATTACGTTCTATTACTTTGATTTTAATTTATTTCTCATCAACGTTGTGAAGGTTCATTTTCTAGCATTTTAGAAAGTGAAAATCCAAAAATTTTTCGGCGCTCCGCGCCTGACTAAAAATAAGTACAGTTCTCTAATTGAAATCACAGAATGTTGATAGCAGATAAATTCATAAGAACTTTATCGTCAATATGCTTTCAGATCCTGTAGAACAGCAATGTTATATTCATCAGCTCAATTTAACTGACCTGACTAGAATTTTCCCAACTTTTTCCCCATTTTTGCGGGTTACTGACTCCGAAAACATCAGAAAGTTTACGAAGCCCTAGAATGTAGAGAAAAAAAGCATCCTTGGCCACTCTATTAGCGTTTTTAAAAATGCGGAAATTTTTTGAAAAATGAGGAAACAAATTTTGGGTCCGGTTCTGACGTGAAAAAAATCGTCGAGGAAAAAACTGGTGAACCAATGACGAATAAAATTTGGAAGTTCTGTTCGAGAGTCCTAAAAGTTTATTTCTGTGCATCTTAGATAGAAGGTCAAGTTTTCCAATCCTCAAAATTTTCTAATGTTCGCGCGATTTTTGCATTTCGCATGACCGGAAAATGATTGCATTTATTGAAAAATTAGATTTTTCATCCAGGAAATGACTATTTGTAGCCTGTAGGCACTGTCTTTTCCCCCGGACCTTTTCCTAAATGGGGAAAGGGGTCAACAATTTTTCCTCGATCTTGTCAAAGTCGTTTTCTTCGCTTAAAAATGCTCTTAGACGCTTCATTTATGTGTTTTTGAGCTTTTTCAAACCTTCTGGTGTTCTTAAAGCCGCTAATTCATTGAAATTGAGGAGAAAATTCAAATTTTTGAGTTTAATCGAAGTCTAATCTATAAGTATTGTGGATCCAGCGAACTACCCAAGAGCATAATGACTTTGAATAATATATGAGTCCTCTATGATGACAAGTGAACGCCCGAAAAAGATATTAATCTTGTCGGCGTTTTTGGCTATTGACATTCTGCGACGCTGGACATTTATTTCAAGAATTAGATTCGAATTTTGTGTTCAGAAGTCGTAATTTCTACAATTTTATTATTTGAAAAATTTCAAAAACGATTAATTCATTCGTAAACTCTCATGAACTTGGCCGAAAAGATATGAGTAAGAAGAGTAGAAATTTCAGAAAATTACTTCCATGAAGTTTTTGAATTGATTTTACGTTAAGAAAGTAATAATCGCTTCAAAAAGTCTACAGACTTGACGTTATTGATCTCTCTCAAAAATGTTTCAAGGAAAAAATTTGAATGTTCATTTAATATCAAAATAAAATATTGAAGATTACGATTTAAAACATGAGATAATACGTTTATAAGATGATGAAAACTATTATAGATTAAGTGATAAGTGAAGGTAGACATGCTAAAAGCCGCGCCTGATCTAGGTAGTACATAATTATAACTATTACAGTAACCGGCGCGAAGCGCCGGAAAATTTCGAGAGGATGACCGTCTAAAACGTACCAAAATGCATCTTTTGTGTATCCGATCCCCAAAGTTTTCTTCCCCAAATGGGGAAAGCTCAAATTTTTTTCCTCTACCGAACTTTTTTCCTCCAAAAAGTATGATTTGGTGGGGGAAGCTTTTTGACTTTCCCCTGAAAATTTAAACAGTAAAAAATGACCATTAAAAGCCAAAAACAAGGTGCTTGAAATCACAAAATGAAATTAACGAACACAAAACCAGGTAAGTCATATAGAAAATTCACAGAAGCACTGTTTTTTTAGCGCGGCGCTAATAAAACATGGCCCGCGCTAATGACTGAATTTTTATTTCAGAATTTACAATTATGAATATACAAGGCCGTTATGACTTTGTCATGTGTCGATTTCATGTCTCTCTCAGAGAAAAATCCCAAAATTTTCAGGCGCCTCGCGCCGGTCAATGAGTATAACAGTCATTGTTTCTATCCAACATGGCTATTAGCATATCAACTTCCACCTACTACTTAACATTGAGCAGTTTCGATCAACTGAATTGTACCTCATCTCTTTTTCATTAGTCACAAAAAACATTTTGCCGATAAATGAGATTTTCCATCAATATTTACAATTTTTTCTCTCGTCTCGTTTGAAGCACCGTTTTCTCCTCAATGGAATCTTTTAGGGAACAAAATTTCGAAATAAGGAATTAATTTTGGGCTTTTTTTCTCTTCAAAACCGAAAAGATTCAGTTTGGTGAATTTGAGAAGGTCAAAACGTCAAAATTTTCTTCCGGTCATGAATATAACAGTCATTGCTTTCTATTAGGCGCGGCCGTTAGCACATCTACTTCCACTTACTAATTAACCTTCATCAGTTTTTATCAATTGAATTACTGCATCTCTTTTTTACTAATTTAGTCAAGGGTCAATAATTTGCTGATAATGAGATTTTTCTTCACTTCTCTGAAATTTATTCTCTCGCTTCGTTTGCAGTTTTCCAACGTTCTGAAACGTGAACCTTCCCAATCTGCGATTGAAAGACGATAAAAACATCATTACAAGACTAAATTTAGAGCTTCCATCCAGGAATAATTGTTGGGAACATACATTTTCCAGCATTTTGGAACACAAAAATCCGAAAATTTAGAAAGGTATTACGATGCATTAGTTTCATTCCAATTTATTTTTAGTGTTATGAAGATTCATTTTCCAGCCTTTTAGAATGTAAAAATGTGAAAATTTTCTCGGTGCTAAGCGCTGGAAAATTTTTTTTTGCTCGGTTACGGCCCTGTGAATATAGGTAGGTACGTTTTAAAGAACGCTGTTGAAAAATAAGTTTACAATAACACATTTCTCAATAATGCTTAATACAATCACCAATAACTTGATCACTATAGTACAAAGAAATAAACTACTGTGCGCTAATAAAATTTTTTTGCGCTAATAGAGTCAAACTGCACTGCTAATGGGTGTGCCGCTAAAAAAACACTGCATAGAAGCAATAAAATTATTGTGAAAAAATTCTGCATTTTTCAAGAAATTCCAGGTTTTCCCGGTTCTAAAAATTCCCGGTCTTTTCACGGTCGCCATGAACCCTTTATATACTAAAATAAATCATCTAAGTTATGGGCATAATTTCAACATTTCTAAAATTCCAGACAATTCATAAAAAGTCTAATTTTTGTAATAAACTCATTGCAAAACTTTAAATAATATATGCCAATCACTCCTGTTTTTTCAAGGCTGGAAAAAATATTTTGAGTTTTGTCTATCAAATAAATTGACATTTATATAGAGGGAACAATGCAATACTTTAAAATGACACATAATCCTACTTAAATATTAAAGTTTGGACGAAAAATCGTTTCTCAGCCAAAAAGTGCAATGAAATAAGATTAATAAAACTTAAATTCAGTTTTAGGCACCGTTTTTGACACGAAACCGGCTGTCTAGACGGAAAAAATGTGCGGAATGATTTTGTGCTATCTTATGTTAAAGATATTGTTGGGAATTTTTGAGACCGAAAATGTGCATTGATGCGTTTTACAAGGTCATTATCTGAACAGGACAACAATTTTCAATTTATCATACAATGTAAAAGCCCAAACGAACATATTTTTTGAAATTCGTAATTATCCACATTATTTGTTGATTTAGCGAAAAATTTGAACTTTCTAGATTTTAGAAAACAATAAAGGTCATGTTACAAAATTTAAATTTTAGAGGCCTAAAAATAGGTTATCAGGGTATATAAAAACGTTATTTTCTATACATTTACAAATCTTAGGGACAAACGTTTACAATTACATTTGAAGAACGTTTACAGTACATTGGCGGTGTGTCTGTTTTTCGCGGCTTTCGGCGCCTATATTCACGTTTGCACGGAAATATTGAAAGTAATTTTTGTTGAACATTTTTAAAATTCACAAATCCTCATTTTAAAATTCACTTTTAGGGCAACATCTTGACCGTCTTCGGCTCAATAATTTTGCTCGTGCTGCTCTACGCCACTCCCGATAATGGTCAAAATGAAAAATTGCGTTTGGGCTACTTGTTCGGTTTCGCCGGATTGACAGGTGTTTGATTTTCTAGTGTTTTTTTCACGCTCACATTTTCATTCTTTACACTTTGTATAGGTTTGGGCACCGGTCCATTGTTGGATATGGCCATCGGGGTCGATCCGGGCATTATCGCGACGGCTTTTTTCGGTACTAGTATCATTTTTGGTTGCTTTACATTGGCTTCAATTTACGCGCCGGATCGTAAATATATGTACATGGGAGGTAAAGCGTAATGTTTATGCGCTGAGAACATAGAATTTATCATGGAAAATGTCGATAATTCAAGATTATTCAGAAAAATATACATATTTTGTGGAATTTCGATAAATTTTCTTAATTTCGTCGAATTTTTCCTAAAAAATTTGAAATTAAAATGAAATTACTTTTTAAATTTGCGATATCCCGAACACACATTTTAATTTTTTTGCGGATTATATTTTTCGGACATCCTGGTCAAAAAATATCAGGTTGTTTTCAAATTTTCTGCTATATATATTCTGGAAGAGAGTTTTAGTCTAAAATCATTGAAAATTTTCCAATTTTTTACAATATTCTGTGAAAAGCGTTTCAAAATTTGTTGAAAGGGTTTCATTTGAGAAATTTAGATAAATCTAGCAGATGTCATGAAATTTTTCAGCCTTTCAGTCCAGATATTTTCAAGTTTTCCAGTGTTTTAGCCTTAAAATATTAAATTTTTTCGATTTCACAATATCCTAGAAATGTTATTTTTTTGAGAAGTTTTGATTCGTGGAACAGGATAAATTTCCTGAATTTTGTCCCAACTTTTCCTGAAAATTTCGGAATTTTTAAACTGTTACTCAAGTTTAAAATTTGTTGCATTTTGTCGGCTTTTAAAAGCGTTTTAATGTAAAAATGTTAAATTTTGTTCAACTTTTTGTGGCATTCTGAAAATTTTTTTTTCTATTTTGGAGGATTTTTGATGTCTTTGATGAGTACGATGTTTTGGATGTCGGTATTCAATCTATTCTGGGGATCGCGTTTCTTGTTCGAATTAAATTTGTACGTCGGATTGGCCATGATGTGCGCTTTCGTTTTGTATGACACCCAGTTGATCATGGAAAAATGCCGCATGGGCGATAAGGATTATATTTGGTAAGATGCTACTATTAATTTGTAACTTTTTGAACAGAAAATTGTCTATATTTCAAAATTTTCTTTAAAATAGTATTTTTCGCGGTTTAATGGAAATTTACGGTTGTTTGGCTTTCTAAACTAAAAATTTTGAAAATTTCCGAATTTTTTCCAAGAATTGTACGCTCTCTTGAATGTTTGACGGAAATATAAGATTTTTTTGACACCTTAATGCCAAAAATTGTTTAATTCCGGAATTTTTCCTGAAAATTGTACGTTTTTGAGCCGAAAATTGGAAAAATTTTAAAATTTTTCTCAGTAAATTCTATATTTTTTCGTGTTTTTTTATTTATCAATCTTACGGCTTTTTCAGGCATGCTGTCGAATTATTTATGGATTTTATCGACATTTTCCGCCGCTTGGTCATAATTTTAACTCAAAAAGAGGTTCGAAATATGCTTCCCTATATTTCTTGCGTTGAAATTTCGTCTCAAAGTTTTGTCTTTAGCACAAGAAAAACAACAAAAAAGAATAAATTTTGCGCCATCGCACCAAGTTCGACCAAAAAAAAACGCGTCATCGCTCGCTTTTTTAGTTTTCGTCGCGATTTACTTGCCGTCGCGCTTTTTTTCAAACTAGAATTTTGATCGCGCGATTTTTCGTCTCTCTCTACAATTAATATGATATGTATACAATTATTATGTAGAATTTTTGGATGAGCGAGCATTTCTCTTCAAATTTACCGGAATTCTTTAATTGTCTAATATATTAAATTATTATTGTATTTGGTTCATAATTTTTCAAGTTTCTGGATCTTACGGTAATTCGCAAATTATAGCCTTCTCGAAAGTAAGGCTCTGTGCGTTCCAGACAAATCACAATGGGCAAAAAACGTCATTTTTCAGTAAATTGTACTTGTGGATCTGGCGATTTACTGTACAGTATAGATGGCTCTTCATTTTCGCTTGTGATTTTAAAACAAGTAAAGGAGAAATTTTCATCATTTGACGTGCATATCAACCGAAAAAGTTGCCAGCTCTGGCAACACATTCGGAAAATTTTTAAAACAATCCGCAAAATATATCCGTCTTTTAGACCTGCCGAGGGCGAATCTCCGTATGTTTCACATCCACCAATCAGATATCAATATCCGCTCAAAAAATGCGGAATCCGCCTTTTTCATTCGACAGGGGTGCAGATCGATTTCACCCAAACACAACAGCGATTCTCAAAACAGCGAATCTCAAAACAGCGAATCTCAATTCAACGAAGTCTCAATATAGTGATTCTCAAAACAGCGAAGTAACAGATTCTCAAAATAATAAATTTTTAAAACAGATCTTTAGAATGGAAAAATTTAGATTGGGCGGGTAGACGTTTTCGCACATGGCCGATTTCGTCCTCCTCTCCGATCTGGTGGATGTCGGTTGTCACACATTTTGGCACCAATCGCCAGATTTCTGACATGGCTTCATAGTATGTGTTTTAACATTACAGATTTTTATCATTGTTTGTTTATTATTAACATATCCATATGCATGTTTTTGTTTCTTTTTTCCTTTATCGATTTATTTCTTTGAATATTCTGATTCTGTGCTACCTCTTGTATAATTTTTCAGGTTGTGAACTTTTGTTCCATTTTTTACCTACTTTTTACTACATTATTTTACTTCTCACGTCTTTATCATTCGTTTTTTGTTCTATATTTACTGCTTAATTATTTTATACATTTCAGTTTATTTGTTTATTTTATTTTATTTATCTCATCAACTTAATTTTTTTGCAATGCAATTAAGCTGCATACAAAACCTTTAATGGAAAATCCTTATGATAATTTTTTGCTTTTGTTTTTTTTCAACGTTTCAGAAAAATGCTTTTCTCACAGAAATTTTTTCGTGATTTTGGAATGGTCCGTTCGTGCACACCTACCGCAACTGCAGCACAAAAACATGTGAAATTTGGCCAAATGCAACTAAAAATAGACAATCTCAACTAACAAAAACGCTTTTAATTTACCTAATTTGCATATAATGGATAGAAATTTTTAGTATTCGCTGTATTGAGATTCGCTCTTTTCAGAATCACCGTATTGAGATTTCGCTGTATTGAGAATCGCTGTTTTGAGTCTCGCTATTTTGAGCTGCGCTGTTGTGCGTTTCGGTGTATTGGGGACACGCCTGCAGATCTGCATCTGCCAATCAGACCACATCCGCTTCCTGCATCTGCATGCAGATTTCAGCAATTACTGATACCTCAGGATCACCAATCGTAACATGTGGCGATTTGCTGTATCTGAAGTACAGATGGACGTTCATTTTCGCTTGCGATTGGAAAATGGGTGTAGAAAACGCAGATTCAGTGGTAAGTACTGCGAGGCCATGTATTTAATATTCTTGCAGGTGCAGTTTTCCATTTATTTTATAAAAAATGAGAATAATACTCTAAAATAATGCACGGGGAAAAAGGCAGGAATGGCGAAATTTTGAGATGCTAAAAAATTATTTCCCTCTCCCTTAAAAATTAACTTTCACGAACGGATGTTCTAAAAGTTGTTCGGCCGTCGACCGTTCACAGCTTTTCGTTTTGAGACATTTTAAAAGAAAATCCCGGCAATCGGGGCTTATCGAGTCGGGAATATGCGGAACGGCTCCGTTTCCAACTTTCCAAATGATCGACCAAGTGTTACGTAAATCGTGCCAAGGGGGCTGCAAAAAAGTTGATAATTTTTTCGTCCCAAAGTTCACAAAAATGACATCTCAAAATTTTGGCATCAATCAATCAAAGAATTTTAGTGCGTTACGACTACAAAACTGGAGTTTCTTGAATTTTGAATTCTGTTTCGATCGAAAAATGAATTGAAAAAGTGAAAATGAAATCAAAATTCATTAAATGCTGACCGTCCGGACCTCGTGCAATCGAGGATTGAGAGTGGAATCTTCTGAATAAAAATTTTTTTACTCACTTTTCCCGTCGTCATTTCCAAAACTACGCATCCGACACTCCAAATGTCGGCCATTCTTCCGTGACCTTCTTGGGAACTGGTACAAACTTCCGGAGCCATATAAGCTTCAATTTAATGAACGTGATCAAAATTGGTTGATCGCGCTTACCAAAAATTATTTTTGTAAATTTTTCTTATCTTAAAAATGATTTTAAATTTGAGATCAAAAATTTCGAAACTTGAAGTGAACATGAATGGAATCTTGTCATTTTGTGAATTTCGAGCATGATAAAAATTTCAGAAAAAAACAAAACAAATTTTCGTCGAAAAAAATCAAAAATTTCCATTCTTCATAAATTTTGATCAAAATAGAGAATTTTGATATTTGAAAATTTGAATTATATCAAACATTTGTACATTTCGGGTATTTTGGCCAAAATCAAACATTATTCTAGAAAATTTTGATCATGACTAAAGGTTTTTGATTTGTTGAACATTTTGACCAAAATAATTTTTTTTGAGACTGATCATAATCATAAATTTCGATATCTTGATCATGGTTGGAAATTTTGACATTCTCGGAATTTCGTTTCGAAATTTCAGAATCGAATCACAATTTTGATCGTTAAAGTATCAAATTTTTGATAATCAAAAATATTTCTGATAAATTTTGATCATGATGGAAAATTTTTACATTTGCAAATTTGTATCTTTGGACATTTTAGAAATCTCGGACAAGAAAAATTTTTTTTGGAAATTTTGATGACTTTTTCGAACTTTTGATTAAAATCACCATTAAGCAATGGAAAATTTTGTTTTTCAAGTTTCTATCATTTGCAAATATAAAAAATTATTACAAAAAATTCTCACTGGGCGTTCCGACGTGCATGGTCAACTCTCCAACGTTAGTTGTACTATTTTGTAAACGTACCGAACTCCCAAAATCGCCCAATTTCAATGTATAATCGGACGACAAAAATATATTAGCCGCTATAAATAAAATTTTTTTAAACTTTAAAATTCAATTTTTTTAAATTTCAAGATTCATTTTTTTACTTTAAAATTCAATTTTTTTAAATTTTAAAATTTAATTTTCTTTAAATTACGTTTTATATCCCGATGACAAATATTTCTTCGATGCAATTCGCAAACGGCTTTCAATAAATGTAAGGTGTAAATACGAACCGATTCTTCGCTTAAACCTTCGGCGCACAACTTTTCCAAAGTGCCTTCGTTACAAAATTCCATGAAAATAAATAATTCGTCCTTCGGAAAGAAATCTAATATACATAATTTGCGTAATAAATATGCAATTTTTTTCACTACCCTATGAACTTCGACGCCGTAATAACGAACCAAATTTTCGTGTTTGATCGATTCGAAATTCGTAACTTCGTCGATATAACTTTGCATGGCTTGATGATCTTGCTGATTTTGCAATTTCACTTGTTTTACGGCTATCAGTTCAGTCGTATCCAACCTGATCGCCGTATAAACCGAGCCGAATTTACCGGCGCCTAAATCAAAGGAAAAAAGTAAGCATAAAAGACAAAATCGATTACAATAAACAATAAAAAGAAAAACAGAACTGAGAAAACTAAAGAAAAGAAAAGAAAAAGTAAAAAGCAAGAGTAAAATAGGAAAAGAAACAAACGAGAGCATAACAAACTCAAAATAGAGAGAATCGACATGAATAGCAAACAAGAGCAGAGAAAAAATGATAAGTAGAACACAAGAAATGATAAAGCAAAAATTAAGGGACATAGTAAAAGTAAAAGACAAGAAACAAAAAAGAAAGAGCAATAAACAATAGAGAAAAAAAATTGTGAAAATCGCTCCGAAAGTAAACAACAACAAACAAGTATATATAAACAAAACGAAAAACGAAAAAAATCAAAAAAAAATCAAAAAAGGGAGAATTGACATGAATAGTAAAAAAGAGCAAAGAAAAAATGAGAAGTAGAACACTAGAAATAATAATGCAAAAAATAAGAGACAGAGCAAAAGTAAAAGACATAAAAGCAAGAAACAAAAGTAGTAAATAATACGGAAAGAAAAACTGGGAAAAATCTCTGAAAATAAACAACAACGAAGAAATATATAACAAAAGGAAAAGTAAAAAGAGAAACAAAGAAGAAAAACATAATAAAACCACAATAGGAAAAATCGATGCACAAGGTAAACAACAGCAGATGAGTAAAACAAAAGAAAACTAAATAAGCGAAAAAATAAATGACAAAATAAAAGTGAAAGAAAAACACAGGCAACAAAAGAAAGGAAAGATTACAGAAGCTAAAAAGAAACAGAATAAAAGAAAACGAAAGTGAGGAAACGATGAAAGCTAAAGTAAAGGAGAAAAAGACAAACAAAAAGTAAGGAAAGCATGATAAAACCACGGAAAAATTGATATATAAAAAAACAGGAAAAAGACGAGTAGAACAAAAAAAGGGAAAAACACAAAAAAACGTGCAAAAGTAACAAAACCCATAGAAAAAGAGAGAAAATTGAAGAAACAAAAGAAAGAAAAAGACAAATACACTATAGAATGAAAGAGAAATAACAAAGATAACAAGATAATAGAAACGGAGAATGAAGAAGAACAGAAGGAAAAAGAAGGGAAGTAAGAAACGAAAATGAACATAAGGACAAAAAGAAAATAAAGGAAACAAATAAAATGGAAACAAATGCATAAAAGCGAAACAAAAAAGAAGCTAGATAAAGAAAAAAAATAAAATAACGAATATGAAAGAAAAAAGAGAAATAAACAAAAGAAAACAAATTAATAGAAAACGAAAAAGCAGAAGAGAAGAAAAATTAGAGTAAGAAAGGGAAATGAACATAAGGAAAAGAGAAACAGAAAAGGAAAAGAAGAAACAAAGGAAACAATTAATAATCAAAATGACAGGAAAAAAATAGAAAATAACTCCAAAAGAGAAATAAGCAATATAACAACAAAATAATAGAAACAGGATGGAGGATGAGAGATGAAAAATAATTAAAGTAAGAAACAATAAGGACAATGAAAAAGAGAAAACATATGAGAGTAAATAAAAAAGAACAATGAGCACAAACAAACAGGGAACAAGAAAACAAGCAGGAGAGAAAGAAAAAAATGTAGGAAATAAACAAAAAAACCAAGTGCAAGAAAAAAGCGGAATAAAAAATAAGCTAGAAAAAGTAGAGAAAAAATAAGAGAGAATGGATAAAAGAAGAAAATTACATAAGAAAATTACGAAATAAGTTAACATAAGAACAAAAAAGAAAAGAAACAAACGAACGGAATCTAATTGAAATTTTACCAATTTTATTCGTCATTTTTTGCCAAGCAAAATTCGCCCGCCGTAACGCGATCTGTTTTTGCGGCGCTATTTGCTGCCTTTCGACGCAACGACCTATAACTTTTTGTCGTCTCAACATTTCTTCCCTCTCCGTTTCCATGTGATCAATTTTTCTTAGAATTGAAATTTTCCTCGTCAATCGTTTAGTGCTTGTTCTCTGTTGTTGTTGTTGTAAATTCAAATTCGTAACTTCTTTCAAATGCGGAAAATTATGTAGCGACGAAGAGGCGGTTTCTTGGTCGAGGTTCGGGTCGACTACATCTTTGACCGTGTGGACGCTACACTGAAATTGAAGTGAAAATAGCTTCCAAATTGGACTTTTTGCTCAAAAGGGAAAATTTTGGGATTTTTTTGTGAAACTAACATTCACAATCGTGGAAAATCATCGCTTCTTTTTTCAGAGACCCTGTTTCAACGAAAACCCAAAATGAATATTCGAGATGATAACTCTATCAAACAAAAATTAATATTCTATCGAACGATACAGAACGATATCCAAACCCGTAAAAATGATGTTTTTTCAAAGAATATTAATTTTCAGTTAACGGCTTCCTTGCAAATTCTACCTCTCCCGTAACTACGCGGAAAACAAGTGACTTTAATTTTTAAATAACTCTCAGAAAGATTTAAGTTATTGCTTTTCATCACTGTTTTTTTGCACCGGCTTTCCGCACAGTGCAGAAAAGCCAAAAAAGTTTATGCACTGCGGTTTTCTAGTGTTACCACTGTTTTTCCCCCCGGGCCTTTCCCCAGGGGAAAGGGGTCAAAATTTTTTTACCTATTTTTCCAAAGTCGTTTTTTCGCTTGAAAATGCTCATAGACGCTTTATTTATGCGTTTTTGAGATTTTTCACCCCTTCTGGTGTTTTTAGAGCCTTAAATTGAGGAAAAATTGATACTTTCGAGTTTGATCGAAGTCTAATCTACAAGCATTGAGGAAGAAATGTTCCGGCAAACTATCCAAGAGCATAATGATTTCGGATTACATGAAAAATCGACGGTTAAGTCCTCTATGATGATAAGTGATGAGATCCCAAAAAAGATTTTTTTCAACTTTTTTTTCTGTTGATATTCTGCGACGCAGGAAAATCAATTTTCCGAACATTTATTTCAACAATTAGATTCGAATTTTGTGTTCAAAAGTCGTAATTTCTAGAATTTTATTTGTTTTTTAATTTTAAAACCAGTAATTTATTCATAAACTCTCATGAATTTTGCTGAAAAGATATGAATAAGAGGAGTATAAATTTCCGAAAACTACATCCATGACGTTTTTGAATTGATTTTACGGTAAGAAATGAATAATCGCTTCAAAAAGTTTAGGGACTTGACGTATTGACCTTTTTAAAAAAATGTGTCGATGAAAAAATGCGAATCTTCATTAAATATCAAAACAAAATATTAAAACATGCTAAAAGCCGCGCCTGAGCTAGTAATACATAATAATGATCATAAAGTTATAACCGGCGCCAAGCGCCGGAAAATTGTGAGATTATGATCTTCTAAAATGCACAAAAATGCATCTTTTCTGTATCCGATCCCCAAAATTTTCTTTCCCAAATGGAAAAGGAGCCCAAAATTTTTTCCCTTTTTTTGCCGCGTTATTTTGTTTTTTTCCCATACACCCCAACCCCCCTCGATGACAAGTCCGAAGACCCTCCCACCTGGAAAATTCTTGCCGTGCATGTCCGATTGAAACATCAACTTTACGGATTTGGATAACTTCGAAACATTTTTTAAATTCGCTTCAAATCATACATGTAATTGCGGGGAAGTGCTGTAGGAACCCCTCCAGAAACTGTCGGTCATATAGCTAGCCATTGAGCGACCCCCCGGGATTTCCCAATCCTATGGCTAGCCACATGATAGCCATAGGTACTACTATGCTTTTGGTCGGAAAAATATTGAAAAATGCTTATTTTTTGATGAAAAACGTCAATTTTTCAACAAAAATGGTAAAAAACGTCGATTTTCTCGGCGTTTCGCGTCATGGATACATTTTTACGATTTTTTGAGACAAAAATTACAATTTTTTGCACCGTTTTCCGACTTCTCTGGTTAAAAACTCGATTTTTTGCCCTTTAAAGACCCCTACCCCAAAATTTTGGGTAATTAGTGATCCTGACCCGAAAAAAGTCGTCTGACACCCCAGACCTCGTGGCCCGTTACATGTATGCTTCAAATGGAACGTTTCACGATTGCTCTTTTCGTTGGGAATTGCCGTATTCACAAAAAATCAAATTTTTATCCTCAATAACTGCTAGAACTTTCCATTTTAACCAAAAAGCTGAATTTTAAAGCTATTTTTTGCGACATGATCCTTAAAATAGGTGAAATTTCAATGCAAAAAAAAATACTCGAAATTTTGTAATTTTCAACAAGAAAACCCACGTTCGAGCTTACTTTTCGGGCTATAGACGCCATAGACGACAAATTTTTGTCCTGGGGCCACGAAATAGCCCTATGGACGGGTGGTTCGGTTACGACCGTCACGGAAGAAATGGCCGCTTCGTGGCGATCTTTTTTGCGCGCCGAACCGGGTGGACTGTTCGATCCGACGATATGTTCTATGCATTTGTTCAAAATATTCTTGAAATCCTAAAAATGACTAAAAAACTATATTCGAACAATGACGATTTTAAGAAAATTTTCGGTCGAAAAAGTGTAAAATTTCATATTTATTCATTTTCAAAATTATTTTTGATTGAAAACTCAACCTAGATTCACTCGTAAAGAAATTTTTAATCGAAAAACTACGAAATACAGTGTAAATTCATTTGACAAAATTTTTGATATCAAAACTGTAAAAATTACGGCGAATTCACTTCTAGGAGCGTTTTTGATCGTAAAATTCAGTGTAAATTCATCTTTGAAAAAATTTTAGATCGAAAACTGTAAACCCCCCGCGCAGATTCACTTTGAGAAAATTTTTGACTGAAAAACGTAAAATTGAGTGTAAATGTGAAATTGAGTGCAAATCCACTTTTAGAAAAATTTTAGGTCGGAAAACTGTAGAACTAAATTCACACAAAATTTTCCATCGCAAAAACTATGAAATTCATTGTAAATTCGCCTAAAAAAATTTTTAATGGCAAAACTGTAAAAGTTACTGTAAATTCACATTTACGAAAAAATGTAAAATGCAGTGTAAATTCTCTCCTAAGGAAAATTTTTGATCATAAAATTGGAAAACTCACTTTAAATTCAATTTAACAAAATTTTTAATGGAAAAATTGTAAAATTCAGTTTAAATTCAGAGAAAAAAGCTGTTAAGATCAGTGTATAGATTCATTTTAGCAACATTTTTGACTGAAAAATTGGGTAAATTTTCATTAAGACAATTTTCGACCTTAAAGCTGTGGAATTAAGTTAAAGTCACTTCAGACGATTTTTCATCGCAAACCTGAAAACTTACAGTGAATTCACTTTTGGGAAAGTTTTTGATCGAAGAAAGTGTAAAATCGAGTGTTGATCATACATGTGACGGGGCCTCGAGGTTTGATGAGGGGGTCGGGCGACTTTTTTTTGGGGCCAGGGATCACTGAATCCCCAAAATTTTAGGGGGGGGTCTCTGAAGGAAAAAACTCGATTTTTTCACCCAAAAGGCCTGAAAAACTTTTACAAGGATAGTAATTTTTGTATAGAAAATCGTAAAAGTGTATTAATGGCGTGAAGAAAATTGACATTTTTGACTATTTTTTGTTCAAAATTTGACATTTTCCATAAAAATTGTCATTTTTGAGTATTTTTCCGATCAAAATTATGGGGTCCCTATAACTACCATATGGCTAGCCATAGGATTGGAAAATCCTGAGGGGGTCGTACTATGGTTAGCCATATGGCCGACGACTTCTGGGGGGGGGGTTCCTATAGCACCACACCCCAATTACATGTATGGTGTAGATTGTTATTTAGGAAAATTTTTGGTCGAAAAATTGGAAAACTCACTGTCAATTCACTCGTACTAAAAATTTTGATCATAGAAGTGTAAAATTCCGCGTGAATTCAGAGATCAAAAAATGTCAAATTAAAATAACAGGACTATTTGTACTTGAAACTGTTTCGTTTCGAGCGTCAACGTATAAATCGGATCCGAAGCGAAGACTAAAAAGTTTAGTCCTTCGTCGGCCCATCGGGGTCTAGAGCCGCGTCCTCGATCGCAAATCGAGCTAATTAAATGAACCCATTTTTCGACCAATTTCCGTACGCCCATTTTCAAAAGGTTCAATTTTAACTCGCCAGATAGAATTTTGTACAAATCACGATGGTACTAAAAAAGAGAAAAAATGTAAATTTTATTAAAATTTTCATTTTTATATGTTTACTTCAAACGCAAAATTATAAGCTTGGATAAGCACATCTCTGTAATGCTTTCTATTTTCGTCGTTTTTCAAATCCGATTCCAAATTGGCGTGTTCTTCCATCAAATTTAACCACCAAATAATTTTCGAGCTCATATTTAAAGCGCAAGTCTTTAAAAATGAAAAAAAACAAAAAACAAAAAGAATAGGAAGGAAAAACGAAAAAGAAATAAACAAAAGTTATATAAAACAAAAAATAAATAAAATAAAAATCAAAAATTAAAAATTTATTTTCTGTACAAAATTTTGCTCTTACTTTCAATTCGTGCATATATTCGGAAATCATACCGTGACAACTGCATTGTTCGCTTAAAAAAGAAACCAATTCCGAACCGATTAATTTTTTAATCATCGATCTTTGTTCGATTAACTTTTCGCTACTAATAGCTACGAAATAGATTCCGTCGACCTTAAAATTACAGTTATATAGCAACATTTTTTATTCTGCTTATGGAAATTTTGGATTTTTAAAAAATTTAAAACATTAAAATTTTAAATTCGTGTCAAAACTACCAATTAAGTGAAAATTTTTAGGACACGATCAGAATTTCCAAATTTCTTTCTATTTCAGTAGCAAAATTCATAAAAATGTAAATTTATGTTTATAATCCAAATTTTCATAAATAATTTTTGATTTTAATGAAAATTAAAAAAAAATCCAAACTTTTAAAATTTCCCAAAAAAATTAAAATTCGCCATTAATTTTCGATCTTTATATCCAATTTCTGGGAAATCCAATTTCTGATCCCGATCTAAGACTGGATTTTTTGGAAATTATGAACTTATCGATCTTGAATGAATCCTTCTATTCGTCAGTCATCTTTTCCAAAATTTTGAAATCCTAGACTAGTTATTTTTTAGGTTGAAGGTATCGATTCGATGCGACTCTAAAACAGTAGTATTCTGATCGAAACTTCCAAATTTTGAATCCAGACAAAAATGCGACTACTTTAGATGGATATGTTCAATGCCTTTCCGAGCCTGGGATATGATCTAAAATACTTGGCTTTTGAGAATTTTTTGAAAATTTTGCCTATAATTGATGACCCTTTTTTTCATCATATCAAAATGCGACTAGTGATAACCATATCATCAATGTTGAAAATTCAAAAAAATGAGACGAAAATACATATTTTGACGAAATTCGAATATTTTTTACCTCCAAATTATGAAGAGCTAAATTAGTATCCGCATTAGGTTTAATGGTTCGAACATTACCCATCCATTTTGAACTCAAATGTTCTTTGCTACCTTCGTCGGTTTGATCACAATCGACGAGAATTAAATATCTATAAAAAAAAATTTCAAAAGTAAAAAATTCAACGTCGTCTGCACGTGGTCGAGACCTTGATACAAATTAGACCGGCGTTCGATGAATTTTAAACATTTAGAAAACGGATTTTTTCTCAATATCAGCATCTTAAAATGTAAAAATGGTGCGCAATCGAATGAAAATTTTTCCCAATCTAAGGCATACGGGGGAGGGCTACCGGTCAGCACAACATTCAAAAATTCACCCCATTTTATTGGGCAGATTCGGCGAAAAGAGCCTTTCATCTTGTCCGCAAGTCACGTTTAATAAAGTTTGTAAATATTGTTCATTTTGGGTGACGCTTTCGTTACAGAATATTAAAAATTCGGGCGTAAAATTGACCGTTTTAATCTGCACGAAAAAAATTATGTAAAAACACGTCAAATTTGACAATAATTTTTTTTATTACCAAACAATGATTCGTATGGAACAATTTCGATAAGATTTCCGTTTTCGAACATTTCAAAGCTAATTTACAGGCGATTTCTAAATCTTTTTGTAATAATTTCGAAAATGCTAACGCTCGTAATGATTTTTCGCGAATTTCGTGCAAATATTGACGCATCAGGCGGCAACTTTGAAATACTTTAGAAGATCTGAAATCGATATATCGACGAATCAGTTATACGTGACTGATTTTTAAGATTGCTGCTGGATTCTGTGTAAAAAAAGTCTAAGAGCGAAATAGGGCTAGTGTAACATTATACTCCATTTGCTGAGGCTGCCGAATTTAATTTCAGAATTCAAATCATTCAACCTCGGTTTGACAGGTCAAAAATTATTCGTCCCTGAAAATGAGCAAAACTGTGAGAATGGAGATCTTCCCTCGTCATTATATTTAGTCTTAAAACCAAAGAGCTAATGTGCTCTTTTATACCCTAAATCCTCCCCGCCCTGATTCAAATTATCATCCAATCGTCTTTCACTCCGCCATCCGTATCGTTGAGCAGAAATTTCATTTTTAATCATCATCCGTTCTTCATCTTCACGATCTAGTTCGTCGTCTGCGTTTTGATCATCTTCTTCGTCGGCGATGACGACTTCGTCGTCATCGTCTCCGTCTTCTTCATCCGTCGTTCGACCATTTTGAGAATTTTGATAGGCAAAATTGGCATTTTTCATCGTCAAATCGTTCAAAGATTCTTTAAATTCGTCGAACAAATCTTCTATACTGCGATACATTTGATTATTGACAGCGCTAAAGTGTTAAAATGAAAAGAATGACCTAATTTCTGAATTGATTTCTCGTAGCTTTGATCATATTAGAAAATTTATCAATTTTAACAATTTTAGTTGTCTTGGTGTTGCAAAAATGACAGGGTCTTTCATTAGCTTGATTGGTATGACAATTTTGATACGAAAAATTGGAACTTGATAATCAAATAATTAAAAACTTCTTCAACGCCAGAATGCAACTACCAAAAAATTATTCGATTAATGGAGCATCTGATCAAAATGTGAGAATTCGTCAATGAAGGAGTTTTCTCGATATTGGAAAAATGGCAGGATCTTTGCTTAGTTTTACAATTTTATTGCGATAAATGTCATTTCTCATCATCAAATCACCTAAAGATTCTTTGACGGTGCTAAAACGTTACAATAACAAAATGATTTGATAACTGCATTCTCGGAAGCTAAAAAATAAAAGCTTGGAAATTCATGAACTCGAAGACATTTTTTTCGATATTGCAAAAAATCGAATGATCTTTGATAAATTTACAACCTGATCCCTTGAAATTTTAGCCAATTAAAAATCAGTATCAAAACGACAAATTTACAAACACATTTTCACAATGTTTGAAATAATAACGGCATTTTTGATTGGCTCACCAAAATTTCATCGCAGCGTCCGATTCCCCGGATAACATATTGCAAGCAACTTTCTTGGCGAATTTCCACTCATTTTCCAAATGTGTAATCAACGATTGGCTCCAATCGGTTGTTACGGGATGTAAACTAGTCTGATGATCAGCCCAAAGTCGCACGTACTCTAAATAAATCTGAAAAAACGGGAAAATAAGGCAAAAAATTAAAAAAAAAAATTGACATTTTCCAAAATTACGTCGAACATATTGTAGAAATTAGCCTCGAAATCTTCCAGATCGTCAACTAATAACTTATCGAGCAAGGTTTGATCTTCAGTACACGCTTGAACATAATCTTGATAGAAAGCTTTGATATCGCAAGCGGCTGTTAAACAATCGCGACAATCTTGGATCAACTAGGAAAGAAAAAATCGCTCGATTTTCTAGAAATTCATAAAAAATACACATTTTATCACCTTGTCTAACGTTATAGGATCCGGTTCGCGTTGCTGTTTTTGAGCAATTCGTATTTTGAGCCATTCGTTGGTTAAATTGAGCGGAATTTTGAGCAAAAATAAAAATGATTCGTAATAATTTGGTAAATTTGATTGCCTAAAAGCCGGATGATTGACGCCGTATTTGGTCAAATTATAAGTCTCTTCGTCGTCGAGCTTCTGAAAAATGACCGTGATTACAAAACAGAAAATTTTTCAAATTTGAAAGAATTTAAAATTCGAAGATTTTGTCCTCCGAAAGTCGCGGAGGATAAACAAGTTTTTGAGGGGGCTACGAACAAAATATGAAGACCCGTAACTTTACACCACGAAGGTAGTATAAAAAATCGATTTTGTGAACAGCGTACATGTAACGGGGCACCGAGGTCTGGGGGGACAGGCGACTTTTTTTGGACAATGGGTCAGTAATTCCCAAAATTGGGGGTGAGGAGTTTCTAAAGGGAAAAATCGATTTTTTCACGAAAAAAAGTCCGAAAAATAGTTTGAAAATAGCAATTTTTCCTGAAAAAAAGGAAAATGTACCGGTGCGAAGCGCTGAGAAAATTCACATTTTTGACAATTTTTTGCTCCAAAATTGACATTCTTCATCAAAAAATTGACGTTTTTCTGTATTTTTCCGACCAAAAGTATGGGGGTCCCTACGGCTACCATATGGTCGACGATTTCTGGTAGGGGATTGACATAGCACTTCCCCCCCCCCAATTACATGTATAACAGGGAAGTAGCATCTTCTTGAGTTTATATACTGTAGTTTTGAAAAATATTGTAACCTACCGATGAAAAACTCGTTTTTTGACACAATTTCGGCGTCACGCCCGCCGCCGTATATTCGCGTTTTTGTAGCGTCAAACGCGCTTTCAATAAGGTTGGCGTCAAAATTTTCAAAATTCGAATCAACGCTCTACGCATGCCCCTCAATTTCAAACTTTTCTCCACGAAATGCGTATAGGCCGTAATTTTCGACGCGTCCCGTTCGTCGTCCGTGTACAAAAAAGCGCTCAGACGTTTTTGTTTATGATGTTGTTGCGATTCTAAAGAACGTCGGGCCAAGACGGCGTTGGGTGATGGGAGTCCGTCGTCGTTGTTATCATTGGAAAAAACTTTGGCTGCACGACTATTCGACGAATTTAGTAACAAACTCGCAGGATTTTCATTTTCGGGCGTACCGTTCAAGCTACAAAGATTGGCAGTTTCGTCCGTTGGACTGTCGTATTCGAAATTTGGCCAATGAGATTCTGGATCAAGCGAACGGCATTTTTGCAGTTCGAGCAAATGACCTGAAATTTTAAGATGCACTTTTTGAGATATTCGATCTTGTGTACGTATATTGCGTATTGCACCGACTTATAAATTCAGACAGTTAGAGTAATTCAAGGTTTGAAATTTTTCAATGTTTTAGCATTCTATGGTCTGAGAACGGTATTGATAATATCCCAGGCCCGAAAATACGTTCCTTTTTAGTAAAATATCCATCATGTTCAAGAGACGATGTTCTACAGCAAATTCATTTCAAAAAATTGTGAAGTTTAAAAAACAAGAAGAAATCAATATGCTCAAAGGACATTTTTCCGCAAAATTTAATTGGTCTAGCCCAGGCTTTTTTTTAGCAAAACTTAAGCCATGGCTTGAAAATTTTCTGATTGGCTTGGACAAATTTTAACCTACAAGCCAATTCGGCTTGTAAAAAATTGGGTCCACAAACGAAACGAATTATCTGGCTTTTCTTTTGTTTTATTCGTCTCTATTCTCTAAACGCTTCTTATATTTTTCGAGAAGATATTATGTCTCATTCATTAAAATACTATTTTGGGAAGTCGAAGGATGGATCGACCCCGACAATGCCGGAACCTGACGATGATTCAGCAGCGCAATCGTCAGCAGAAGTTATCGATTTAGGCGACCAAGAAGTGCTCCTTCCTGGCGCCGATCAACCAGAATTAGAGGAAGTGGTGTCAGAACCAATAACAAAAAAAGTTGACATTTACTTCCTAACATGTGATAGATACAATATAAACATATAATTCAAGTAATTAATTTAAGATCAAAAAGGAATTCAATTTGAAATGGAAAGATCAAATGCCATGGATAATTTGGGAGGCAAAACACGACATTGTCACATGCAAGATTTGCATTGAAGCACACATTCAGTCCACCGAAAACTCAGTATGGACAACAGGAATGTCTTGCCCGACTAAGGATGGTTGGAAGAAATTCACTTTCACACAACACGAAAAATCTGAGATGCATAAGGAGGCGTTGAAAGTAATCTCATAATAGAAATTGACGAATCTTCAAATTAACTTTGTCCAAATCTCAAAAGGTACTGAAATGACGATCGGAATTTTGAATAGCAAGAAAAACCCAGCAGTCAAAAAATACAAAATGTATTCCAGGAAATGTTTTGCTCATGCGAAACGTTCTGTTTGCTGTAAAGAACGAGTTGCCAATCAGCATGGCTGAAAACTTGCACGAATTGATTGACGCACATTTATCTCAGTTGGATTTGGAATGAAAACAGGGAAATGTAAGTTTCATGCAGGGCAGCAATTGAAATAACTAAATGAGATTAAACGTATGTAACGAGTATAATAGTGTTGAAAGAGGATTTTCTTTGGTAAATCGAATAAAGATGAAGACGAGATCTCGAACAACCGTAACTTAACCACATCAGTTATTCCCAAGTTAAACTTATCCCATTTATGATGTTGTTAAGGCTGAACATTTGGATCAGTTGATGCGACTGAAACGAGCCGGTGAATCGGCTGAAGTTTTTGAAGGTGCCTTCAAAATTTGGGCTGGAAATGTGCGTTATAAAAGTGGTGATTTGTCTAAACACCGTCAGTTTTCCGGTTCGAAATGAACGTGATAAGAAAATGTTGTTAAGATTGTTATGTGATCGTGTTCTCAGTTATCAGTTGAATAAAATTTGAAAAACATAATTTATTATAATTATCAAGCGAATAATTGTATGATTTTTATATTTTATTAAGGGAATAATTACATTTTAGATTTCGGCTTGTAAATTTTTCATTTGGCTTGTAAAAATTTGGACCTACAAGCCATATTGCTTGGACAAAAAAAGGGAAAAAAAGCCTGGTCTAGCCGCAATGGTTCGTCAATGGGGTGCCTCAAATGACCAGAAAATTGACAATTTTTATTAAATTCAATGAAATCTAATGATACTTTGGCTTCTATACATCAGTAAACGTCTTTTTTTGGGTCAGGGATCAGTGATTCCCAAAATTTTTGGGGGAAGGGTCTCTGAATGAAAAAAAATTGATTTTTTTACGAAAAAAATTAGAAAAAATAGTTCAAAAAATAGTATTTTTTTCTAAAAAGACCGAAAAAATGTATTTATGGCGGAAGCGCCGAGAAAATTGACGTTTTTGACCATTTTATGTTCAAAAATTGACATTTTTCAGTATTTTTCCAACCAAAAGTATGGGGGTCTCTACGGCTACCATGTGGCTAGCCATAGGATTGGAAAATCCTGGTGGGTCGCCCATTGGCTATGGTCGACGAATTCTGGGGGTCCCATAGCACTTCGTCCTCAATTACACGTATGCTTATCATGAACTTCTCAGAAGGCACGTATTAGAAAAACGTAAAAATTTTACCGATATTTTTCATTTTTCGACCGATATCTCTCACAATACTAGACCAAACGTTTAGAACTTGCAATTTTTCGAAAACGTCTTTGGTTTGATGATCGGTGGTATAATTTTCGAACGTACGATAATCGGGAAATAATTGTCCGAATTTATGGTATTTCTCTAGTAAATTATGCACCCTGCACAACGCCAAATATTGCTTTTTAACTGTAGAGCTTAATTTCGACACGTGCGAATCGAACGTCAACGGCCAATGATTGAGGTCATTGAAAATTTGCTGATTTGAGCTCGATACTCTGAAAAAAGAGAGAAAACATGGAATGATCGAGAAAAAAATTTGCTCATTTTTACTTTACAATCGCGTCTTGATCGCTCGTGGATTGATAATCGATCACGAAAGATTTTATTTCGTCGAAAATCGATAGACTTTTCGATCGTTTTTCTACGATGCGTTGATCGATTTCGACAAGCGATTGATAAATTTCGTCTTTTTTTAAGGATTTCCCAGCTTTCCAAGCCTGGAAAGTTTTATGAGTTTAAAAATAACCATGTACATGCCTGAAAATCAAATTCTCATACAAAATAACTATCACTGCATGAAAATAACAGTTCGCATAAAGCTATTCCAAGCCCGGGATGACTTTGAACAAAACAAACTTCAAAACGTCAATTTTTCCGCAGAAAATGTGTCATTTTTGAATAAAAAATCAATAAAAATTTAACTTTTGATTTAAAATGCTCTTTTTCCAACAATAGTCAATTTCAGTCGACATAGGAATTTTTGAATAATGGTGGGAAACAAACAGAGTAGGTGCTTTGAAAGAATACAATTTTTTATGGACTTAAGAGGAGAAAAATAAATTAGATTTTTTCGCGTAAAAATCCGAAACACGGTTAGAATTAGTAATTTTTGTTTGAAAAATCCTAAAAATATGTATTTATGGTGCAAAGCGCCAAAAAATTTGACATTTTTGATGGGATTTGTTCAAAAATAAACGGAGGCATTTCTCTTTTTTTCTGACCGGGTGTTTCCATGGATACCACATTTCAGCCATATGATTGGCAGATATTGGGGGCGGGTCGCCATGTGGCTAGCTACGATTTCTGGAGGGGGTTCTTACGGCACTGCACCCCAATTGCACATGTATGGTGGGAAATAGTTATTTTAGAACAAAGCGTGGTCAAATTTTCGATTGAAAATGATCAGTTTTCAAAAAAGACTAAACTAATTTTTGGTAAAAAATGATCATATTCAAACAAAAGACGGTCGAAAATATCAAATTTTCAGCAGAAAATGATTATTCAGAACAAAAAAGTCAAAAATACCATTTCGTATCATTAGAAAGTCGATTGACCCTCCCTGACGCAGGAGCTCCATTGAATAATGTTAGAAGTATATCTCAAATTTTAATTACGTCTAATTTTATAAATTCGCATTCACAAATTAAATCTGAATTTCATACTTGTAAATGCAGCCACAAAATATCGCCAAAATTAATTTTTGAACCAGTATCGAATCTATTCGATTTGGCGGCCCAAGTCGTTCGACGATTTTTCAATTTTGTCGAACTACCATGCGATAAACGCGATACATAATTATCGTCTTGACTGTAGGAATTTCTAGCTTTCAAACTTTGTTTAGTCGCGGTCGTAGTCGTTTTAGTTCTAACGCCGTACGAATCTTGCGAATGCGATAGAGCGTAATCGTGAAACTTGAAAGCTTTATCGCCAGCTTGGATCAATAGGGAGAAATTTTGATAAAAGCTTAAGCGTTCAAGCTGGAAAAAAAATTGTGATTTTTCTAACCAATCCAGAGAAAAGATTTCTCCCTCGAAGAGTGTTCAAAAAAAGTTCTCAACGTTTATATATTTGATCTTAGACGCTTTATTTCTACAGCTTAGGGGCTTAACCAAACATTCCGATATCCCAGAAGTCAGTATTTCTTAAAAATCAGGAAAAACTGAAAAATTTTAGCCAGTTTAATCTGATTGTGCTAATAAAATTCAAAATCGTCATTAAACAACGGCCAAATGCATATGTAGTAATGATAAGTTTTCCTGAAATCCTGATGCTAGTGACATTTCTGTGATCCTGATAAGACTCATAATAAAATCTTTCTTACTTCTAGAGCTTCACACGACAAAAATTTCGTACCCGGGTACCCGTTTATTTATTACTCGGGTACCCGAATTACCCGTGTACCCGGGTATACCCGGGTACCCGCGGGTACCCGGGAAATGGTTTTCATTTTGTACCCGGGTACCCGGGTATGCCCGGGTAATTCGGGTACCCGGTGTGAAGCTCTACTTACTTCGGAAAATTTTGGGGCTTTTCATATTTGAAACATACATGTAATTGGGGGAGAAGTGTTATAGGAAGCCCCCCATACATGTAAGAGGTCCGACCAGTTGGGAGGAAAAGGTAAACCCGAAATTTGAGGAGGGGGTCGAAAAAAGTCGGAAATTTTCCCAAAAAAGGCCAAAACAAGGCACTTCTTTCCTAATTTTTCCATGTTTGGGGGGGGGGTTAGGTATAGGGTTGGCCGAGTTAGGGGGTCCCCCCCCCAATTACAGGTATGCCACCGCCACAGTTTTTTTCCCCCAAATCGTGCTTTTTCGGGAAAAAATTCGGAAAACGGAAAAAATTTTGGGCTCTTTCCCCATTTGGGGAAGAAAATTTTGGGGATCGGATACAGAAAAGATGCATTTTGGTGCATTTTAGAAGGTCATAATCTCAAAATTTTATGGCGCTTCGCGCCGATTATAACTTTAATAATCATTATTATGCATTACTTAGCTCAGGCGCGGCTTTTAGCATGTCTACCTTCATTTATCATATAATCTATAATAGTTTTCATTATGAACGTATTATCTCATGTTTTCATTGGTAATCTTCAATATTTTATCATGATATTTAATAAAGATTCGCATTTTTTCCTTTGGAGAAAGATCAATACGTCAAGTCTCTAAGCTTCTTGATGCAATTATTTTTTTCTAACGTAAAATCAATTTAAAAGCTTCATAGAAATATCTTTCGGAAATTTATACTCTGCTTACTCATATATTTTCGACCAAGTATGAGAGTTTACAAATAAATTATACTGGTTTTAAAATTTTTCAAGTAAAATTCTAGAAATTACGACTTTTGAACACAAAATTCAAATCTAATTCTTGAAATAAATGTTTGGAAAATTGATTTTCCAGCGTCGCAGAATATCAATACCCAAAAAATTTTTCCGGCGCGTTCCTTTTGGGTTCTCACTTGTCATCATAGAGGACTTAACCATCGATTTCTCATGTAATTCAAAATCATTATGCTTTTGTATAGTTTGCTTGAAAGTTTGTTCCAATGCTTGTAAATTAGAATTGAAACTCTAAAATTTCAATTTAATTTTAATGAATTAACGGGTCTGAAAACACCAGAAGGCTTGAAAAGACTCAAAAACACCTAAATAAAGCGTCTGTGAGCATTTTTAAGCGAAAAAACGACTTCGGGAAAATGGAGAAAAAAATTTTGACCAGTTTCCTCATTTGGGGAATATGCCCGGGGGAAAAAAACAGTGGCCACCGCCCGAAATCGTCGGCCATATGGCTAGCCATTGGGCGATCCCCCACCCAAGATTTTCCAATCCTATGACTAGCCATATGGTAGTCATAGGGACCCCAATACTTTTGGTTAGAAAAATACTGAAAAATGCTAATTTTTTGATGAAATATGTCAATTTTTGAGAAAAAAAATGGTCAAAAATGTCAATTTTCTCGGCGCGCTCCGCGCTATGAATACATTTTTTACAGTTTATAGACAAAAATTAGTATTTTTTGAACCGTTTTTCGGACTTCTTTCAGTGAAAAAACAAATTTTTTCTTCTTCAGAGACCCCTTCCTCTAAAATTTTGAGAATGAGTGACCCCCGGCCCCCAAAAAGTCGCCCGACCCCCCCCTGACCTCAGGGCCTCGTTACATGTATGATTCCATCGATAGAAATTGTCTGATATATAGGTAAACGCATACATGTAACGGTGGGGCCGTCGGACAACGTTTTTGAGGCCGGGGGTCACTAATTCCCCAAAATTTAGGGAGAGGGGTCTCTGAAGCAAAAAAAATTTGATTTTTTCACTAGAAAGTCCGAAAACGGTTCGAAAAATAGTAATGTTTAAAAAAGATCGTAAAGAATCCATCGTTGGCGCGAAGCGTTATTACACTTTTTGTTCAAAAATTGACATTTTCATCAAAAAATGGACATTTTCCTGTATTTTTCCGACCAAAAGTATAGGGTCGCCCAATTGCTAGGGTTCCTATAGCACTTCTCCCCAATTACATGTATGTGTAGACGTGTAGATATGCTGACGGCCGCATGCTCCAAAATGCATATTTTTGGTCTGAAATCCTAATTTTTCGAGCGAAATTTTCTCGCTCAAAAAATTCAATTTTTCGATGAATCATACTTTGAAAATTCTGAAAATAAGCAAGATTCCATATAGGAATCGATTACTATAGCAGACTTCCGACCATCAGAACTTCGAAAAAGTATATAAAAATCCGGCTTACTATAGCATCGTTATTTAAACTGTCGTTCGTTCTATAATTTTCTAAACATTCGGAATCTAACGACGAATTCGGGTTATCCAAATTTTCTTCGTCGACAATAATCAACGCCGGTTTATCCGTAGAATCGGTAGGCGGCAAAGATCGCAAAGAATGAAATTGATCCAAATTAGGCAAAATTTGCTGCTGTTGAGTACAAATACTTGTACTTTCGTTCAATAAATTTAGTTTTTTGTCGCGCGATAAACGTCGGCTACGCATCGTTTGACGTTTCTTTTGACGACGGACAGCTTTTTCTAAAAAAACCTGAAGTAGAAATATGATAATAAATTACCTTGATTTTTGAATCGCGTAGGATTATTTAACGATGAAATCGAATTCTACGATGATTTTTAGACAGGAAAATTCGTCTTGGAAGAAAATTTAACCTAACCGCTGTGATCATAATCGGAAGAGAAATATTTCAAATCGGAAAATCGTTCGTTATCGAAAATTGAAGCGAAAAGATCGCCGCTATTTTTATTGATCGAATCGCGTTCTTGATCGATCGACGAATTTTGGTCTTCTTCTTCCTCTTCAAATTTATTTGACGAACATTTTTTTCGATTTTTGCATTGCGTCAACGTTGTATTGTTGCAATCTTTATCATTAACGGGTGATTTGTCCAAATTTCGACGCATTTTTTTCTCTTTCCGTCGCGAAGTTTTATCGGGCGTTAGAAAAATCTTTTTTTGGCACGCTTTTTGACAATCCGTTCTTTCTTCTTCGTCGTCGAAATTGACGTCGTTTTCTTTATAGACGATCGATTTCGAATCGAAATCTGAAGAATCGTCCATAGTCAATGCAGTATGAAGATAAATCTGAAATGAAACTAAAATCAGGGCGGATCGAGAGTAGTGGGTTCTACGAATGTCAACTTCAAATGTCGATAAAGTCCATAAATTTAGCATATTTTTGACTACTAAAAAACTTAGCTAATTTTGCTTGAGCTTGTTTTTCGCTGATTTTTTTTATCTGAATTGATCATTGCAGGTTAGCTGTCAAAAAATAGCATTTTGTTGAGTTTTGAACTTCCTTGCTATCCGCCGAAAATATCTACTCTTTAGTATGTTTTTATCAAACTTTTGGCACAAAACTTTTTAACTGTTTTTAGTACGTTTTTAGAGTTAAGAAATTTTTTTGCGCCATTGGCACAAATTTTTTTGGATTTTTGTGCCACGGTTCAGAAAATCGAGCCGATTTACCTACAGTAAAGAATGCGCCCGGATTGAAAAATTAATCATACATTAATACTTATAAGTAAAAAAATCAACATGGTAGAACGTCCTAATTTTTTTGGGCACTTGTGTCAAATCGTCCAGTAGCCTGAGTAATGAAATATGTATTTATAATTTTTTCTCTCAAAAAAGAGTCATTTCTCTTCTACGATGCGCATATCTTCTGAATGAAGGCGGCATGTGGCTACTGGAATACATGAAAAGGCCGTAATTGATTATTCACTTTTGATGATTTAGATTGAACTATGCTTGACACCAAAGTGCTACTGGGGAAATTTTAACCATTTAAAGATTATGAATACATTTGCGAAACATTTATTATGTGTACTCAATAAGATTATCAAACGACTAACAGACTATAGTTTGATCACTTCACAAACGAACATTTTACACTCCGCGAGAAAGTTTACACCGCCGAGATGAGAAACAAGAACATCCTGTTAGAGACTCCGTGCACCTTCATCTACGAAGTTTACTTTCCACCACTGAGTATTTTTTACAATTTTTTGTCCTTCTTTTTTTGTCTTTTACTTATTCCACTTTTCTTACTTTTTTCCGTCTGCTATTTTTTATATATCTTTTTTCTCTCTGTTTTCATTTTCTTGTGTTTTTCTCTTTTATTATTTTTATATCTCATCGTTCGTCCACTCCCTCATTACTCATATTCTTTATACATTTTTTATTCGGCCATTCATATGGCATTTAATTCTAATCCATTTTATAAAAACATTTCGTGAGTAGACAAACAATTCACTTAGTAAAAAATAGGTTATGCAAATCAAGTTGAGGAAGGAACAAAAAAGTGGCAAATATTTGACCGTTGAATCAAATTGTTTAATTTTCGAATTCATCTTGGATTTAAAAGTTTTTCTACATGCACTGCCCAGCGCTCTGATCTCTCATGTCCGGTCACGAATACCTAACACATCATTAATATTTAATCTAAAACGGATTAGGATATTAATGTGGAAAAAATATCAAAAAAAGACTTGCATATTTGTGTGAAAAATGATATTTCAAATTACGCAAAAACCGAGTTTAGGTTTTGTAGTCGGCAAAATCAGCAACTAAGTTTATTAGTTACACGATTTTTACTTCCTCTTCCATTGCATTCCCATGTTTTACGGCTTCTCTCCCCAATATCCTTGTTCAGAATTAGCGTCCATTTATTTCTGTTTGTTTTCGCACCTGCCGTCAAATGAGTTCCGTGATCAAATATATATTTAATATGACTGGGATTTTTCAGTTAATTTAGTTTACCGGGATAGGAGAGGTAATGCATAGAATAGAGGAATGAGCTTCTACTCAGTTGTGTTTTGATAGCACATGTGAAGTTGTGCCCGTTTTTATTGTGCTTTTTCATTTTAGACAGAATGATTGTCTTATTCGTTGTTCTATGTTTCGCTTTTCCGGCTATGGAAAGTATGTATATTATGAATCTTTCAATGCATTCCTACTCATTTTCTCACATTAGTTGAGTGTCAAAATTGAATTAGTGAAACATAATAGTTAAAAGACTTCATAAATTTCTCAGGATCAGGCTAAGAAGCATATTTTTTGATGATGGTAACATCTATGGTATAGTAATCTGGGAATTATTCTGTTGTGTGGGTCAGTAGGTTTATCCTGTACTGGCAGCCCAGACCGGTTACGTTGGCCGATCAGCATAATTTATTCATAAACAATAAGACGATAGAAGATAATAAGAGACGAATGAATAGTTGGCAAAAGGCCCAACTATTTATACATGGAAAACGACGTGAACATAAATTTTTATAGGTTTGCTGCTGATGAAAAATAACATAACAGAGTGTGGGGGAGAATCACATGCCCACAAACTACTGCATGATGTGCACATGCAAACACATCTTCATCAACATTGAGATCCATTCCAGCTTATATTATATTCCTAAGAAGCTTGACCTGAAAACTTCTGGAGCCTACTGCACACACCTCAAAGTTATTGGTGAGGACAATCCATATCTCCTCAGGTAAGTTTAAGACCAACGACTACACTCATAAAAACAAAAGGAAGTCACCATGTTGAGTGTGATATAATTTTTAAAAAGTTGTGATGCCAAGCATAATCCAAAATGATCAATAAAAAGTTATTCAGACAAATAAAAGCTTACTTAACTAATATTTAAGAATTTTTTGAGTTACAGTTACAGCTTTCCTTAGACTATCCGGATGTCATTCTTCCATTTACAAGCATTTTGTAAAAACGTACTTATTTTCTTCTTCCGCTGGCTTCATCAGTGTACTGATGCCAGGAGTTATGTTGATCACGTGACTTGATGCCCCTCCCCGATATTTATCAGCATAATATCAATTGATATGATATGTCATATGCACATTTGCTCATATTTTTCTCAGCCTCAAATGTCAATTTGGGTGGACGCTGCACACAGGACAGTGATTGCCAAATCGCGTACTCTGCCTGCCAAAGAGGCATTTGCACTTGCCGGCCATCATTCAAAGCTGTTGGTGGCCTGTGCACATCTGGTATGGTGTTTATATACTTGACAGCTTTGTACCAAAATCCTGGCATCCAAAAATGGTTTTAGAGATATTCTAGACGCATGTTCTTTTAGCACAGTGCTAATGAGGCCAGAGATGTGCTAATAGAAATTTAAGACATTAACACACGTGCTACAATGACTGAAAGTGAGAAATTTTCGGGAAAAGTTCGAGAAGAAAATTAGATAAAAGATTTCAACAAATCGTGCTAAAATATCATCGTCAATTTCGAAAATAACTTGCACAAAATATAAAATTCATTCCAAATGCTTAGTTTTTCGTTCAAATTCCTTTCGAAACCCACAACAAGCATGATTTCATCATAAATTGATAATACAATAAAAAGCAGGCCATTAAAATCGACACATTAGTTTCAGACTAATAAAGTATCATTTGTCAGTTGTACTAACTGTGCTAATGGAATAGTTTTTTATTAGCACGAGTTCTAATGGGACTTGTGCTAAAAAAACTCTGCCTAGAAGGAACAACTTTGTACGATTTCGATAATAACTGGAAAATATTTAGTCATTAGAAGCCACGCACTAACTAAATTGATGGTGTTATTTGAGTAAGGAGTAAGTCATGAAAATGAAAAGAAAAATTCTATTTTCAGTTCTCTTTTCAAATTGGGACATCTTATGGAATAAAGTGAAAAGGTATCAAAAATTTGATCAAATGGGTATCATGGGTATATCAAAAATTTGACCTAACTGATGCGCAGAATTTGTATCACTTTTTTAACCACAGCTAATTTTTGTCCCTACACGGACAATATGACGCCTCAACAAAGAACTAGCGTGAAGCATTGCATAATCACAGGCTACGATACGAACGACATGGAGCACGTAGGCAATTGTTCCAAAGGTTTCCATTGTTTTTCGCACCCGGGTACATACACACCATCTTACCAACGATTGGGTGTTTGCTGTCCCAAAGGCGAACGCAGCAACACCAATTTTCGCATGGTGTGCCCCCAAGGTGCAATAGCAATCAAGGATGCTAAATGCCCCGATAACACTAGAATTATTGCTGATCAGGATCCAGAGCCGAATTCAGACACTTGTACGTCTGAAAGCAGACAATGTGTCTATAGGAAGAAAAAGTAATTATTGTAATTAGGGAGCAACTTGCATGAAATTTTCCATATTTTTTCAGGCATGTGTGCTGCGAAAAACCGTGTTATGATTCAATGATTAATATAGGTGGTCGATGCTACAGTTATGTTCTCTTGGGTGAAAATTGCGATCATGATGCCCAATGCCCAGGAAATGGAAAGTGTCTCATTGCAAAAAGAAAAAATCGTAAGCAATTTCGATAGAAAATTAGAGCCTGTGTCGTTCGGGAAAAAATTAGTTGTGAGCATACTTCCCTCCTGAAGATATTAAGAGAGTGTTTTTTCTTACAGGTAAAACCTGCCAATGTCCATCTGGTGCACAGGACGAAATGTGTATCTAAACTGATCTTACTGACCAAGAGGCGAATGCTGAGTCGGAGAAATTGGGTATTTGATTTTCCATTGGTATTTTCTTATAAAATTGGTTTTATTTTTATGACGTCGGATATTTTTAATTAAACGGAAGATGCTCATAATTTGTTGCTATGATATTAACTTAATACACAGCTCATCCTTACAGATAGGCTTCACTTGGTCGGCATGTTCACTCGGCAGCGTAGTCAAATGGCTAGCCAATGTGTTCACAATAGCTGGAATACTGTAGCATAATATCACCCCATGATACAATAAAAAATGGACAATTCACATGACAGAACCCATAAATAAACGACCAGGAAGTAGAGAAAAATCTTTCTATGGAAGAGATAGAATTACAGTAAATTCAGGTTGAAAATTTACTTTGATTCCTTAGCTCACTGGTTAGTTATCCTCAATAAAGATGAACGTTGAAATGGAGAAATAAAGCGAATGAAAGGACTTAATCTGCTAATCACCTAATCATGCTGAAACCTTATGTAGAAATAGTGTGCAACAGTTTGGTCTGTATCTCAATGCTCCATCGACTGCTTTCTTTCTAATGAACTGCAGATGATCTGATAACTCTCTGAGCTCAGATAACTTCCAATCAGCGCGTAATAATGAGAAGCCCGGCCAAAAATTGAGTTGCAAATGCAGACTTGCACACAGGGTACTACTATAAAAATCCGGGTCCTAAGTTGCATTCCCTCCACTGTGAGAAATAACCTCATTGTTCAGTTGGCGGCGGACCTTGTAGTTCGGGGCTACTTGCCTCCACAAAATATAAATCAAGAATAAAATTAAAATAATGGCCATTTAGGCGGCTGATTATTCCTTTACTAAATAAATAAACACAATGACCCTGCAGATTCTGGGCGAGTTAGTCTCGGTATATTTTGCGTGTATGGATTAAGCTCCAACTCAGCTGCACTCGGCAGTGGTATAAAATGCAGTTCAACTGGAGCTTTTGAGTCAGCGTTTTTTTTTGAGTCAATGGATCACCCAAGACGATTATCGAGGGTGATAACCTAAAAAACTTGTCCTGAACTTTGCTTATATTGTTCAGGTTTTTACGCTGATATCTTAGTAAAAATTATTTTACACAAAAATGATTTTTCGCGATGCTATAGACATGTAAAGTCGCAAAAATTTGCATAAAGACGTTGCGGTACATTTATGCGTGATATTCATGACAAAAAACGATTTTTTAACTTTATGAACAGAAGAATGCAAAAATTTAAAGATTTACTTGTCAAAATTTTGCACATTTTGGCCTACAGTAATCCAAATCTGTTCGAGCCGAACTCCTAAATTAGTCAGCATTGAGAATAACCATATCGTCTTCAATGAGCCAAAAATAATGAAAACAGAAGTATTGTTTTTTGAGCTATAGTGCTTTAAAGTACATCACTTTATTATGCAGTATGATAGCTGGGTTGACCTCCTGAAACAGTTTCGTACTGTAGAGGTATTATCCGGGCCAACCGAAATAGCCTACTACAGCATGCGTCACGGCTAAAGACGATCGTTTAATGATTCAGTTATTTACTCGGCTAATGGGCTAACAGGCTTATGAACAAAATATGCATTTTAAATGTCAATCATGCATATATGTACATATACAATAACTTCATGTATTATTTTTGTCATGTTTGTATATTTTTAATCATGCTAATGAAACACATTGTACATTTTGCACAAGGCCAAAGGAAAAGCAACATATGATTTTTATTTGCAAGAGTTCTCAGGACAACTTGTTTCTTCCTCTTCATGATATTTCAAAAGCCAAGTTGTGGGGATGACACACACCAGTAAGTTTGCCATACATTTGACATTATTTTGACGTGTCACACAAGTAACCCATAAAGTGTGAGCAATCGAGGTCAATGACACGGATGTTGAAACTTCTCAGTTATTAGTAGGCCTTTTTTCCCTTTGTACATGCCAAATGAAACAACTGCTAAGCTGGTGTCCATTAAAATACATAATGGAACACACATAATTGGCATATTGCATGTTGCCTATGAAAATCTCTAAAGACCATGGACAGGATGAAATTTGAGATATGCAAATGCAACTCTTCAGGTCAACATTAATATTAAGCTTAGAAACCCCAAGCTTTCCTTGGTGACACTTTGTAACAAATGACCCTCCAGCAAAAAAGCCAAGTTAGAATTTTGTTTCTTCCAGAGCTCAGCTAAGATTTCTTCTGGTCTCTTTCATTTAGAAATCTGTGTATTTTCTAGCTTTCTGTTTGTGTTCTTAATTTTAACCTAATGGCCTCAAAGTCAAAACTTACGGATCGGCTTTGCAATATTGTGTATGTTCGGGCATACAAAGAAAACATCGACTTTAACCATATATTTGATGCACCAGAGGTAAATTTTCTAGAAACAACAGGGCGCCTTTGTTATTTATAAACTTTTTAGATCGAAAAGCTCTTCCTTCACGAGTCACTTTCAAAAAATACCAAACCGGAATTTATTTTTGGAACTCTTCTCCCGGCAGCTTCCATTTTGATGGCTCCTGCTACAAGATTAAAAATAACAGTAATTATGCATAGTCATGGCCACACATGTGCATGCAGGTACTCTGTTGGGTCTCTGGGGGACCATACATCAGCATCAGAATGTTTGGAGGGTCTGGACCCTTTCAGCGGTCAGAGTCAAAAAATTTTTTGAGAAGTTTTATAGAAAGAAGTAACTAAAAATGCTGAAAAATAAAACTCATTTTGGAGTGAGGTATTCGAAAAAATTAGTTCCAGAGCACCAAACTGATTATTGAGTGAGGTATTCAAAAAAAATAGTTTCAGAGCATCAAACTGATTCTCGAGTGAGGTATTCAAAAAAAATAGTTTCAGAGCATCAAACTGATTTTTGAGTGAGGTATTCGAAAAAAATAGTTTCAAAGCATCAAATTGATTTTTGAGTGAGGTATGCGAAAAAATAGTACAGCACCAAACTGATTTTTGAGTGAGGTATTCGAAAAAAATAGTTTCAAAGCATCAAATTGATTTTTCAGTGAGGTACTCGAAAAAAATAGTTACAGCACCAAACTGATTTTTGAGTGAGGTATTCGAAAAAAATAGTTTCAGAGCACCAAAGTGATTTTTGAGTGAGATAGTTTCAGAGCAAAAAACTGATTTTTGAGTGAGGTATTCGAAAAAAATAGTTTCAGAGCACCAAAGTGATTTTTGAGTGAGATAGTTTCAGAGCACAAAACTGATTTTTGAGTGAGGTATTCGAAAAAAATAGTTTCAAAGCACCAAACTGGTTTTTGAGTGAGGTAGTTTTAGAGCACAAAACTGATTTTTGAGTGAGGTATTCGAAAAAAAAATACTTTCAGAGCACCAAACGCCAGACCCATTATTTATAACACACTGCATTAGCCACACTAGCCCATTGGCCACATTAGCCCATTGGCCACATTAGCCCATTGGCCACATAAGCCTATTAGCCACATTAGCCCATTGGCCACATTAGCCCATTGGCCACATTGACTACATTAGCCCATTGGCCACATTAACCCATTGGCCACATAAGCCCATTAGCCCATTGGCCACATCAGCCCATTGGCCACATAAGCCCATTAGCCACATTAGCCAATTGGCCACATTAGCCTATTGGCCACATTGGCCACATTGGCCACATTAGCCCAAGCCCATTGGCCACATTGGCCCATTGGCCACATTAACCCATCGGCCACATTAGCATATTGGCCACATTAGTCCCTTGGCCCCATTGGCCCATTGGCCACATTGGCCCATTGGCCACACTAGCCCATTGGCCACAATAGCCCATTGGCCACATTAGTCCCTTGGCCCCATTGGCCCATTGGCCAAATTGGCCACATTAGCCCATTGGCCAAATTGGCCACATTAGCCCATTGGCCAAATTGGCCACATTAGCCCATTGGCCAAATTGGCCACATTAGCCCATTGGTCACATTAGTCCATTGGCCACATTGGCCCATTGGCCACATTAGCCCATTGGCCACATTAGCCCATTGGCCACATTAGCCACATTAGCCCATTGGCCACATTAGCCCATTGGCCAAATTGGCCACATTAGCCCATTGGTCACATTAGTCCATTGGCCACATTGGCCCATTGGGCACATTGGCCCATTGGCCACATTAGCCCATTGGCCACATTAGCCCATTGGCCACATTAGCCCATTGGCCACATTAGCCCATTGGCCACATTAGCCCACTCGGCCACATTGGCCTAATTCATAAGCACATTTAGCCCAATAGCCCAGCTAATATTTTTGAATCAGTATACAAAACACAGTTGTAGGCTATTCAGGTTGGGCCTATTATCCAGTGAAAAAATGATTTGCACGGCGACGGTCGGGAGAGCAACAAATAGAAAATTTATCAAAGAAAATAACTTAAAAGCGTGCTTTTCTTAACCAATTTTATTCAGCAAGCAACTCTCGTATGTTGTGATTCGATTGATACAAGTTTGGTTGAATTTTAAATTCACGAACATAGAAAAATTTCAAGTCACGGTGAATAAATCGCCTAGAGTAAATAGGAAACTTTTTCATCAATGCTGTTACATTGAATGCAAACACAGTACATAAAGGCATAATTCCAAAACAGATTTGTAAAATTATTGGTGACAACCTGTATATGATGATCCAATTAACCGAATTAAAATCAAGTCACATTCCATCAAGAACTTTGCGTTTTCATAATAGCGAAAAAAGCGTTTTTTTTCAGTTGTCTGAATTTTTTTTCTAGTATCAAGTGTGATCTCAGTTCAGCCAAGTCCAAAGGTCAAGTGGAAACCACGGAGAGAGTGTATAGCAATTTTATTTTTTCAATCTTGTTGTTTTTCTTCCCAGATACAGCTTACAGCTAATGCTAGGGATGTCAGAAACAAAAATGGTTGATTTCCAAGATTTTAGATTGTGCAATAATACACCAACTTTGATTATAATCTTTCATTACATGCATTTTTGATGAAAATTGTCATCTCAGCCTAAATATCCAAATTCAGCAACAAAAACTAAAGAAGTCGATATCTTCCACCAATCATCAATCTGATCACAGTTTTCGCTCGGCAATTCTTGATGTCAAAATAAATCCACATCTTTGTTGTCCCTGCGTCGACTATTTCTCAATTGAAATGGGCCAAGTTTGAAAAGTGCTGAATAGCATCTTTTCGCAAGAAGTTGATCGTGTTTGATAAAATTGAATATGTACAAAATTTTCACAATGAAATTTCGATGGCTACGGATTTACAATTGTTCATTTTTTGAGAACATTTTTCTTATCCTTTTCAAAATTGCTAAGCTCGTTTTTCAAAAGGAACACTCGGAAGATGTGATTCTAACTTATCATTTGACAACCTTGCGATTGGTTCAAAACAGGACTTGGTTATCATTAACTTCTTTATTGGCTACATGTCTCTCATGTGTCTCCTGAGCGATGGTTTATTCCACGCAGTACCTTTTTTCAAACCCGGGGAAAGCTCTGAGTTTTTTTTGGAAGTTCACTAGCGGAAATGACACCTTGATTGGGTATGCAAATTTACTAATAAAAGTGTGGTGGAAAATGATGTTATGCGCTCTATCTATGAGCCAGAAAGCATACTAGTCTGTTTTTCTTAAAATACTTACAAATAATGAAAGTGGATAGCAAGTAGTATTTCAGATTTTTTGAGTAACGAAATGTCATGCAGGACTGGAAATTTGGGAGCTTACTGATCTAAGCTTTAGCAATTTTTTGAGTGAAAAATTTTACAAAGACGGCAGTACCGATTTGTGTCACTTTTCTATTTGAAAGCATTTTATGAAAAAACAAAATATAGGGCTAAAATAAAATTTACCAATGAACAACGAAATATTTAACCATCAAATATAACAATCATTTCGATATTAAGCGGACGAGTCTTCTTGGCGGCAAAGTTTGAACCATTCGTCGACTATATTGGGTCTGCCAGCTAAATGCATGAATGATATACCTTTTCGCCAACACAAACGTTTTATCTTGACGTATTCTCCGTATTCTAGCGCTAAATAGTAATCGATCGAAAGTAGGCGTAAATTTGGCAAATTTTCAATCACGTAGCTTAAACCTTCGACGGTTATTTCAAGAACAAAGTCATGAACACGACGGGAACGAAAATATTGCAAATTGGGCGTCTTCAGCGGCAATATCCGCAATTGTCTTGCGAGTAGGACATTTACCGAGAAAAATCGTAGATTTGGACATCGATCCAAGATGACATCTATCGATGCTGGGGCAGATTCAAAATCAAACAAATCTATACCTTGCAACGATGAGCCGGAACACAACTGCTTCAATATTTGCGTGTCGTGGTAAAGGATTGGCATAAAACTCAAACTGAAAAAAAATTCAAGAATTAAGCTCATTTCTCCAAGCACTATATAACTCTGCCATAAGTGGATGTTGATTATTTTCATTCAGGTTTTCGGACCAAGATTTCAATGAGATGGATTTCAATTTGTTGCTTTTTGGGAGAAAAATGTCTGCTCGCCTTGCATATTTATTTCGAACAGTCATACTTACTAATATAATCGACAAGATTAAACCTTACAATTTTAATTTATCAAATTGGCCGATGTTTTGAATATATCGCCTAATAATATAAAAATCGAAATCCACTCGAAAATACTTTAAATTCACCATTTTCGATAATTGGATGTAAATAAACAACTGTTGTTGACAGTTCAGACAATCGAGGGTCATAAAATATTCAATTCGATCGTAAAGGGGAAAGTTGTCGAAAATGATACGATAAAAAGTCAACTCTTTAGCCTCTGAATTCAACTCAAATCGTTTCAACAGTGGGCTATGAGCTAGAAGAAAGACGACGAGTTTTGCATGCCCTTCTGTCGGCTCACAAAAAATAGAGATTTTTCGCAATGAAGAGAAATATAGTCCGCCTAAACTTGCAGGATACGACAAATTGGAGTCTCCACGGTGAAGTTGAAAATCCAAAGACAAGCTTTCCAAATTTTGAAGCTTCATCAACTTCTTGATAAGTGTTGTGTTGTCAAATCGCACACAACAAATAGCCACCCTTCGTAAGTTCGAATTTACGTCCAGCAATGCATACAATTGGTCATATTCGTGAATATTTAATTGACGATATTGTCTCAACGCTAAAGACGTAAGGTTTCTGCAGGACGATAAATCTATCTGCGGATCGTTGCACCAAGTAATTTTCAACATTCTCAAGGCTGGGTGGCCGATAATTACCTTCTTCACTTTTTCGAGTAATCCGTTGTCGGATATCTTTTCTGCGTCTATATATGCATTAAGTTGCCGTAAATAAGGAAAACTTTCAACGAAACTCAACACATTTTCCCAACCGAATATATGGAGCAGATGAAAATCAATTTCCAAATATGCCAGTTTTTGCAATGAAAAAAGAAGAATACGCAAACTATCGGTAAAAGTCTCGGAACGCAAAATGCGACTATGTTCAATAGTCGATATCGCTGATCTTAAATTGTTCAATTTACGCAAGTTGGGACAATATCGTAAAAGTTTTTCTAGAATTTGAGAGTAGTCGGTAGTGAACATCCGACGAAAATCGACGTATTTTAATCGATTCAATTCCGACTTGACGCAACATCTGAAATACACGCTTATTCGCTCAGCTATGCATAACTCATCAAAATCGAAATATTTTAACGTCGGCGCTATAATGTTAAAGTCATCCATACTGATGAAGCTTTCGACAGAGATTCTAATTACCTGAATAGGAAACAAACAACTATTTACACGGCAAAATGATAATTGGAACTAATCAAGGTAGAAGGAAAATAAATCATCTCAAGAGACGTATCGTAAAAGTCTACAGGCATAATTTTGACCTACATAATGGAACAAAGCGTAATCAAACTTCACATACAAGAGCAGGTGACTTTTACTCAAAACCAGGCGACTTTGTTAATGCACGACTTGTAGCAGTTTTTCATATTTTCTATGTTTGACTCCAGACATGCACGCCAAGAATTTTCCAGGGGGGAGGGTCCTTGGACATTTTATCCACGAGGTAGGGGGGTAGGCAAGCAAAAAAACAAAAAAAGTTCTGCAAGCCTGTTTCTTATACAAAATATGCACAAAAATCATCAAAAAAACTGTCTTTGGAAAAAGCTCAGAGCGGGTGTCTGACGATTCTTTTGGGCCAGGGGGGTGGCCAGGGTCTCAGGTAAGGGCGTTTAGACCCGCCCCCGTATGTGCATGTATGTTTGACTCCTAATAATTTTTTGGGTATTGAGATTCTGCTACGCTGCAAACTCAATTTACCGAAATTCAAAAGTCGTAATTTCTAGAATTTCATTTGAAAAATTTTAAAACCAGTATAATTTATTTCTAAACTCTCACAAATTTGGCCGAAAAGATATGAGTAAGAAGAGTAGAAATTTTCGAAAACTACTTCCATGGAGCTTTTGAATTGATTTAACGTTACGAAAGAAATAATGGCTCCAAAAAGCTCTTAGAGACTTGACGTATTTTTAAGCAGCTGTGTCAAGGAAAAAATGCGAATCTTCACTAAATATCATGATAAAATATTGAAGATAACCAGTTAAAACATGAAATAATACGTTTAACACGATAAAAACTGTTGCAGATTGAGTGATAAATTCAGGTAGACATGCTAAAAGCCGCGCCTAATTTAGGTAATAAGAATGATAATTAAAATTTTAAAAATTAAAATTAATTTTGAGATCATGACCCTTTTAATATGCATCAAAATGCATCTTTTCTGTATCCAATCCCCAAAATTTTTTTCCCTTTTCCGAATTTTTTTCCCGGAAAAGCAAATATACCATTGTTCCAGCGTTTTTTTTGTGCACGGACATTTGTGCCAATTGGCACAAGAGGCCAAAAAAATTTGTGCCAATGGCACAAAAAAAATTTTTTTTAACTAAAGACATGTACTGAAAACTGCGGAAAAGTTTTAGGCCAAAAGCTCGATAAAAAGTTAACGTATAACGCATTGATTTTTTTTTAAAAATCGTGCTCAACCTATTTTTCAGCTAACAACCATGTGAGTGAGAAAAGAAAAAACTGTGCAACAAAATAGTTCACGAAATCCCAAAAAGAAATGGAATGCTGAGATATTTAAATAGCTCTAGGATTGTTCGGGAAGTTCAAATTGATTCAATTTTTGACTACGGACGAATATCTATGTTATGTATATCTAACAACAACCATGTAAAGACTAGAAAAAATAAAGTCGAAAATCGTGTTAATTTTCGATCGAAACATTGTACCATTATCAACAATATCGATTTTTCTATTTGAATCAATCAAACACAAAAAGTAAGAATTTCAGTTTTAAATCCGAATCTGAATGAATGAAGAGAGAATATTCAGAATTTCCTTTCACTCATCAGTCTTGACACTCCTATAAAGTTTGCTGCAACAATACTAATACACTGTTCGAACAGAAATCGTTCGCGTTCGGGTCAAATATACGAATAGGAAATATTATATTCTATGATTTGGCGCGAAGCGCCGAAAATTTTTTGTATTTTCAGCCCCTAAAACGTCTAAAAATCAAAAAAATTTAATGTTTCACCAGCCAAAAAATTTGTGCCAATTGGCACAAACGCTCAAAATTTTTTGTGCCATTCCAAATTTTTTTGTGCCAAAAGCCATGTTTTGGCACAAAAAAAACACTGCATAGTTCTGAAATTGCGCAAAAAAATTCATCGCTTGTCAGTAAATAGCACGGATCTCAGTAAACCAACTGCAAATTTAAACTTGTACTCCAAACTTTGGATTTTAACATTTTTCGGCATTTTTTTGTTTTGTAAATGCGTATCGAAATATCACAGCTAAGAAAAGACGTAACTGAAGCCAAACGTTCATTGCATGCAGAAATGAAAAACATTTTCAAAAACTTTCCATTCCATTTTTAAGTGTCAAAATGGAAGTGAAATGAAACGAAAAAGTCCAATGGGGCCTTCTTTGGGCCAATTCCCATAGGATGCCGCAGAATATTTTTCTTGATTTCTGTACCCACTATGTCTGACATATTGTGTTAAAATTTCAATCAAATTAATGTACCGTTTTGGGAGCTCTAGGTGTCTGCACATTCTGAAAGCTGATCAAAAATTCTGATTAACTCCACTAAATATGCCATGAATGAGATGCAGGAAAAATTCAAAACGTTCAGATTAGACGAATAAAAATAAAAGATGTGAGTCAAATCGCTCGAGAAATTTCATCGATCAATTTACAATGGTTGCGCAACAGGATGCCTCAGAAGAGATGCATCGAAAATTTCTCTTTTCAGTAATTTGACCGGAAAAAAATTGAAGCTGAGTGTTTAATGTTACAAAATAAATGTCGGCTGTCTGACTATGACCTATGTTATAAACTGTGCGAAAGTGCTCTATAGTTGAAGGCATCCCGTTTTACACCACGTGATATTGTCCCAAACAAAAATAGAGCAAAGGGTAGTAGATTGCAGTGCCTTTCCAACAAAGAAAAAAGTATCTGAATAACTCTTATCGTTTTTCTGCAAATGGATTTGAAACAATCGCTCAATTTCTGAAATTTAATGAAAGTTTTCGAACATTTCCATTTTTCATTTGAAGCAATTCGTTTAGAAACCATCAAACCTAGATCAATGAAAATTTACCAGGACTTCAAGTCACATTTTTTCTCATAGTATGTTGGGTTAGGAGGCATGCTATGTTCTCAGAACTTCATTGATGGGACATTTATCCAGATTCAAAAACGCATTTGAATGACAGTGCAGTGTATGCAAATGTCTACAGCTGCCAAAACGGCACGTGATAATGAGATGTTACTTTCGCAGCTACTGTAAGAATGTATGAACTGAAGAATAAAAAGATAAAATTCTGCGGCAACGAAGGTGAAGGTGCTCGGGAGTGCCTCTAAGTAGGATTTTTCTTCATTTTTGCTTCTAATTTTTGACTGTTCAAACTTTCTTGCCGAGTTTAAAATGTTTACTTGTGAAACAATTAATACATCAAAACAGTATATGTAATGAATATATCACAAAGGGTAGACAAAGGCCACCTGGAACATAGAAGGATTTCTATGAAATTTTCATAAGTATGCCTTCTTCAGAGCAGTGCAGCTCCCAAAACGGTCCAAAAATTTTGATGAAAATTCAACCAATGCATTAAAAATGGATGAGTTACAATATAAGAAAATAAAATTCCGCGGCTTCTGATTGGAAGGTGCTCGGGAGTGACCATGAACAAAATTTTTTAAATTTTGACGGCTCATTTTTGGCACTTTAAACTTTATGAAAAAGTGTAATATGCAATCATTTGCTGTAAATATTACATCAGAAGAGAGCTTATTCTCTCCTCTGTAAAATGGATATTCATTCGATCTTGAAATATCGCTTAGCTAGCAAGACCTCTGAAAAATGCCGAAAAATCATCAATTTTCAAACTTTATCATACTGTAGCGGCGCGAATTTTGGTTTACAAGCAAAACGAATGGCACCATGAAACTCAGCACACGAAACTACCCAAAATATCTGATTTTGAGGTATGATTAATTTTCAACTTATCATAGGGAAAGTGAACCTCTCAGAAATCGTGTCTTAAATCTTGCATGCAGATCAAATCCAAAAGAAAGACATTCACTTAACATCAAAAATGCAACTTACCGAACAAACTTCGCATCAACTTTAGTAGAAATTTCGCTACATAAACAGGGTCTCTGATCGTTTTTTTGGGATATTACGGTAAGTACAGCTATGTTGCATGAAGTACAATATTTTAGCATAATTGTTTGATAATCTTGATTTGCATCATAATTCTTCAGAAAAAATCACCACCATATTTCAAGAGAAGTTTGCAAACTCAATTCACAATATTGTGACGAAAATGAGGACAAAACTACAGCGGAGTATTTTTTTTAAATATACGTAATTTGATCACCTGGAAGATTCTATCTTATAAGTTTACTTAGTGCGTAAATTATCATTTTTCGAATTTTTCAAAACTCAGCGGCTGTCAAAGCTATGAGTCCATCCAGAACGAATGTTTCTCTGCCATCGATATCTCTTTCTCAAAAATTGTGATAGAATGTTTCCATACATTTTTTTGCATAGGTCCCAAACGAGATCGATCGATTGATACCCAACTTGCTTGATTTAGCAGGAGAAATTTTTTCCTCTAGGGTAAACCGTATTGCCCCAGACCTCACTGGAGCAAGAAATATATATCGGGCACCCATCAAGGATAGAAAAGGAAAGCTGCTCTTGACCAAAGAAGAGCAAGATGCCTGATGGGTCGAGCATTTTAATGAATCACTGAATCAGCCTACCCCAGAAACCACCTTCATCTTCAGCTCAAAAACACTCAAATAAAGCGTCTATGAGCATTTTTGAGTGAAGAAACGTCCAGAGGAAAATGGGGAAATAAATTTTTGACCCCTTTCACTATTTGGCAAAAAGGCACAGGGGAAAAAAACAGTGACCTTGGCCGGTTAGAAACTTCATTTTCAAATAATCCCAGAATTATGCCAAAAGTCAGAACATTATGGTAGATTGGAACAATGCCAGATCATTACAAACAGTGCCAGATGACGTCGAAAATGCCAGTCTGACAACACTGGATGTAGCATGTTGCATTTGGAAGGCAGGAGCAGTCTTTCAACAGCTTAAGTTGATTTGGTTAACCCCAAAGATCGACATAGCAACGAAAATTCGTCTACTAAACACCATTGTCTTTCCAACTGCAATTTATGCTTGTGAAACGTGGAAGATCAGCAAGGATCGTGAAGGGGCTTAATGTTGCCCAACAATGACAGCTGCAGGGAATCCTGCAAATTTCATACCGGGGCGACATCACAAACGAAAAATCCAGCATAGAACTGCCACCCACCCCCTCAATGGCATTGTGACTGAATGCCAGCTACGATTTGCTGGGCATATCTTAGGACAACAGGGTTCATGACTCCCGAAACGTGTCATTCCATGGACCCTACCGCGAGGAAGATGGAAACAAGGCCGCCCTCGAACCACATGGGGACGAACCTTCATTGCAGATTTGTAGGCGCTTGATATATGCAGAGATCGCTGTACGTAAGTAGTAGTAAGTATGTAAGGGTTAACCAGCAATTCTAAACAAATCTGTTGCATAGAAAATATTACATTTCATTCTACAAGAAAAAGCTTTATTCAATATACAGTAAGTGCAGAGTAAAATTGCAAATCAAATATTAAAAAAATCACATACACAAAGCCTTTGCAGAATCGCAAGTACCATAACAAAAGGACATGGTGAAAATTTCACCGTAAGATTGTATGGCCGCAAGATCGTCTATAGAATCGATTGAATCTTCATTTGACCAATTTCGTCCAGAGTGCCATTCGGTAGAACGTAGTTGACAAAAAATTTTATTCTCTGAAAATTGCGAAAAAAACAAAAATAAACCGTAAAAATGAAAATAAAAAGCAAAGACGAAAAAAACTTGATCGAAAATCTCAGTTTCATCTTTTACGTCGATTAATGATGGAATGACGTTCAAATTGAGCAACTCTCCAATTTTGAACCATTTATTCGGAATCCTTTTAGAATATTTTTCGAATGATCCATTGTCGTATCTATAGTTTAAAACAACCTAGAAAAATTTCATTCAAACATTATGCTAGAAATGGACTTGTTTTCACAAAAAACTTTTACAGTTTAATTATGACCCTCGATGCTTATGTGGAGTACAGTGCGGCCCGATCACGAGAATATGTTGATACCAGTGAAATTATGATCACCGGTCATAACGCCCGTCACATTGACCAAAGAGGACGATGGTCGAAGGCCGTCGGTGAAATTCATCGCGGAATAACCATACTAAAAAATTTGCAAATTTTTCGATTTGATCTATAGCATGTTTTTTGAATGTTATTTTTCGAGAAATACGTTACATGTGCAAAAAGGTACCGTTCCAACACTGTCACCGTCTCAACACCGCCACCGTCCCAACTCCGCCACCGTCCCAACTCTACAGTGTTTCCAGGAGACCCCATAAGCAAACTCTACTGATCGACACAACAAGTCACACGGGCACCCCCTCACTTTGAGGACGAAGGACACCTGGATGATTTCCAATGCTTATGGGGTCTCCTGGAAACACTGTAGCTCTTCCACCACTGATTATAAACTTGCTATCTGACTTTAAACCCATTATTTTATAAAAGCAGATGTTTCAATTCAGAATTACACTGAATATGGTGCACAATGCTTACTTCAACAAGAATGAAAAAAATTGTCGGGTTTGCAACCTGTCAATCAGGAGTATCGAGGATTATTGTATTAGAACATACTACAGAAAGTACTACCATATCTTTTTGCTCCGCTTCTGTATTATTCTACGCCTATGAGAACAGAAAGTTGAGCATTTATATTTCTAGGCATGACCACGGCCATGGCGGAAGTCGTGGCCAAAAAATTTAGTGCCACAATCGTTTTAGATGCAACAAGGAGTGTTCAAGATGAAAACAAGTGAGCCGTAAATTCAACATGATATTGTTTTTCTGCATTTCCCTCAATACCAGAATTATTTAGATAAGTTTATTTCGAGGATAATTTCACAATTGAAATTCATATATTCTTCTAATCTGATCAATTTCTTTTACTATATTGAGCAACAATCTGGACCATACTCTTCGAATATAAGTTTGAACAACGTCAAGCGCATATGACTTTGAAAAAAGCGCTTAGCATTTTTCTACAGTATTATTTTTTCATGAAGTGAAAATTTTGTATCAAATTGAGCCATCTGTTTTTGTTTTTTGTTGCATTTAACCTTTTTAATTAAATAGGCAACAGTTTCGTCATTTTTTGGATTAATTTACAGAAATTTCTCAGCTTGCTTTTCAACATCTCATCTAAAATTTAATCTAAAATCTAAATCTAGATCTAAAAATCTCATCTAAAACATCTTGAAAGCAAGCACTTCATGCTTTTAATGATGCATCTTTTTGATATACAAAATATATTTATGCAAAGAAAAAAGCTAAAGTATAAGTCGACTTTATTTTCTTACAATTTTTAGAAAAATTAGGATCATTTGAAAGAAAAACACGCTCTATATTTGTACAGGATGTGATCAGCAACACAATGAACGTTCATTTCCACTATCAAAAAAGAACTTACATTGTTTAGGTCGTACAAGCTATTCGAAACGCAATTGAAAACAGTTGCTTCCTGAAAAAGTTGCTTCCTGAAAAACTAATGCAAATTAATGAGCTATTAATAAATTACAGTAGGACGTCGGAATAAAGTAATGGTGCAAAATTTAGAGGAAAATCGTTATCTTAGCAATGGAAAAATATCATTCAACATTTTCTGATTTTTTACATGTTTTGACAGAGAAGTTGAAATTGCGAATTCTATGCTGTTCATGGTGCTTAGCTTGTTTGAAAAATTGTCTCACCATCTGTATGATTAACTGTAATTAATTGATTAGTGGTGATCAATCCTAAAATCGTGACTGGTGAAGCTACAAATAACAAAATCGACAGAACCGAAAAATCACAAAACAACATTTTTGCTTTCTACTAAAATATATTGTGCCGCGTTAGTTGGTAAAAATGAACCAGGAATTGGAATTATGCGCTTTGTTATGAACTCTGCTTTTGATTAACATAATCTCCATTTGTTATGTACAACAGTGACTTTTGCGGTTAAATTAGCATTTTTGATGAAGAAAAACTTCGACCGATTAGAATAATATGCACACGCTAGTGATGACGGACAAACTGTGCAGCACAAGTAAAATCACCATAAATAAGCGCAAAATACAAAAATCCGCTTTCTCGGTTTACTGTAGCCATGCGGAAACGCATTTTAGTTGAGAAGTTATGAATATCACGAATGGGGTAAGCTTGTACATGATTATTTTTTACTTTTGTGTGACATGGAATCTCTAGCATAGATATTGCTTCACAAAAAACAACAAGTGAAATGGATCCAGCTGTAAATTTTTAACTTGCATCAGAAATTTAGTCTTATTTTCAAATGCAACTTGTCTGAAAAGGGTTGATCGCTATATGTATGAAGTATGTTTCAGGTAAATTCTGTGATTTACTTAACTTTTACACAGGCAGACATACGATATTTATGCCTTTTTATATAAGAAACGGGTATCATGTCTGTTGTTCTTGAAATTAGCTATTGTCGACCTCTAAAATCTAATAGGCAATATCTAATTTCAGCTGCAGTTGTATTAATGTTAACAATAGCAAGAAATTGAATTTGATTTCAGACTAATTTAGCCGAGTAAATGCTTTTTTTTTGTATATAAGAGATTGAGTATCATGTCCATTGTTCTTGAATTTCAGCACAGAAAAGTGAAAAATTCATTTAATGAGTAGAAGGAATAAAATTCGCTTTAAAGAAAAAACGCTCTGGTCAGAAATTATTGGGTTGGCACGAAAGTCATGTTGATTTTCGGTTATGTCTTATCAATCAACTTTTTTCTGAAAATCCAGTCAAATAAATTGGCTAGTTGATTGTTTGTTTCCAAGAACAAACATTGTTTTGAAAAATGGAGTCCGTTTTTAGTTTGTTCATACTGTCAGTTTTATTGATACCTAAAACAAAGTGTTACCTCCCCGATCATATACGCCATTGCATTTTGCATGAGTATGATTTAGGCATAACTGCAGCTGAGGCAACGAGAAATATATGGCAAGCATATGGTGAACCTGCTGTGTCCGAATGTGTAGTTCAACGGTGGCTTCCAAAGTTCAGGATTGGCACCTGCAGTATGAAAGATGAACCTCATACTAAATGACCAGGTGAAGTATCAGAAGTATAGCAGGATCTCGATCCAAAAGCAACCACTAGAGAAATAGCACAAGTCCTCACCATTACCCACACTACTATTGAAAATCGAATGGAGCAGATGAACAAGCTTTGCAAGCTCCAAACATGGATGTCTCGCAAGTTGAGTGATCACATTATGCAACAACATGTTATCATTTCCATATCATTACTTTCACACTACAAAATCGAGCCTTTCCTTGATCGGATCATACTGGAGATGAAAAGTGGGTTCTGTATGTCAACATCAGCCGTAGGTGACAATGGGTCGGCGAACGCTCTAAACTAGCACAAGTGCCAAGGCCCGATCCATACCCACATAAGGTGATATTATGCGCATGGTGGTCAACCCAAGGAGTCGTCAACTTTGAGTTTCTTCCACCTGGTTTGACCATCATTGCTGAAGTCTATGAAGACCAGCTTGATCATGTACAAAATGCCCTGATTCAAAAGCAGCCAGCATGGGTAAACCGTGAAATAGTACTTCTGCTCCATGATTATGCTTGTCCACATACCACTGCCATTGTCTGGAAAAAAATCGTGGCATTAAATTAGGAGTTTTTACCCCACCAGACATTGCACCATCAGATTAATATTTGTTCCAGTCATTGCAGAATACCCTTGTTGACATGGGATGACCAGGTCTAAACGGTCATCATCCAGAACTTTTTTGATTCAAAGGCCCAAGCCTTTTATTATACTGGCATTGCAAAGCTACCTGTGAAATGGCAAACTGTGATTGATTGTAATAGGGCATATTTTGATGATTAATCGTACTTCATGCAATTGCAATAAAACTTCGAAAATGTAGTCAAATTTTGGACATTACTTTCTTGCCAATGGTATAATACTAAGCAGCTATTGTCAACCTCTGATATCCAATATATGAGAAATATTTCATTGCAGCTGCTAACGAAGAAATGCATTTTGCCGAGCCACTAGAAAATTTACTAATGGCAGAACATTTTAGCAAACACAACAGAAATTTCCTGAGTTTGAGATGGAAGTCGAAATTTGAATCCAAATATGGATTATTCTTTTGCATTTGTCTCATATATACATGCCCGTGGAAAGGGTTTGGGGAGTTTGACCCTCAGCAGATTCTTGCTGACCCCTAGCAGATTTGACACCCCAGCAATGATAGAGAAGATAACGAATGAAAAAGAGCAAGAGAGAACAGAAACTTGTCATAGAAATGTGAATGGTGCTGTAGTTAACAATTTTTTCTAAACAAAGCATACTTGATTCCGAAAAAGTAACATTAAAACTTAATAAAAGTACAGTCTGAGCAAAAAATTTAACATATCTGACTAATATAAGTTGAAGTATATGCTGCGATACCTTTTTATCATTATCAGGAACAAAAAAAAAATTTGTATTCCACCCCCTGTCCTGGCTTACTCCCAGCAGAATTCCTATGCTGTGCATGTATGGTTTCATAGCTAGAATTATTCCGAATCTATAAAAAATAATCGAATTCTCCAAATTCGGGGATCCTCTGCAAATAGATTTATGCAATCCATCTTGTATCTGAATATGATATTACACTGTAATACTCTTTCTACTTCCTTCAGATCATACTTTGTCCTGTCAAAAACTATGAGAAATGTTTTTAGCTTGTGTTTGTAGATCATCTGAGCCGAAATTTCTTGCAGAACATCCTTTTGTCTTTTCGTCATTCATAGTATTGCTCATTTGAATATTAATGGATATTCAAGTACCAGTAAATATGACTAAAAGAGTTAAATTGAATATTAAAATATGATATGCGTATGTAAAAATTATGAACTATAGCTTACAGTACTCTCAATCATACTACAGTAGGACGACTGATGATTCACTTCTATGAAACCTAATTTTATGAATGTAATCGATCATTTCAAAATTTTCAATTGGAGTTATCAAACCAGAATTATTGAAGAACCACATTCTATATTGTATCATTCTACAAAAATGTGTTGTCGTCGTCATCAAGAAGTTTTATTTTACAGTTTGATTCTATTATTAAGTGATTATTTTAGCTGCGTTTCAAGTACCACCAGACAAAAAAATGAAAACGACGGACAAAAAAAAATTGTGCGCGATTGGCCTAAAAATTTGACCCTTTTTTTGACAAATAGATCGAAAAAAGTTTTGTCGACCAATATGGCCAAATTGACTTTGGAGGATATGTGCCATCTACATTCGGCTTTTCTGGCCCAAGTGAAAAGTACGGAGAAGAAGATTCAAAATTTGGGTAAGATTTACATAGGGCTAGTCATGATAGTACTCTGCGTTGATACCACTGCT